>OX596075.1:11939804-12267304 GCA_951394005.1 Protophormia terraenovae | reverse complement strand
AAATACACCTTTTTAAGCAGAAAGGGCCAAAATGAATCACTTAAATTATGTAAGTCACGTTCTAAATGTAAATCAAGGGAGTAGGAGGCTAGTGAAGTGAGTTTAAGTGGTGAGTGGTGACTGACTGTTTTTTGTTTTTTTTTTGGGCTGGTCTATATGTAAATGATTTTTATTTAATGTTCTTTAACTACCGTAAAGAGGTTTTGGGTGGCATAGATTCCTATTAAGGGTATTCAGTTTAAGATAGAGATTTCTTAAATTTTTTGTTTCCTTTTAATAAAACTGTAAATTATTTAAAACTTAAAGAATTTTCTTATTTTATATTTAAATAATATTTTTTTAAATACTTTTTTTATTTAAATAATTTTTCTTGAACCTGTGCATACCCCTAATGTCTGCTGCTTAATTTTTAGGTTTTTTATTTTTTCAAACAGTCTAGTTTATTTTTTGTTTATTTGTTTTGATTTTGTTTTCGTTCCAGTATTTTTATACATTTTTAAATTGTTGTATTTTGTTTATTACTTTGAAAAATATTTGAAAATTAGTTTTCAAATGTCTATGTAGATAATAAAACATTACAAATTCATGTCATATAAACCAGAAAAGAATGAAACAAAAAACTAGCAAAATCAACGTAAAATAAAAAGGTAAATGGAAATAAATATGTATAATATTGTTAAAAAAAGCCGAAAATAAAGCACTTCATTAAATACTTCAAAACTGATTTAAACGAGTAAAATATACAATCTGAGAATATTGGTATATGTGAATAGTTTTAGTTAAATTAAGTTTACTTAAACTAGCTTAATAGTTATTTTGTTTTAAATTATTTCCTTAAAAGATCGATTAATTATTTGTTTATTTATTTATAAAGTTTTCCGTTCTTTTCTTCTCATTTAAACATAGTTTAAACTAAGTTTAGTTACAACCAATTCGGGTTGAAAAATATAAAATCACTAACTACAGGTCTATGAAAATCTGTAATAAACATTTTAAACTAATGGAAATATGTGAAAAAAATAAATTTAACTCGAGTTTAGTTAAACTTGCTTTAAGTGAGATTAAGTAAAACAAGCAAGTTTAATTAGAAAATCAAATACCTAAAAGCAAAATAAACAAGTTTTTAGTTAATTTTTTCTCATTTAAACGTAGTTAAACTAAGTTTAGGAACTAAAAAAATGAATTTGAAAAAAAAAAAAAAAAAAAAATTATAATAATCAAATAATTAAAATTTCATTAAAATATTTCTTAGAGCCTATTTACATTGGGGATTGTCGCAGGCTATTTTTATGATATTTTGTTTTCAAGTTGCTTCGAAATTCCTTCCATATTTACACATATAAATTTGTATTGTGATTTTTTTTAAAATATGTTTGACAAAAAACAACAAATCAGAAAAATTAAAAAGAAAATTGAAAAAATTTCTCGAAATTTTTAGCTTTATGACGACGTGCAACTTTTCTTACCCCGCTTGCTTCTCTACACCTCTTGCCTAAAAACGTAAAAGTTGCAGCGATTTTTCCCAGGGAAAATCCCCAATGTAAATGAGCTCTTAATTAAAACAAGTTGGAATATATTAAAAAATCTAGTTAACTGAAGTTTAAATAAACTTGGTTAAGTCAGAGTAATAAAAAAATGATTTTAAATCAAATTTTTAAAAGCAAAATAAACTTATTTTTAGTAACACTTCTTCAACTAAATGTAAATAAACTGAGTTTAGTAGAAAACTATAAATGAGAAAATGTAAATGAGCTCTTAATTAAAACAAGTTGGAATATATTAAAAAATCTAGTTAACTGAAGTTTAAATAAACTTGGTTAAGTCAGAGTAATAAAAAAAAGATTTTAAATCAAATTCTTAAAAGCAAAATAAACTTATTTTTAGTAACACTTCTTCAACTAAATGTAAATTAACTGAGTTTAGTAGAAAACTATATCAAGTTTAAGAGAAAAAAAAAAAAAAAAAATAGAAAAATCTTTCATAAATTTTAAAACAAATGGAAAAATGTAAAAAATTATACTTAACTGGAGTTTAGTTAAACTTTTATAAACTGAGTTTAAGTAAAATTATTAAAAATGTTTTTAAAATTAAAATAAATATATTTTTAGAAATTTTTTTAATAAAAAAGTAATTAAAGATTAAGAGCGAAAAAACTTATGACAAATTAATAATTATGTTTAAAAACTTGTAAAAATCCAAGTTAACTAGTGTTTAGTTAAACTTTCTTGAAATGAATTCAGTAAAACTATTAAAAATCTTTATAAAATCAAATATTAAAAAAGTAAAACAAGTAAATTTGTAATTAAATTCAAGTCGTTCAATGGATTAAACTGAGTTTAAGGGGTGTATAAGCAAAAAAACGTTATTATTTTATGAAAATCGATTAAAAAAAATTTAAAACAAATTAAAAAATGTTAAGAAATCGACTTAAATAGAGTTTAATTAATCTAGCTTAAGTAGAGTTTAAATGATAATCATAAGAATTTCCATAAAATTAATTACTTCAAATGAATATAGTGGAATTTCGAGTTATTTTTAAAATTTTGATAAAATTTAATTTGAATGTTTAAACTGTGATTAAATTAAGTTTAAGAGGTTTTGTGTTAGAAATAAAGACAATTTTATTAAATCTTAAAATAAAACATAAAAATAAATTGAATTATGATAAAAAAATATAGTTAACTGCAGTTTAGTTAAACCTAATTAAACTGAGTTTAAGTCAAAACAATATGAAATTTGTTTAAAATCAAGCACTTAAAATTAAGTTATACCTATTTTTGTTATACTTTTCTTCCATAAATAAAACTGTGATTAATAAAAAATATCGAGTAGTAGGGAAAATAATCTTTAGAGATTTATAAAAATCTATCATTATAATTAAAAAAATTAAGTTGTTTAGAAAAATTTACATAACCAGAGATTTCATAAACTTGTTTAAATTGAGTTTAAATAAAATTCTTGTAGATTTTTATAAAATCAAAGATTTAGATTTAGATTTATTTTATTAATAGAAAAATACAAAATTGCTTAATTGCTAGAAATAAATTATTGCACAGAATTGGCTTAAGTCGGCCTTATATCTTAAGTAGTAATAATATATAATATTTAAGAAATACTTGTTTATAATATTGGTGAATATGAAGGAAAACTATTAACAAAAACCTTCAAAGAGAAAAAAAAAAAAAAAAAAAAAAATAATAATAATAGCAAAATTATGCAATACTAATATATCAAACAAAAATAACGAAAATATAAATACACTATAAATATAATATAAACATATAACATAGAATAATATATAATAATATATAATATATATAATACAAAGTAATAAAAAGTTAATATAATGCAGATATAAGTGGATTTTCAGAAAAACTACACTTAGATCTAAAACGAGAGGTGAGGTTATCAATAGCTTGTGGTACAGTTTTTACGTTACTGATTACATGTAGTCTCGAGGTGGAAAAATGCCAGGGTAATTTAAGAGCCATTTTCAAAATTTTATTTTGAGCTATTTGTAAGCGCTTTATATGAGTCTTTGCACAATTTCCCCATATTGGACAACCGTATAGGATAATAGCCTGAAAAATTATTTTTACTATTAAAATTTTATTAGCATTACTGAGAAGGGAGTTTCTATTGATTAATGGGTATAATATCTTCTTATATTTGTTTATTTTATCAATAATATAACAAATATGATGGTTAAAAGTTAGCTTTGGATCCAAGGTGATGCCTAAATATCTAATGTTGTTAGACCAGTTAATGTTGCTGCCTAAAAGAGTTAAGTTATAGCTAGGTAGATAACAAGATTTTCTTTTTCTCGTAAAAAAGATGGCTTGCGTCTTATCCGAATTAATTTTTATTTTCCATTTAGCATAATACTCTTCTAACATGGACAATGAACATTGAATTACAGTCAGAATATTCTGACTGAGTTCATGTGTGAAATAAATTGCCAAGTCATCTGCATAAGCAGCAAATTTACATGGACTTATAGAAGGTATATCGGCACAAAAGATATTGAAAAGGGTTGGACCAAGAACAGAACCTTGCGGCACACCAGCAGGTATTCTGATAAGATCTGAAAAACAATTACCTATATTGACACAAAAGTACCTGTCGACCAGAAAACTTTTAATGATCTTAACAAGGTGCATAGGAATGCTAAAATGTAAAAGTTTATAAATTAGGCCATTGTGCCACACCGAGTCAAATGCTTTTTCAACATCAAGCAGTACAAGTGCAGTTGATTGGCCTGATATCAACCCAAGTTTGATATCATTGCAGATCCTTTTAACCTGATGAATGGTTGAATGTGATTTCCTAAAGCCAAATTGTTCGTTAGGTATAATACGAGTATTGTTGAGAAATTTCAGAACCTTCTCACTTATAATTTTTTCAAGAATTTTTCCCAAGCTGCTTAATAGACTTATAGGCCTATAGTTTTCAGGTCTATTTTCCATTTTCCCCGGTTTCAGTACAGGTATAACTTTTGCAGTTTTCCATGATTTTGGAAAATATTGGCAATTTAAACATGAATTGTATATGTTTGTAAGAAACCGTAAAGCTATTTTTGGAAGATTTTTTATCATCTGGTTGTTAATGTCATCCAATCCACAAGATTTTCTTTTGTTAAGATTATATATAATAAATTCTAGATCATCAACAGTGATATTTTCTGAATTGGGAGTGACTATATTCATTAAGTCAAAACTATCAACAGCTTGATTCACAGAGTTTATGTGATTATCAATACCTAAGTTTTCGGAAACCAGATGATTCTGAACAAAAATTTCTGAAAATGCATTGGCCTTGTCTTCACCAGAAATGAGAAGACCATTATTTGTTACAAGAGAATGGCAGTTATTAGTTTTTCTTTTTAAGATTTTTGTAACATTCCAGAAAGGTTTGGCTCCCTTTTCCATCGTACTCAACTTGCTGTTCCACTGGCGATTCCTATAAGCATTTATTTCATTTCGAATAAGAGTAGTATATCTATTCATCAAATGATAATAATAAAGTTGTCTGTATCGCGACCATTCTCTGCGAAATTGGTTTCTAAGTTTTATTAAATTTAAAATATAATCAGGAAGTTTTATATAATTTGTCTTAGGTGGAGATTTTGGAACAGATTGTCTAACAGCTTCCAATAAAATACTAGTAAAATGTTCCACATTTACATCGATGGTCTGCAAGGAATCTACAGTGGTATCAATTAAATCGTTGTTAATTGAATTCTTTAAAACGAGCTTGTATTTCTTCCAGTTGGCATGTTCAAAATTATAACTTAAATTTTCTGCTATAGGTATGGTTGTGGATAAATTAAACAAAACTGGTAAGTGATCGGAACTCAAATCGTTTATAGTAAGAGGGTGAGAAATAAATTGAGGAATGTTAGACAATATTAAATCAAGTGTAGAGGAACTAATATTGGAAGCAGCGGGTATATAGGTGGGAGAATTAGGAAATATTATAGATACAGGAAAGTAGGACGTGAAATCATTAAGGATTTTGCCCCATTGATTTGCACGAAGACAGTTCCAATTTCTGTGCCTGGAGTTTAAGTCGCCGCAAATAATATATTCATTGGTAGTATTTAATAATTTACGTAAATCACTCTTAAATTTTGACCTGAGAGTGCTATTATTCTGACCCCCAGGAAAATATACACTATAAATATTAAGACTTAAACCCCGTCCAACATTAATTGTAATACCAACATTTTCAATTACCTGAGTTGTGATTTTGGGAATAATTGCAAAAGTAATTGCTTTTCTCACAAGTATGGCAACACCACCTCCGTTTAAATTTATACGATCTTCTCTTATACATGAGTAATTAGGATGATATAGATTATTTGATTGAGTGAGCCAAGTCTCACTCAAGAGACAAATATCTATATCATAAGTATTTAAAAAATTAATAAATTCTGTTATCTTATTGCGAATACTTCTACAGTTCCAAAATACTATTTTTAAATTTGACATATCCATTTTTATACAGTCTTATAAACAAACTTAAAAGCTAATTGAGTAATAACACCAAATTGTTCTTGTTTATTCTTACAATCACGTAGTTTAGATATTAATTCCATTGTGAGATCAATAAATTCTTGCTCAGAGAACAGATCACTCTCATAATTATTAACGGTAGTATTGTTGTTGTTATTTTTTATTGCACTGGAGCAATTTATTTCTCTATTAATATTGTTATTATTAGGTCTCCAGTTTTGTTTATTTTCTGGTAAATTTGATATATTGTTGTTAAACAAACTTGGGAAATTAACAAAGTTGTTTTCAATATTAGGTGGATTTGATGACGTTGCTCTCTGAGAACGGTTAGGTCGTTTTGAAACATTCTCTCTCATTTGTATATACGCAGAGCGACTAGGGCACGAGGGATCAGTTGCTTTATGATTATTACCACAGTTGGCACACTGAATTTTGTTCTCCGATTGACAATCAAGAGTTTTATGTTTTTCTGCACAATTAGCACATCTAGCCTTAACGTTGCACCCTTTCTCCCCATGACCGAACATTTGGCATTTTCTACATTGAACCGGTTTGTTTTTTATTTTACGTTGATATTCCCAAAAAAAAACTTTTTCAACTTTTTTTCTGATTTAAATATAGTTAAACCAAGATTAAGAAAAAAAAATAAAAAATAAAGTTTAAGGTTTGAACGAGCCCAAAACATGCATTTTAATAAAAACTAGTTGGAATATAATAAAAATTGTAGTTAACTGGAGTTTAATTAAACTTGCTTAAACTGAGTTTAAGTAAAAGTTTTATTTTTTTTATAAAATTAATTATTTTAAAGCGAAACAAACTAGTTTTTTTGTTAAATTTTCTCATTGAAACGTAGTTAAACTAAGTTTAGAAGGAAAAAATTGTTTTATATTTCGATAAGAAAAAATTTCCAAATTTTTCAAATAATTTAATATAAAAATTTAAGCTTTGTTGGTATATCTAAAAAAAAAGTTATGCAGGGTTTATTTAAACTCACTTAATCAAAGCTTAAGTAAAAATAAAACTGTTTTTAATCAAGTCTAATATTTAGAAGCTTCTAAGAGGATTAGGAGAAAAAAATCTTCAAAATTGCAACAAATTTAAGTTAACTGGAGTTTAGTTAAACCTGCTTAAACTGAGTTTAAGTAAAAGTAATATTTTTTATATAAAATTAAATATTTTAAAGCAAAACTATTAAGTTTCTTTTTAAAAATTTTTCATTTTAACGTAGTTAAACTAAGTTTAGAAAAAAAAAAAAAAAAATGTGTTATATTTCAAATTTTTTCAAATAATTTAATATAAAAACTTTAAATTTGTTGGTATATCTAACAAAAAATAGTTAAGCAGGGTTTAGTTAAAATCACTTAATCAAAGATGAAGTAAAAATAAAACTATTTTTTTATCAAGTCTAATATTTAGAAGCTTCTAAGGAGAGAAAGAAAAAAAAAACTTCGAATCTATCATTAAAATTAGAAAAAGAAGTTAAGTTGTATAAAAAAATTTAGTTAAATAGAGATTTGTTTAACTAGTTTTGAACTGAGTTTAAGTATATTTATGGTAGGATTTTATAACATCAAATATTTAAAAGCAAAATAAACATCTTTTAAATTTTTTTATTTAAATGTAGTTAAACTAAGATTAAGGGGGAAAAATTAAGTTTTAGGTTTAAAATATCAATTTTTATAAAAACTAGTTGAAATGTGATAAAAATTATAGTTAATTGGAGTTTATTTAAACCAACAATTCTTTTGTTAATTTATTATAATTTTAAACGTAGTTAAACTTAGTTTAAAAGGAAACGAAATCGTGTTTAAGGGTTTCATAAGAAAAATTTTACTAAATTTATGAAAAACTAAAAAAATATTTGCATTAAATACAAAATTTGTTAACCAGGGTTTAGTTAAACTTGCTTAATCAAAGTTTAAGTAACAATTAAATTGGTTTTTAACAGGTTAAATATTTAGAAGCAAAACAAGTATTTTTTAACTAAGCAAAATACGATTTAGAAAAGTTAATTTAATATAAAGACAAACGGAAAGTAAGATTTATCTAATGGGCTGGAATGATTTCATTTAATTGAAAATAAAAAATATAAAATTATTTTTAGAATAAAAAATCAAGAAATAATAAAAATTGTTTAGATTTTTATAACAAAAAAAGATTTAAAATATTTATTTTTATATATAAAAAAATATTAAAATAGATTAATAGCCTGTTTCTCTATGTCGAACGAAAGCTTTCTTTCGCTTTCTAAGCGAACGAAAACTGATTTGGGTTTCTCTAACTCACTTCTATGCGAACAATGAGTCGAACGACAAGTCGAAAGAAAACGTAAGTGTTTTCATATAAAATTGGGTTTCTGTATTTCGAACGATAAGAACAAAAATGCCAAAATCAGTCACTTTCTATTTTGCTTTCGACTGGTTGAATTTTTTAAAGAAAAATATGAAAAATTCTCAGAAGGACATGGCAAGTGTTCCTTAATCATGTTTATTATTCAATTTGATGTATTTGGTATCCATTAATTACGATTTTGTGTCTAAAAAACAATTTCTAAAAAAAATCAAAGAAAATTTTTGTTTTTTAATTTTTTTAAATTATTTTATTTTTTCTTGTTTATTTACTTAGTTGTATCTATGTTTAAACAATTTAGTAGTATTTTTAATATATTTACGAAAAAATGATACTCTTAAAGAGAAATAAAACAACAACAATACGAAAAGACGTAACTCCATGCGAACGAAAGCGTAGGAAATACAGAAACCCAAATTGATTCGAATTCGTTCGACTTGCTTTCATTCGCTTAGATTTTCGTTCGACATAGAGAAACAGGCTATAAAACTGTAGCTTAAAATGCTTTACTTCTAATAAAAAAAAGTATTAATTTTTATTTAATTTTATTTTAAAAGCTTCCATTTGATGTGCTCTTTTGTTTGGAATTTAAAAATCGTGATCATTTTTATCTTAATCATATTCTATTTTTCGTTTGCTTTTATTTTAAAGTGGAAATATTTTTATATTTTTAATATTTTTTTCTTTTAGAAATATTTGTCTAAGAGGTTTTGGCCACTTGTTTAATTTTCCACAAAACTAATAAAGATTTTTAAATTAATGAGAAATATAAATTTCATAATTTATTCAAGTTTAAGAGGATTCTAGTGAAAATGGTATTTGAAATTAAATGTAAAAATTCTACGTGTTTAAAATCGAAAAGTTATAGAGATAAAAAAATGTTAGTCCTCCTGTCTAAAAGGAGACCAGTTTTGTGGTCTCCTTTAATAGATCTAAATAATTTTGATTTTCAACAAAGAATTCTTAGAATTTTTTTTTATACAATTCTTGTTTATTATTTTTTTTTTCCTTTTAAAAATTTGTACTTGTTTTCTCTACTATATATCAATTACTTTTAGTTTGTATGTAGTCTATCGTATTTTATGATCTCTCCACAAACTAGTAATAATCACATTGTCGATGATTATTTGATATGATTTCTGATCCTCTAGCCATTACATGTGTTTTTTTTTTCTTCCAGACTGCTGCTTTTTATTTTCCTAAAACAAATTTTTTATATGTTTTTTTCTTGTTGTAAAAGTAAATATACACAATTTTCTTTTATAATATTTGTATAACGAAAAAAAAAAAAAAAAAAAAAAACACTCTTCCAATATAGCCAACATAATATGGAAAACGAGTCTATATAGAGTCATTTTTATTTAAAAATCATAAAAAAAATCTATAGTTTATCAAACAAACAATCAATATCACTGTATAGTATAACAAAAAAATATCTTCGAGTGTGCATTGATTTATGTGTGTTATTTTAGGCACCACACGTTCAAGTATCTTGTAAATATAAATCCAAACTCATACAACATACAAAGATACTTGAAGTTTATGCTAAGTACAGTGCCTAACATAAAAAACAAGCATGTACAATATTTAATAAAATTAAAAACAAAACCCCTAAATATATTTCCCTTACTGTATTTTCTATGTACCAACTACAAAAATCATGAATTGCATTTGTTGGTCTTTATAATCATACGAAGTACAAAATAATATTTATTTTTTTCATTCCTGTACTATACTGTATAGTATATATTTTTTACGATTTTTTTATTTATGTTTAAACTTGTACAAATAAAACATAAAAAAATAAATTCTATATTAGAAGTAGTTCATTTGTATTGAAAAAACAACAACAAACGGCAGCAACAAATAAATAAACATTATTGATATGAATTGTATGGAAACGTGTTCGAGATATCAGTTTGGGAAACGGTTGCAATTGCACATTATTATCGTCGAATAGTAATAATAATAATAAAAACATGAAACAAATAGGAAAAAAAAAAAAAAATACTAAAGAAACAATTCCTCAATCCCTTTTAAATAACCAGAGGAAGCAAAACAATTTATGACTGGGTCAGTAAAAACAAAAAAAATCTAAAGGAATAAATAAATTTTATGGCTCTCAAAATAAAATTATTTCATACATGTTTTAAGAATTTATTTTTTTAGATTTAAAATAATCTAAAATACTTAATACAAGTGTTTTAAATTGTTTAATAAAAACTCTTTAAAATTTTATTAAAACAATTTCCGTTATTAAGAATAAATTTTTGAAATCTTTAAAGGAAATGAGCTATAAAAAAAAAACTTTTTTTAATAAGATTTTATCTTAAAACCTTATAATATTTGATTTTATTTATTTTGAAAAGCATTTAAAATATATTTGTTTTATTTATAATTTTCAAATATACCCAAAATATAATTTTTATAGCTTAAACTTAGATTAAACGGGTTTAACTAAACTTTAGTTAAATTTAAAAACCTTTAAATTAAATTATATGACATTTTAAAAATTATTTAAGCTCTCATTAATAATTTGTAAACATTACAAAAGCAAAATGTGTATTTCCTAAACTTACATTAGGCGTGTTTAACTAAACTCCAGTTAAATTTTAAAGTTTTTAAATTAAATTGTATTTCTCCAGTTAAATTTTTAATACTTTTTTCATTCTTGTATTAATAACTTCTAAATCTTAGAAATTATTAATTAAAAGCTTAAACTTTAGTTAAATTTTAAATTCTTTAAAATAAATTTTAAAAACCCTTTAAGCTCTTATTAATAATTTTTAATCATAACAAAAGTAAAATGTTTATTCCTTAAACTTAGGCGGGTTTTACTAAACTTCAGTTAAATTTTAAAGTCTTTAAATTATATTTTTCGAGCTCAATTTTAAATTATTTTTGCGCTCCTAAAAATTAAAAACTTCTAAATATTAGAAATTATTAATAAAAACTTTAAACTTTTTTTAAACTTAAGTTAAATTTTAAATTCTTTAAATTAAATTTTAAAAATCGTTTAAGCTTTTCTTAATCTTAAAAAAAAGTAAAATGTTTATTCCGTTTAATATAAGTTTAGATTTAACGCGATTAACTAAACTCCAGTTAAATTTGAAATTCTTTAAATTAAATTATATTTCATTGAAACTAATTTTGAGGCTTTCTAAATAAGTTTCTTCTATTAATAAAGATTTTATATTATTTAAATTAAATTTATAATTAAAATTAAATTAATTTTTAAAACTAAATTTATATATTCCTTAAACTTATATAAGTAGGGTTTAATTAAACTCCAGTTAAATTTAAATTCTTCAAATTAAATTATAAATCACATAAACTAGCATGTAATGTTCTTAATTTAATTTTGTTTTACTATTTATACTAAGGCAATCATTTATATTACTTAAACTAACATAAACCGGGTTTTAACAAATGCCAGTTAAATTTCGAATTCTTTAAACTAAATTTCATTAAATTACTTTTACATATTCCCAACTTTTATTATTTTAGTCTTAATAAATTCAAAATATACATTTTTATTACCTAAACTTAGATAACACTGGTTTAATTAAACGTTAGTTAAATTATAATTTCATTAAAACAAATAATATTATTTAACATCAATTTAAAATTGTTTCATTTTATTAATAAATTAATTAACATTTGAAAAACAACACTAAAATTTAAACCTTAAAACTAAACCTTAAACTTAAACTAAGCAAGTTTAACTAAACTCTAATTAACTAGTTTGTTTTTTTAATATTCAATTAGCAAATTCTTGTTTTATAAAAACCTATAATCATTAAGTTTTTATAAAATAAAATTCTGTTTATTTTTTTATTGAAAATCTCTTAAACTAAATTTAAACTTGGTTTAAATATCAAAATTTAATTAAACTTCCTTCTTCAAATGTTGAAATGAACTAAAGATTTACAACATTTTATTTAATGATTTATCAACTAATTTTATAATAACTTTTAATAATATCACTTAAACTCTGTTTAAGCTAAATTAACTAAACTCGATTTCTTAACATATTTTACATTGTTTTTAATTTTTGTTATTGATTTTTTGAAAAATAATGATATCTGTTAATATATTCCTTAAACCCGATTTAAATTCACCTAAACTCAGTCAATAGACTATTGAACTAGGTTTAAATCCGTTGAACTTAATTAAGCATGTACTTGTTTTGCTTCTCTGTAAATGATTTCATAAAACTTTGATTTAATTTGAATTAAATTCAGTTTAAGTACGTTCAACTAAACTCTAGTTAATCAATAATATTGCGGAGTCCAACTTATTAGTTTCAACTTTTTATGATTAATTTTCATAAAATTCTTAAACACGATTTTTTGCTCTTAATCTTAGTTTAACTACGTTTAATTGCAAAGAAGTTAAACAGAAGTATTTTACTTTCGCTTTTAAATATTTGTTTTTACAAAAATCTGCAATATTTTTTACTAAACTCGATATAAGCAAGTTTATTTAAACTCTAGTTAAATTTAATTTTGGAATTTTCCAAATTATTTTTAATTTTTATGCTTAGTTTTTATTAAATACTAATGAGGGGCACATATGCCCCTTAAACTCGATTTTTTGTTCTTAATCTTAGTTTAACTACATTTAATTGAAAAGAAGAAAATTGTAAACATGTTCAAATAACCTTTAAGTATTTGATTTTATATAAACCGTAACAGTTTTATTTAAACTCAGTTTAAGCAAGTTTAACTAAACTCTAGTTTACTTGATTTTTTTTTCACAGTCCTACAATATTAATTTTTTTTTTTTATTAAATTTAAATGATATATTTCTGATACATCCCTTAAACTTGATTTGTTGCTTTTAAACTTGGATTAACTACGTTTTAATGGGAAACAAATTGCTAAAAAATGCACTTATTTTGCTTTTAAGTATTTACTTTTAGAAAAATGTGTAATAATTTTAATCAAACTCCATTAATTTTAACTAAACTTATATTTCTCACATATTCTCACTTATTTTTTAACTTTTGCAACCTTAAACTCATTACGTTGTGTCTAAACTTAGTTTAACAATAAACAAAATAAAATAAAAATAAATAAATAAATAAATAAATAAATAAATAAATAAATAAATAAATAAATAAATAAATAAATAAATAAATAAATAAGTAAATAAATAAATAAACAAATAAAAATAACTAAATTAAAAAAATCAATAATTAAATAAAAAACAAGCGCGAATATTATATTCGGCCCGGCCGAATCTATATACCCACCATCAACTTTTTCAAATTTTACGTTATATGGGAGGGGCGGTAAAGTGGGCAGATCACGCCCATTTTTTGTTTCCGAGTTTACATTGGTCCTTGAACTATTTTAACACAATTTCACCTTATATGGGAGGTGAGCGGTAAAGTGGGCGGACCACGCCCATTTTTGGTTTTCAAGTTTATATCAATCCTCGAACTATATGTATTTTCGTTGTCGTACATGCTTTTGTTGAAGAAATATCAGCAGAAAAGTATAAAACGGACACCCTGTATTTCTAGATTTTAGCCCATAACTTTTTTGTCTATTAACCGATTTTGCCCATTTTCAATACCAAACAAACCTTATATAAGACAAATATTTGTGCCAAATTTCGTCCCCCTACGTCCCAGTTCGAGCCCTATCCTGCTTTCAACAGACAGACAGACGGACGGACATAGCTAGATCGACTCAGAATCTAACCAGGACCCAGAAAATATATACTTTGTGGGGTCTTAGATGATTCCTTCGACATGTTACACACGGAATGACAAAATCAATATACCCCTCCATCTTTTTGATGGTGGGTATAATAATTGAATTGGAATTATTTTAAATTAAATTTGTTGAATATTTTCTATCAAAATAAAATTCAACAAAAATCTTATATAAAACTTAAATTTATCATAAAAAATACCAAGGATTAAAAAAAAAAAAAAAACAAAACTATTGAAAATTATCTATAAATTTATTGATTGTTCTCTATATGAGACAAACTGCTTGTTTTAACTATAAGCAACCCCATTGTGATGCTCCACAGTAAACTTAGCTTCCAATAGTTTTTAGTTACTGATTATAAATCCTAAATTTAAACGATGACTTTTTTATTTAAAAAAATCTCCACCACAACTAATTTTCTAATACAATACTTATCAATATGTCTGGCATCTATTGCCATTATTGAGACAATATTCTTAACTTCTAAAGATGTCATAAAAATATTTATTTATTACTTAAACAATCTGTTAGTTAATGAACAAACATGTCACTGTTTCTTTTAAACAAATTTTTACCGAAAATGTTTCTTAAAAAAATAATAATTTAATTTTTGAACAAAACAAAAACCCCATGAGATCAAAGATAAAAATCTTTATTATTTAAATATTAATCAAATTGAATCCCTTGACAATTTACGTAAAGAAAGAAATAAAAAATAAATAAAAAAAAAATATTAAACATAAAAACAGAATCTTTAGTTGTTGCATTCCAAAGCATGAATGCATTTCCAATAACAAGCAACAAGAACCCAGACTAAAAAAAAACGTCATTACCCACACACATAGTAAAATTCCAATAATTTTTTTTTTCTTCTTATATTTTAAATTAATAATAATTTTATTTTGTTTTGTCAACTGTTGTTGGCATTCTTTATTATAAAAACACAACAAACCAAAACAAAATGACAATTTCTCATGTAACCTGACACTCGAGACAACATTGAAACTCAAACTCATACAATAACAGGCAACGGGAATGTTTAACCCAAAACAAAGAAAAAAAAAAAGATCTTAACTTTGTTTTAAAATAAGATAAACTAAAAAAAAGAATCCAGTATTAATATAAGAAAAGAATTATATAAAAACACACAAAACGACAACCAAATTTATTTCATTATCAAATCATAAACATTGTCTCAGAGGATGTAAATTAAATTTGTTGTAGATGTCTGTTCAATTTCTATGCAACATCAACTAAATATTATGAATACAACAAATACTTACTTGCAACCATAATAATCTAATATCATATACATATGTATGTAGGTATGGCCATATGTATCTTTGGTGCATCTATTTTTGAGATTTTATTTAACGTGTTTTTAATGTGCAAAATAAAAAAAAAATCCCTGTCTTTTGGGTGTAAAAATCATATTGAAAAATGATTTAAGTAATAAGATTTTTCATTTTAGTTGCAGGAATGTTTGGATATGATGCATTTTCACACCAATACATGTCATAAAATTTTTTTTCCTGCCGTAAAAAATAATCAAATAAAAATCTTGGGGCATAAATATACGAAAGACAGCAAATGATTATCTTTCTTCAAACTTGTTGCAAAAAATAAATATGTATGTTCAACTTGTTGTTTTGGGGAAGTTGTTGCAATTTGTTGCCAGTTTTTACGAGTGTTGAATTTTGTATTTTTTTAATGTTCATCTTGTAGAGATGATAATGCTTGCTACATGTAGCAGTAGAATGCTTGAATTGCATGTTTGATTATAAAAATAGAGATTTAAAATATAATTCAATTACAGTTTTTTTTTGGCTTTTTAAGATTGAGAATTTAATAAGATGGAAAAGAAATGTAATTACAGAAGGAAGGTGTGACATTACTTTCATAAATGGATTTCTTGAAAATTTTTAGTATTAAAACTATTAAGTTAATAAAAAGACGGATTAAATTCATAAACATAAGTTGAAAAAGTTATGATTGAAACCATGACCATAAGTTTATGTACAACCAAAGCTAAAATCCTGAATTGAAATTAATATAAAACCAAGATTAAAGCCTTAAGCTTAAGTTAACTAAATGCCACGATAAAGAAACTAAAATAAGTAAATATTAAACCGAGATTAAGAACATAAACGTAAGTTCAAAGAAAAATTAAATTAAAATCATAAACTAAGTTTATCCATTAATTAGTCTATTTATTAATTTACTTATGTATTTATTTATATTTATATATTTATCTTTATTTATTTATTCACAATTTTAAGAAAATCTTTCAAAAAATAAATGCGAATATTTATGTGTAAAATATATTTAACTAGAGTTAAGTAAGGTAAAGTGAGTTTAATTAAAATTATTATACATTTTTCCAAAAGTAAATATTTAAAATGAAAATAAACGCAATTAGTTTTCATTAGATCATAGTTAATCCCAGTTTAAGAGCAACAAATCAAGTTTACTGGATGTATCAGAAAAATATCATTTAAATTTAATCAAAACTAATTTAAAAAAATTAATAATGTAGGACTGTGAAAAAAATCAAGTAAACTAGAGTTTAGTTAATCTTACTTAAACTGAGTTTAAGTAAAACAATTTTGAAAGGCAAAATAGACATGTTTATAGTTTTTTTCTTTTCAATTAAACGTAGTTAAAGTTAAGATTAAGAGCAAAACATCGAGTTTACGGGTTGTATATGCAACAATCATTAAAATTTTATAAAAACCAAGCATAAAAATTAAAAACAGTTTTAACCAGAGTTTAATTAAACTTGCTTATATCGAGTTTAGTAAAAAATATTACAGATTTTTATAAAATCAAATATTTAAAAGCTAAAGTAAAATATTTATATTTATCTTCTTTACAATTAAACGTAGTTAAACTAAGATTAAAAACGAGTTTAAGGAATTTATTTATAACAATCGTTTATATTTTATGTAAATTAAATAAAAAAAAAATTTAAAAAAATACGTTGGGCTTCGCATTTTTTTTTTTAAATTGAGTTTAGTTGAAGGTACTTAAATTAAATTTAGTTAAAATTAAAGCAAAGTTTTATAAAATCATTTATTTAAAAAAAAGTACATCATTAACTTCAACGAATCTAAACCAAGTTCAATTAACTAAACTGAGTTTAGGTGAATTTAAATCGGGGTTTAAATTGGTAACAAAAATGTTAAACAAATATGTATAGAAATCGACTTAATCCCAGTTAATATAGCCTTAAGTAAATATCTATCTATCTATCTATCTATCTATCTATCTATCTATCTATCTATCTATCTATCTATCTATCTATCTATCTATCTATCTATCTATCTATCTATCTATCTATCTATCTATCTATCTATCTATCTATCTATCTATCTATCTATCTATCTATCTATCTATCTATCTATCTATCTATCTATCTATCTATCTATCTATCTATCTATCTATCTATCTATCTATCTATCTATCTATCTATCTATCTATCTATCTATCTATCTATCTATCTATCTATCTATCTATCTATCTATCTATCTATCTATCTATCTATCTATCTATCTATCTATCTATCTATCTATCTATCTATCTATCTATCTATCTATCTATCTATCTATCTATCTATCTATCTATCTATCTATCTATCTATCTATCTATCTATCTATCTATCTATCTATCTATCTATCTATCTATCTATCTATCTATCTATCTATCTATCTATCTATCTATCTATCTATCTATCTATCTATCTATCTATCTATCTATCTATCTATCTATCTATCTATCTATCTATCTATCTATCTATCTATCTATCTATCTATCTATCTATCTATCTATCTATCTATCTATCTATCTATCTATCTATCTATCTATCTATCTATCTATCTATCTATCTATCTATCTATCTATCTATCTATCTATCTATCTATCTATCTATCTATCTATCTATCTATCTATCTATCTATCTATCTATCTATCTATCTATCTATCTATCTATCTATCTATCTATCTATCTATCTATCTATCTATCTATCTATCTATCTATCTATCTATCTATCTATCTATCTATCTATCTATCTATCTATCTATCTATCTATCTATCTATCTATCTATCTATCTATCTATCTATCTATCTATCTATCTATCTATCTATCTATCTATCTATCTATCTATCTATCTATCTATCTATCTATCTATCTATCTATCTATCTATCTATCTATCTATCTATCTATCTATCTATCTATCTATCTATCTATCTATCTATCTATCTATCTATCTATCTATCTATCTATCTATCTATCTATCTATCTATCTATCTATCTATCTATCTATCTATCTATCTATCTATCTATCTATCTATCTATCTATCTATCTATCTATCTATCTATCTATCTATCTATCTATCTATCTATCTATCTATCTATCTATCTATCTATCTATCTATCTATCTATCTATCTATCTATCTATCTATCTATCTATCTATCTATCTATCTATCTATCTATCTATCTATCTATCTATCTATCTATCTATCTATCTATCTATCTATCTATCTATCTATCTATCTATCTATCTATCTATCTATCTATCTATCTATCTATCTATCTATCTATCTATCTATCTATCTATCTATCTATCTATCTATCTATCTATCTATCTATCTATCTATCTATCTATCTATCTATCTATCTATCTATCTATCTATCTATCTATCTATCTATCTATCTATCTATCTATCTATCTATCTATCTATCTATCTATCTATCTATCTATCTATCTATCTATCTATCTATCTATCTATCTATCTATCTATCTATCTATCTATCTATCTATCTATCTATCTATCTATCTATCTATCTATCTATCTATCTATCTATCTATCTATCTATCTATCTATCTATCTATCTATCTATCTATCTATCTATCTATCTATCTATCTATCTATCTATCTATCTATCTATCTATCTATCTATCTATCTATCTGTGAAAGAATGAAGTCTCTAGCCTATACAAAGGCTTTAAAAACACCATTTGTTGACCGATTTTAAATTTCAATAGTATCGCTATCGTTTGATACATATATCATATATCTACGATATCTGGTGTCTTTATAAATGCCATATCAACCGATAAACATACATTGTGCTATCAACATCGTTTCTTGTGGTAAAGGGTATATGGTTTTTATCAAAATCTACTTTTACCTAAAAAAAGACTTGTATTAAAAATGCGAATTTCGAGAAAAAAAACAAGGGATATCGCTGTTAAATTTTGCTTATTTTCTTCCCTAAAATCCTCAACTTAACCTAAGACAACCTTCTCTTTTTTTCAAAAACCACACAATATCATACATTTCGTTTTAATCCAATAATAAAAATAAATCAAAAAACAAATTTGTTCAAGTTACAAGAATTGTCACACTAGAAGGTGAACTCACACTGTTTCCCTGACAAACCCTCTACGTATGCCTGCACTTTTTTCTCTTTTTTCTTCCTTTTTTTTCAATAATTTCTAAAACACAACCAAGATTTTGTGATGTTTATGAACTACAAGTATATGAAACGACAGATTAATGTGCTGCCATAAGAGCAACAACAACAACGATAACTACAACAAAGATCTTAAAGATACCAAAAAACCTAAACAGGAATAAGATTCAAGTAAAAAAGTATCTGTATTTGAACAATCTGTATTTTCATTTTATAAAGCAACTTAAATTTGAAATATTTAAATATTATGTTTATATGTATATGTGTATGTAAGAGTGTTATTTAAAAGCCTCATAGAGATTTGTTCATGTTGTTGCTATTTGGTTTTTGACAAAAGGAAAAAGTAGAGGAAAAAAAAAAGGATCATGTTTATTTTATTTCATTATTTTAGTTGGTGTTGTTGTCATTTTGCGTGAGCTCTCAAGCTGGGTTGTTAGTTGTATGTAATATTTTTGTTTTCTTTTTTCTCTTCGAAAATAAATGTTTAAAGTCAGTCACAATGTCAGGTAAAATAAGATGCTGGCTGGGACCTAAGAATAAAGAAATTGTATATCTTAGTAAGGCGTTGTCATCAATATAAACACATTAATATGAGTGTATGTAGCCTAGCTGCATGTGTGTTTATTTTTGCAGCAGCATAATTTTGTTGAAAATTTTCAAGAACACAAATGACAACAATGAAGGAGTCATCCTGTTTTGTGTGAGTGTTATTGAATGAAATTGAATTTGTTGTAGTTATAGTTGTTGTTGTTGCTGCTGCTTATTTTGTTGTTCACATAAATGTTGGGTGTTAAATGTTACATAAGATAGATGCATTGCTAGAGTTAAAATTAAACGAATTTTTGTTTAACAAAAAGAGGGAAGGGAAGAAGTAAATTCTTAAAAAAAATCTATAAATTAGGAAAAACATATTTGAAAATTTTTAAATATTTTATGGGAATTTGAGAGCAAATATTAAAAGCTATTTAAAAATAAATTTTGTAATAAATATTCGTTATAACTATTTTATTAATTTAATAAAATTTTTAATTTAAATTATCCTTTAAAATCTTAAGACTTCTAATTGAATACCCTTTTTTATTATTACTTCTTCCATAACTCTTTTAATAATTTTCCTTTTCACTTCTTAAGAAATTACTATTTCTCCTTAACCCCTGCTATTTTTTTTATATTTACTCAAGTATGACTGAAGAGTAAACTATAGAGATGTGACTACTTTTAACAGCACCATGTTTATTTTATTGAAATGTGTGTACGTGTATGTGTAAGTGTATGTTTACGTATGACTATGAAGTTTCTTATTTTACTTTATAAAAATATTATAAATATACTATATTTATTATAAGGAAAAAATAAATATTTACAGTGAAACAGCAGGCGTTTTATCAAAATATTTACATGAGTCCCGTTCCCTTTAAATAACTATGTACATACACAACAAAACACTTACACAAACACATATAAATGTAGTAGAGTGTATGTATGTATTTAAGTAAATATTTTTATAGAATTCTTAAGTTCTTTTAACATATGAATATTAGAAGGAAATTTGTTGAGAGAAAAAAAAAAAATAATAATAATAATAACAATCAATGATTATTACAAATAAGCAACAAATATTTAATACCATCACTAAATAAAAAAAACAAAATCAGCTTTAAAAGTCAGCAAATCAATTGATAAAATGTAGGGTTTTTCTGTACTTCTTATTCACTTCAGTTGTAAAGGAAAAGATTTTTTTTATATAATTTTTCTGAAATAAGTACTTGAGCCTTGTTGGTATTTATTGAATATTGAGTCATGCTTGTGATAAGAAATATTAAACACACTTGCCTGTTAAGAAATTGTATTGGGAATATGTTTGTTAATTTTCATAAATCATTATTATTGACAGATTTATATATTTTTTTTAAGAAAAAGTTAGAGAAGAAATAAAAAATAAACAAAATTTTTAAGATTTATAAAAGATGATAGCGACAATTTTTGAGGAAAAAAAAATTAATAAAATAAAATTGAAAGAAAAATGTTTAAGAAAAAATTCAAATTGTTTAAATATATTTAAGTTACAACTAAAATGACACCTTTTGCACTACCACTCACTAGTGGTTTCTATAGTTTTAAAAAAGAAGAGCAAAATTTATTTCATGTTGCTATTAAATAACCGTAGTTAGCTTTTTTATACACACCATCAAAAATATGGGGGGTATATTGATTTTGTCATTACGTGTGTAATACGTCGAAGGAATCATTTAAGACCCCACAAAGTATATATTTTCTGGGTTCTGGTTAGGTTCTGAGTCGATCTAACTATGTCCGCCCGTCTGTTGAAAGCAGGATAGGGCTCGAACGGGACAACGTAGGGGGACGAAATTTGTTTGGGATTAAAAATGTTCAAAATCGGTTAATAAACAAAAAAATTATGGGCTAAAAACTACAAACACACGGTGTCCATTTCATACTTTTCTGCTGATATTTCTTAAACAAAAGCATGTATGATAACGAAATTTTCTATAAATAGTTTGAGGATCGATATAAACTTGGAAACTAAAAATGGGCGTGGTCCACATAAGGTGAAACTTCAACGAAATTGTGTTCAAATAGTTCAAGGACCAATGTAAACCCGGAAACAAAAATTGGGCGTGGTCCGCCCACTTCCCATATAACGTAAAATTTTAAAAAGTTGATGGTGGGTATTTAGATTCGTCATAGCCGAATATAACATTCGCTCTTGTTTTTTTTTGGCTACAGTTAACCACAACCTGCCTTCCTGAGGATATGACAAGTTTGATGATAATTTAAAATAAAAGTGCTTTTTATTTAAATTTACGTAATTTAAAGCTTAATTTATTTATATCAAAAAAAAAAAAAAAAAAAAAAAAGTAAAAATATTTTGCTATTTTTAATAATTAGTCTAAAAATATGAAATAAGATTATAACAAAGTATATTATATCAATAAAATATATATTATAATTTTTAATTAATCTGTATATATAAAATATTAACGTCACGGGGTGATTGACTAACTGACTTATTTGCTGATTCAATGATGGAATATGGACTGTAGATTGGTTTCCTACCGAATAGATCCACTAAGATGGGATTTTTGGAAATACGGTAACCTTATATCTCCTAAACTAATATAGATAGAAAAAAATTTGAACAGTTATAGTTATTCATTTAAAAAATAATCAAATAGGTGTTTGGTACTTTTTTGAAATTCAGCTCTTTTAGGTAGAGATCGGGTAAAAACTGTAATTTGGTACTTTTTTGGTAACCCATTTATCTTTTAATCCAGTAAGCATAGAAATAAAATGTGCATCAAATTAGTACCTTCTCGAAAATTGCCGAATACAAGTTTGGTACACTTTCGAAATTCAAAAGTTTAAGGGATAAACATCGTACCTTATTTTGGTATTTGTTACAGAAAAAATTTTTTATTTTTTTACTGACACATACATATGAATATTTTAATATTATATCTCTGTAATATTTAGAAATTCATTGCAATAAAATTTCGTTACATCCAAAAAGTACCAAAAAGGGGATAAAATCGGGAAATTTAATTTTATTCATATTAAGTAATGCATTTTTTATTATATTAAACCTAGAAATATGAACTTCAGAACATGTAGTCCAAGTAATTGAGAATTCACAGGAGGGGATTTTGTGGTACTTTTTTTTGTTCTTCTAATGGTACTTTTTGAATTTTTTTTTTATAATATTGAACCTATAAACATGAAAATAGGGATATATGAACATGAAATTAAAGATAAAAGAATTCATAACATGGGAATTTGTGGTACATTTTCATTCTTCTAATGGTACTTTCTGAATTTTCTACAATATTAAACATAAAAATATGAAATTAATGATACATGGTCCTATGTTGTACTTTTTCGTGGTGCTTTTTGAACTCTCTAAAATATTAAAGCTATAAACATGACATTAAAAATAGGATCATATATGGGTAAAAATTCAAGAGGAGGAATTTTTGGCACATTATTTTTCCTCTAATGATACTTTTTTAATTTTCTATAATATTTAAGCTAAAATCATGAAATTAAAGGTCCTAAGTGTATGAGAATTCATAAGAGAGTATTTTTCGTTATTAAAATATTGATCTTTGAATTTTTTTTAATAATAATTAATTTTCAAAGATGAAATGAAATATATGTATATGGTTCTGTGTTTGGAATCCACAAGCGCTATTAGAACATTCCTCTCTACTGAAATAAAATAGAAATAATTTGGTCGTTTTTAACCTTCGAACTTTAAACATGTTAGAAATTGGTAACTAAAATATTTAAAAAGTTTATTGTTCTTAATGCCGACAGAACTCCAATATATTAATACAGTCCAGGGGAGTTATAATATTGTAGTTTCATTATTATTTTTAATTAAATGGCTACCGTTTTTATCTGGGGTATGTAGGAGTACTGCATGTTCGGGTTAATGATATGATATTATAACTTAATAATACACAATTTGAATTAATAATATATTATGGTTTTTATTAAAAAAATATACGATAACGAAGTAGTGCGTATACTGCTCGTAATAAATAAATAGAAAAAGTTATAATTTCACTCAAATGGGCATAGTTTGTTAAGGTTTTAAAAAAAAATAGGTTTTGAGATTTTTTGCTTAATTTTGCAGATTCAATACATTAAGCCACTGTCTATCAGATAATGTAAATAATAATGTAAAAATATTTGTCTAATTTAAACTATTAGATTTTATAGAATTTTTACAAAATTAGGAAAAATTTTTAATTTTTACGCAAGAATCAGCGAAGTTTTATGACTTTTTTAAATATTAGGTATAAGGATTTTTTATTAAATTTTTCAGATTAAGCTGATTATGCCTCCAGCTATCAAAAAAAAAAAAAAAAAAATTTATTTATTACATTTTATAAGATTTTTACAAAATTAAAAAAAAAATTAAATTTTAATCTAAATAACACAAATTTGAGGCTATTTTTAAAAAATAAATATTGACATTTTTTATTATAATTTTCAGATTAAATAGATTATGTATCCATCTTTCAGAAAATCTAAAAATATTAGAATATCTTTAAAAAAATTACATTTTATAAAATTTTTGCAAAATTTAAAAAAATTAAATTTTTTCCAAAGTTTGATTACATTTTTAAAAAATAAATATTAATATTTTTGGTTAAATTTCTTCCATTTCTTGATGCTATAACCTTTCGAATTAAATAAAAATATTTTGCTTTTTAAAATTCACACAGAAATATTTGTGTTGACATCTAAAATTTCCTTTTTTTATGTGAATTCTATAATTAAAGTCCATCAAAATCATTCCCATGAATAAAAATCTATATAAAAAAGAATATGTGTTAAGAATTTCTTTAACACCTTTAACTAGTTTCTTTTTTTTTTTCAGTAACTTGATTCTTTTTAACACATTATTTTATTGATCATCTTTTCGTTTTCTTAATAACATTTAATTTTTTCTTGTCAGTTTTATATAGTAAGACTAGATGTGAAGCTTCAATGAACAAATGAACCTACTATATAATATTTTTTTTAACAATAAAAGACAATAATATCAAGAAATTGATTAAATTAACTTTTTACACATTGAATGTTACAAGCAATAACAACAACAGCATAACACAAAACAGATCAGATTGCACACGAGGTTACAATATAAGCAACAGCCACAAAACGACACAACAAATAAAAATATATTGTATTAAAATGATGACAATTGTAAGGAGACACAACAAAAAAAATGAAAAGAAAAAAGTTATAAGAATTTATAACCTGATGTTTTGTTGTTTAAGATTAAAATCTATTTTCAAAAAGAGAGACTCTGACTATGGAGCATAAAGGAGAGAGATGATAATAAAATATTTATTGAAATTAAATACCTTTTTTTTATATGGATGGGAGACAAAAAAAGAAATAATGAAAAAAATATCATATGACAATTAAAGGTTAGTGAATAAGGAGATGGAAGATAAAAGATATTAAGGGGAAAAGATAAATTGCATTAAAACAATGACAAATAATTTGTTAATAAAATTTTGTTAAAAAATATTAAGTTTTATAATTTTTTTTTTAACTATGTATTCAGATTTTTTTGTTGAGATCCTCAACTTAATAGATTTTGTATCCATCTGTCTCTTAGTTAGTACAGAAAAAAATCCGAATAATTCTTACAAAAAATTGACCAAAGATTTAAAGGCCTGCTGATAAACTATTTCCAATGTTATTAAACAGTATCAGGAGAGTTTGATAGGAATTGATTGATAGGAAAGCTGGTGCGGGAAGAATAAAAGGTCCATATGATATTGGGAAGGCCTTGAAAATTTAAAGTATATTAAAAAGAGCTTCAAAATCATCGGGTGTTAAAGCAGCCCGGTTAGCTCACTGTTTGACTATTTGGTGCGAAAAGTTAAAGCTAATGCAGGCTTGAAAACACACAAAGTCCAAAAAGTTTCAGAGAGGAATACTGCAAAAAAATTTGAAGCCAAAAATAGGGCACGAAAATTAAAATAAAATTTCATATAAAAGTATTCATGTTGTATAATGGACCACGAAACGTATGTAATGTCAGATTTTTCGCAGCTTCCGGGTCAAAGTTTTTATGTTGCTAATGCTCAAGGAAATGTTGATAAAGATAAGTTTAGTATCCAAAATCAGACAAAATTTCTTTTAAAAAAATGTATGCAGTTGCGACCAAAGAAGCAAGACATTTGTTGCATTGGGCTCTTTAAATACTGAAATATACATCAAAGAATGTTTGTGAAGACTTTTTTTACAAACTTCATAAGAGAGCACAATGTGTCCACATATTTTTGGCCTGATTTGGCATCATGTCACTATGGTAAAAATTCAGAACTTTCGTGGTACCAAAACAATAACATAGTTTTTGCACTAAGAGAGGTCAATCCTACAAATTGTTCGGAGCTAAAACCAGTGTAGAGATAGTATTGGGCTCTTGTGAAAAAAGAATTGAAGAGCATAAAAAAGGTGTCCCAAGATATCTACGATTTTAAAAATAGATAGACAAATTGTTCCAAAAAAGTGACTGAAACAACTATCAAATCTCTAATCGAAATAAAATTTTAAAAAAGACAGACTAACAAACAAAGATTCACTTTTATATAAATATCATTTAACCCGATCTTGCAGTACTACTTCATAGATCAAATAAAAACGGTAGCCTTTTTATTTAGAAAAAATAAAATCCGTACAATTAAACTATGATTTCTAATTCTCGTAGGAACAGCTATAATATTAGAGTTCTGTCGGCATTAAGCACAATAAACTTTTTAAATATTTTAGTTACCAGTTTCTGACATCTTCGGTAGGCGGAAAATTTTTTAGGTCCCATGGTTAAGGTGGCATTTTTAGAATAAATTAATCTCCGCTAGGCGCGATCTCTTGGGCGGACGTGGACACCATATTTTGTTGGTTTTGAGCAAAATCTAGTTTTTTAATTTAACTTTGACTTTTACACTTGATTAAAAAATGTTCGTACTATAAAAGAGAAAATTAAACTAGTTATCTATGTCCTGAATACAGTCTCGATGATGGGTCCATGATTTGTCGTAGAACACAATGGTGACAGATACCTATAAACTGTGACAACTTTTTTAAACAAATGGTATAGAAATTCTGCATAACATTGTCATTATTCATATAAAAAAAGTAATTGGGTGCTGCTTAAAATCGAGGACAGGCCACCATAACTTTGTTGGTCAAACTTTTTTTTTTAATTTCTTGGAAAAATCGTCAGAAAAGAATCGTTGAAAGAAGTCTGATCCTTAGTCAGTTAAGAGATGATTTTTTTTCCCGTACGAAAAATTACTAAATTTAGAAAGTAATTTTAGGAAAATATAATAAAAACGAAGAGAAGCGAACTGTAATCATAAATTCCATGAAATAAATTTCATAAACATGAATTTTTTTGGATAAATGTAGTTTGGGTCAGTACATTATAATCCCGTAAATAATGATTTATAAGTGTTTACGGCCTTTTGCATTTTAGTTGACGATATATATGTATAAATAAGAATATGTATGTTTATAAGTTAATTCATAATATTTTGTAATAAAAAACTACCAGAAACAGGTAAGATTTTGTAGCCCTTAAACGCTCGAATTTCGAAAAAGTATCAAACTTGCATTAGCCAATTTTTGATAAGGTACTATTTTGATGCAATTTTTATTTCTACGCTCACTGGATTAAAATATAGATAGGGTTCCAAAAAAGCACCAGACAACTATCCGATAATTTTTTAAATGAATAACGATATCTGTTAAACTTTTTTGTATCTCTATTTGTTTATGAGATATAAGGTTACTGATTTTACCCGTTTTTATCTTTTTGTACTGCCTAAACATTAGATTTTCCAAAAATACCGTTTTAGTGTATCTAGTTATTTGATAGGAGACCAATCTACAGTTTTATTTTATATTTTATTTTTCTATCCTTAACCGTTTGGGCTGTGTGATAATGAATCAGTAAGGAAGTTAGTCAGTCAGTCAATCACTCAGTACATAAAGACTGTGCACGAAAAAAAATCCATGCACGATCTTGGGCTTATAACTTTTGATTTGGTGAAAAATAAATAATTCTGTCAATCCATGTGCTTGGTAATAGTGAAACTAATTTTTCTTAAAATGGAAATTGAACAAAAAACACCTAAACACAAAATTAAAATTTTTAATGCAAACTCACATCGGTCATATAAAACAATTGCTAGGACGGCAGCTGTGTCAAAAAATACAGTTTCTCGGATCATAATATTATACAAAGAAGTCATGGTCACTGAATAATAAACTGGTAGTGGAAAAAAATGGTGTCTTCAGGCTGTAGGACTCAGGCAAAATAGAAAGTATTTTGAGAGAAAATCTCCTCATCCCTGGAAGAAAGTGCAACAAAAAGTTAATTGCTTTGAATCTTTGAAAGGAAATCAAGCCTGAAGAAGTACAAAAAGTTCCTATTAGAAACACAAGCAAGAATTTGAAGGTAAAAAATAGCGTGAAAGTACTGAAGTCGAATTTTTTTCAGAAATTTTACTGCTACATAATAGACGTTGGAAAATACATCTCCCTTTCGAATACAGTGTATCCGATTTTTCTGGCCTGTTTTTGCTTCTTTTCATTACAACTAGCTATTTTTCTATCACGCATTGATTTTTTTTATGAGCATGACTACTATGACCCCGCTTTAGGCAGTCACACTTGTATAACTCGAGAACAGTTTGTCCAATTAAGATAAATTGAACTTTAATATATAGCGACCTAAATTGTCTTTGAGCTGAATTTATATAATTTTTTGTCCAGGTAATATTTCCGTAGTTATTCGGTAATTAGTAACGAAAATATTAAAATTTATTTTTTTTTTGAAAAATGGTGAAAATTTCGATCCGTAACTCTGAAATTCTTGAGCGAATAAATATTGTGGACATACCTTGAAGACAATTTTCGTATGCATATTTTGATGTATCATTTATTAAAATCGTGTAATGGTTTGTCAAATTTAGTTATAGCCTAAATTTGACAAACCATTATGGAAATTAATAGTGTGACCGCTGAATAAGGTGATGATATTAGTCATGCACATACAAAATATCAGTACTTGTTTAACTCGTCAAAATCCACCTAGTCCACCTATTTTTGTTACAAGAAAAAATATAAAAAAAAATGTTTGGCAACCACTGTATTTTCACTCAATTGTATGTAACATGGGTATTTTTACTTAATTGTGAATAAAATTTTGATTTGTGCATCGATTTTTGCCTTATTTTATTCAGAGCATTACCAGCTTTAAGATAAAGATGATAAACTGTAACATTTTAGATGTTTTCATTTATTAAGAGAAATTTTAGTAACAAAAAAATCTAAAATTTTGCATGAAAATGATTTTTTACACTTATTTCAAAATTACTCCGAAACTATTGAGAAAAAATTAAGTTTGGGGAGTTTGAAGATATTTTTAATCCGCATCATTTGGTGTATCACTTTGATCAATCGTACTTGAGTTATGAGGAAATATACTAGAGTAATGGCCTTACTATGGGCGAAATATTAGACACGCCCATAAAAAAAATCCAGACCTGATGGAAAAAAACTGAAAGCAGATTCATGTTTAGCACATCAAAATACATCAAGTCCAACTATTCGTCTATGGGGAAGGATTTTTTTGTTAATTATAATTAAAAAAACGTTTCACCAATTTTAATATTATAAATTTAAAAAAATTTGTAGAAACAATTTTTTTTTCCTTTTTTATTTATAAATTTTAACATTTTAGTATTAAAGTTTTATTATATAAAGCTGTTTTTGTAAGATTTGGTTTATTATATAAATATTTAATTGTTATATATTTAAAATATCCTTCTAATTTATCTACCTTTAACATATACTTTTCTTGTTTAATACCTTTAATTTCCTTATTGTCCAACAAAATGTCCCTTTCCCCTACCACTTTGTTGCTAAAACTATTCATAACAATTTGTTGATAAACATTTACAACTTAATTAGTATTAAATACTATAGATATTTGTTGAAGCTATAAATTGCAATTTATTTCTTCCCCAAAAAAACATTACAACTTAATTACACACACACTCTCTCATCAAGAAACCTATAAACACTTTCCTATACTCATTGCTAATATTTAGTTTGCCAAAAACCATTATAATTATTTTTCCATAATCTCTTTTAAGTTGTTGTCCTTTCGAGCAGCAGCAAAGACAATAAAGGAAATAAAAGGATAACACCATATCATTGTCAAATAAAAAATAGAGGAAACATTTTTAGCATATAAAACAGATCATTAATAATAATGCAAAACTAGAGAAGAAAAAACAACTGAGAAAAATTCTACATAAATGAAAACTATAAGAAACCTTTGATAATCCTTTTTTGAGTCCTTTTGCCTGATGCTTAAAAAAATAAAATGCTTCAACAAACAACAACAATTGCTTAATATTCTTAGAGCTTAAAATCTCCAAAAGGGAATTATGTTTTAAGTAAAAGTCAAAGTTCAAAAACCTTTTTAACTATAAGACGTGAAAAAAAAAAACATAAAACAAAAATAAAAACAAAAACATTAACAAGAACTATGAAAATAAAGAAAACTAAAATAAAGTACAGTGGGTAAAAAGCAATAAAAATAAATTTTTCTTTACCAAGAAAATATTTTCTTTGTTCTCCTAGTTTTCTTTATAAAATTCTAAATCAATTTTTGCCTAATTTGTGCCACTGTAACTCTCGCCTAAAAACTTCCAACAAGCAACAACACCAAAGAAACAAAACTTTTTGTTAAGATATATGTAACAAAATTAATATAACAAAAATTAATTTTATATAAAGATAAACTAAACTTACATTTGCTAAAACTTTAGCTAAGGACTAAGAAATCGTACCCCACCTTTCCTCCCTTCTACAAAGAAAGCTGTTAACGTTTGCCTTTTTCTCCAGTTTTTTTTTTTTTTTTTTTTTGTTAAGGTCGTCCTTTAGAAGTTTTACGTTTTTGTATTTTGTTAGTTGTATGTTAGAGCGTAAGAGTTTTTCATTTTTAATCCCATTTTGTGTTATTTTGCAAGTTTAATTATGGTTGTTTATTAAGCGGAAATGAAACTGAAACAACTCTACCAACAACTACATTTAATATTACAAAAAAAAAAAACGCTTTGGTATCACAACAATAAAACAAAATCCGTGGGGTTTTTACCTTTTAAGAAAATATAATAATATAAGCACTTATATCTATATATAGACATACAAATACACACACATCTATATAAAAAAACTCATTTAGTATGAGACACTAACAAAATTTGAATCTTTAAATGGTTTTTATAAGGAAACGGAAATAACAGTGCGTCTGTGTTTTGAATAAAGGAAAGTAAGAAATGAAATTATCAAATAAACAGGATTTTATAAAAAAGCAATCACGAATGCTGTAATATTTTTTTTTATAATTTAATTTATTTTTCTATATAAAAGTAAACATAGAAGATTTTCTATAAACAGAGAAAATTAAAAATATATATATATATTACAGTGCCTTGATTTGCATGTATGTACCCCTCTAAAATTAAAGTTTGATATGTTTTATGCTAATTCTCAAAATATTTCGGTTAAATTATTTAATTTACGTGAGCTGGACCATTTTTAAAATACCTCCAAAAATATGGTTTTCGATCGACAGTATACATAGTTTTTAACTTTTTGTAAAAAAAAATTACAACATATGATAGAAAAACGATGTCTACTACATATTGAACAAAAAATAATTTAAAATTTGTTTTCATTCTCGCGAAATTAAAATTTTTGTAAAATTTTCAATGATTTTATTTTAAATAGTATTTTATTAAAGTTTGAATATTTTGGACATTTTTCATGGTAAATTATATATTAGCGCATCCCTGGAAAGCTCTCTTTAAATACTATTGATACGTGCATTCATTTAACCCTTTAGTTGAACAAATAATATTTTGGGATTTCCAGTCCATAATTGGTTAAGTTAATTTTTATACCAAATAAATGGTTAGTTAAAGACATATACAGTGTCTCACTAAAGTATTTGAATTTTTTATTTTATAATAAAAACGGTTTTATTACGTGATTTAAAGAAACAATTCTTAGATTTATTATTTATTTACCTCACAAAAGTATTTGAATTTTTATCACCTTTGTATTGGAGAATGTCAAACAAAATAAAAATATAAGAAATTCTTGAAATTTTTATTAATAATAGGACATAAGTATCACCATTAATTGTTTACTGATTTATTTCGCCAATTTGGGGTTAAAATTTGAGGGATGTTTACTCCATTTTTTTATTAAATGGATTTACAAGGTTTATTTAGGAAGAACACGCCTATTTCTCTTCTATAAATGACAAATATGATAATCTTTTTTGTCATTATAGTAAAAAAATAATAAGTATTTAGTTCCTTATAAGGTTTTTGGTTAAAACGCGATATATGAAGGATTCAAGTCGTTAATTATGAGGCATTGCACCATTAAAAATATAATATCTTAAATATCAAGCCCATTTTGGTACCCTTCGTATCAAAAATTTATTTCAAAATGTTGGGAAATATATTCCCGATATATAGCTATTGATAAATTTGGAGACCAAAAGATCTGACTTTGCGATATCGCTCCAAAATATACCCCGACATAATTGTATTTGCTTTTATTTCTCTGATTACTTAGCCATATTATTTTTGGATCAATAACTTGCATTCCAGAAATGTGGGAGCGGAAAATTTTCAATTTTATTTTCATCAACACAAGTAATATTAACAGAATATAAAACTTTTTGGGGTATTTTTACCTTTTTATAGTGTCCCTATAGCTTGAAAGACGTATAGTTATGTAACTTAAAATATACATCTTGTCGCGTTTTATACTATGGCACCAATTGGCTTTGTATTATTGTAGCCGGTATCCAAGTCACCCATTTTATAACAGCTAATACTTACAAAAACACAATCTGAAAGTTTTGTTAAAATATGTGGACCAATACTTTAGTAAAATGGACTTAATGTTGAAGATTTTTAATTTTTAACAAAATAATGAAACAATGTACACCGCTTGGAATGTCAATATTTAGAACTTTTGCAGTAAAAGTAATTTTTCGAAGACATGACAAAGTCCATTTATATTTCCAAATAAAACAAATTAAATTAAACAAATAATTTAGAAAAAATGACCCGATTATTCCAATTTTCCTTTTTGTAAGATACATGTAAAGAAATTTCACTTAATTTCCCCAAAATTTGACCCCTAAATTTATAAATATAATTAGTAAATGCTTAACAGTGTTACTTAATAACAATAATTATAAAAAACATATCTTTTTTAACCTTTTTTTGTTTTTTAAGCATCTTCAAATATAAAAAATTAAAAAATTCAAATACTTTTGTGAGATACCTGAAATGACTGTACATGTTATTTTTCTCGATTTCTCGGAAACGATTCAACATTTTGTGCTACTTTTTGCAACATTCGGTAGAAGACAACTCAGGCAAAAAAATCCCATTCATAAAAAAAATATTATTTTTTTATTTACCTAATTTAATAACTAAAAATAACTCATTTTTTTATTTAAAAATTAAAATTCACTAACTTATGTGAGACACTGTATGTCCTCAAAAGCATAAATTTATAAAAAAGCGGCGAATTAGTATAAAATGGCGGTTAAATTTAAAAAACTACTTTTATTCGATTATTGTCGCGGTTTTAAATGAACTTATTATGTTTTTCATAAATTTATCAATATTTAAGTGTAGTAAGTACTTCCATGCGACTTATTTGCAAGATTTGCGAATTTAACCTTTTGGGAACTAATTGCATAAAATTGACCCTCTAGCTCTTAATGGGTTAATTACGTGTTATCTTCAATAGTAACAGGATAGACCATTCCTATGGTATATTAAAACTTAATATATTTTGAAAAATGTCTGAAATATATAAAAATATGAAAAAAATAAAAAAAATTTAGTAAAATCTTAATATTCTGCGACTGAAAGGTGACATAATAATTATTTGAAAAAAGATTGAAGGTCGTAGTATGTTTTTATTATAATTTGAAGTACATTTTCTTATAACTAAAATTTTGATAATAATATTAAAATAAATACGTAATTTCAGAGGTGTTTTAAAAATGGTCCAGCTGTAATATTTTGGGAATCATATAAGGACATACTAAACTTCATTTCTAGAGGGGTACATTTGTAACTTTTTTTTTCGTGAGGCACTTTAATGTTTGTTTGTGTGTGTATTTATATTATTTTTTTAGTTTTTGACCTATAACTCGGTTGTTTATGAATGAATTTGGTTTATTAAAAAATCGAAATTTAATAAAAATATTTATGATCAGTTTATATAAAAATAAAAATCAGCAGCTTAAACAAGGGCCTCAAAGAAATCAAAAATGCGTTTTGTACGATATCTCAGTAGTTATTGACCCAATTTTATTTGTTATTTTTTCAGAATAAAAATTAAGAAAAAAATTTCCGAATCTTATTTGCAAAAACGAAGTCCCTAGTATAAACAGAGTCTTCAGAAACTCGAAAACTGGGTTTAAAAAATCGGGTTTTTAAGCATATCTTCGCCATTTATGAACTAATCTTGCTGAATTTCAATAGCAAAGTTCTCGAAAGGATTTCCGATCGTTTGATATAAATATTATATATGGAAGTTATCGGTGGGCTTCATAAACGCCATTTCAACCGACACACGGACGGAAATGGTCCTATCGTCATCATTTCTTACAAGGATCCAGAAAATATCAACTTTTTTTGCTCTCCAACGAAAATTGTGGAAATTACAAACGGAATGACAAACTTATATATACCCTTTACACCTGTGATGAAGGGTATAAAAAATATTGTATTTTTTTTTTTTTTTTTATTTAAAAAAATATATATTTTACTAAAAAACAAGTGCTAAAATTAAACATTTTGCGATGTTTTTTTCTCTACTTTAAGTAACCCAGCAAAAACTTTGCAACTTGCCATGTAATGAGTTAAGAAGCTAATATCATGGCTCTTCACTACTAACACATTAGACGAATAACTCATAATTTTAACACGGTGATGACATTAGAGGCAACTACTTACCCTATACAATACTTAGATGTTATTACAATAACTAATTACTTCCAAGCTGTTAAATAGCGCATTGATTTTAAATCATTTCTGAAATCATGATTAGTAATAACAATAGGAACTAGTTACATTTTATGTTGTAATAAGTAATGAAATGTCAGGACATAAAATAGTTTGTTGTTGTTGTAAAAAGATTTTATACATTTTAATTTAAAAAAATAAAAAAACATCCAAAAATGTAATTAAAATAAATGTAATAAAAATAAACTTTTTAGATTATAAATTATTCATACTAAAATTTTGGTTTTCATTTATGTATGAATAGGTAACTGCATTATAAAAATTAATATAAATTAATTATTCAAAACTCTGATTATAAATAATTATTTATAAATAATTAGTTACTAAACAACTTCTACGTAATGCAGACAGTATGTTGTTGTCATTACAAAGTAACTATATCCGTAGCTACATGTCATTACCAAGTTTTTGCTGGGAAGTTTTCATTTTTTTTTTTTTTTTTTTAATTATTTGACTTTCTTGTAATGAAAATGGCAATGTTTTAGATTAAAATACAATTTACTTATCAATATTTTTTTTAATTATTACAAATAATTTTATTTCATCTTCAGTGTCATTTTTTAACTACTTTTAACTTTGTTTCAAATCTCTTTTTAAACTTTAATCGAATTTTTCTTATTTTCTATTTAACGTCTAACTTTATACTTATTTTTTTACACTTTACAATTTTTCTATTTATACCAATATAATTTAGTTTTTTTATTTAAATAAAGTCAAGAAAAACTTACCTCTTTTATTATTTAAATAAGAAATAAAAAATCCTTTTTATTTCTTTCTTCTCTACTCCTTTACCTTTGGTTGATGGTTATTGCTACTTAAAATGAAATAGTCCTTTTCTATGTTTTTTAAATGAGAAGAACCTAAAATTAGAAAAATTGTAGAAGAAAAATATTATAATTTATATAAAGAACAAAAAACAGGTTAATTAGCTTCTTTTTTTTTTTGTAATTTTAATTTCTATTTATTTTCAAAGCTTTCACATAAAATCTAAATCCTTAAAAACATAAAAACTTTAATAAAATTAGTTATTTTATTACAAGAATCTTTTTTTTTTTTCTTTTTTTGTTCCTGCTTTGTTTCTTTTGCTATACTAAAGTACTTCTTTTATTTTTATGACTTTGTTTGAATTTTTTAAAATGTTTAGATGGTTTTTGTAGTATTTTTCTGTATTAAAAAAACTTTTAGTCTAAATTACTAGAGTAAAGAGCTTTTATTTATTGTCATTTTAAGAAAAAGTTTTTTTTTATATATAGAAGAGTTAAAAATAAAGTAAAGCAACTGTTTTCCATAATAATAATTTTCAATCTTTTTTATGGTATTTACTTTTTGTTTTTTTCCTTTGCTGCTTCTTTTTTATTTGGTTTTTGCTCCAATTACAGTTTAGTTTTAATTTACTTTGTATGTGTGTTTTTTTGGATTTACTCCAAGAAGTTGGTAGGAAATATTGTAATAAAATACATTTGTTGATTAAATTTATAATTTAGAATAAGTGAGTGGTGAGAATTAAGAAAAATGTGATTAAATATTAAATAGGCTATTTTTTAAAATGAAAGGATATTAGTTTAAAAACAAAAAATATTTATCTTAAGAGAATTTTTTTAAAGAGAAAAATGTAAATTTTTTTCTTATATTTGATATTTTTTTAAAAGCGAATACATACAAATTTTTCTCATAATAAAAAAAATCCAACATTTCCTTTTGGATTATAAAAAATTCTATGTTCTCGTTCTATATAAAATTTATTAAATTTTCTTCTAATATATTCAAATGTCAATTCATATATTTCTTTTAAAAGAAACCATATGCTTTTCTTTTTTTCAAGGTTATCATACATAAATCTCTCATGTCTTCCCATAATTTTTAAAAAATTTTACCCGCAATAATTCCCTCAACACCTAAAGAAAATAAACCACCCAGAAAACAGAGCAAATTGTAATGAATCAAACACTTGAACCAAAAATATAGAAAAAAAAAAATAATCAACAAAATAATCAAACAAACATTAAAAACATAAACAAATAAATTCAAATCATATAACTCACACATACATATGTACATCTAAATGAAACTGTAGAATTCTATGAAAATGTTATGGAAATCATGCCTCATTATCCCGTTAAAATTGTATTGAAAAGGTAACGCCAGACCATCATTCAAATACTTCTAAAGCAAAAGGCTTGAAATTTTTGGTTAAGGCGGTTTGGAATGCTTTAGAATTTTGAAATTTTCGTTTTTACAGAAAATAGAGAAGGCAGGCATTTAGTAGATATTTTCAAACCATAATTTTTGAACCCTGCATGAGTACTTTAAATGAGGATCTATATTTGTTTGCCTAAGTTGCTTTATGTTTATTTACTATTTTCTCTATTATTCTTAACGAAAGCAATTGAACACAGTAGTAAACCATAATAGAATTTGATGAATGACTGAAATACGCTTAAGTACACAGTAGGAAATCGCCACAATAGCAACACTTGCTTACAAAACAAGGGGCACATTAAATAAAATTACATACAAACAAATGATGCTACCTATAACTCATGTGTTTAGAAAACATGGTAAAGTATTTAGGGTGACCAGTCAGATGTTCTTTTCTATGAAAAAAAAAAAAAAAAATCCTAGAAAATTTTGTATGAAAAAAATCACAGAAAATTTTGTATGAAAAAAATTATAGAAAATCTATTTTTTTTCTCATAAATATAAAAGAGTAACGTCACAGAGTGATTGACTGACTTACTAGGTTATTCATCATCACACAGCCGAAACCAAAGAGTAACAAGTGACGAAACTAATTGTCAAAAACCTAAGTCGGTTGTCAAAAATCTTACTCATGCAACAACAAAATACATGTAATCAAATACATTTTGTTGTTGCCAAAAGAAAATAAAAACACATTTTTGTTCACAAAACAACAATTTTGTTCAAATGTCAATCGAGAATTTCGTCTCTATATGCTACTCTATGGCCGAAACGGTTAAAGCAAAGAGTAACAAGAGACGAGACTAAATGTCAAAAACCTTAGTCGGTTGTCAAAAATCTAACTTATGCAACAACAAAATACATGTAATCAAATACATTTTGTTGTTGCTAGAATTAAATAAAAACACATTTTTGTTTACAAAGCAAACATTTTTTTCAATTGTCAATCGAGAATTTCGTCTCTATATGTTACTTATGGGTTAAACTATAGACGAATAGAATCACTAAGACGGGATTTTTAAATATTCAAGTGTTAGTAATAGAGATACAAAAAAAGTTGAATAGTTATCGTTATTCATTTAAAAAATAATCCGATAGGTGTCTGGTACTTTTTTGAAATTCTGCTCTTTTAGGGAGAAAACGGGTAAAAACTGTAATTTGGTACTTTTTTTGGAACCCTACCTATCTTTTAATCCAGTAAACATAGAAATAAAATGTGTATCAAATTAGAAACTTATCGAAAGTTGGCGAATACAAAATTGGTACTTTTTGGAAAATCGAACGTTTAAGAGGTAAAAATCGTACCTGTTTTTGGTATATTTTTCCTAAAATATTTATTTGCTTTTACTGACACATACGTTATATGAATGTTTTAAATTCAATTAGTACAATTTAGAAACTAACTGGAATACAATCTTTGTTGCATCCAGGGGGAATAAAAAGTACCAAAAAGAGGGATAAAATTGGAAAATTAAATTTTATTCCAATTAAGTTATGCATTTTTGATTATATTAAACCTAGAAAAATGAACTTAAGTACATGTAGTCCTAAGTGAGTGAGAATTTTCAAAGGGGAATTCTCTGGCACCTTTTTGTTCCTCTAATGGCACTTTTTGAATTTTCTATGATATTGAACCTAGAAACAAAAAATTGGGGATATATGATCCTAAGTAAATGAGAATCCATAACAGGGGACTTTATGGTACTTTTTCATTCTTCTAATTGTATTTTTTGAATTTTCTACAATATTGAACATAAAAACATGAAATTAAAGATACTTGGCCCTATATGGTTAAGAATTCAAAAGGGGAAACTTTTTGATACTTTTTGAATTTTGTATAATATTGAACCTACAAATACGAAATTTAAAATATATGGTTCTAAGTGAATGAGTATCCAGAAAAGAGGTACTTTTTCGTTCTTCTGCTAATGGTGCTTTTTGAATTTTCTAAAATATTGAACTTAGAAACATGAAGTTAAAGATAGGTGAATTTTTGGTACTTTTTCGTTCTTCTAATGGTACTTTTTGAATTTTCTATAATATTTTCTACAATATAATAATAGAAATAAATTGATAGTTCTTGAATCTTCGAACGTTAAAGATGAAAGAAATTGGTAACTAAAATATTTAAAAAGTTTATTGTTCCTAATGCCGACATAACACCTATATTATAATTGTTCACGGGAATTAAGAATCATAGGTTAAAGGGGTTTCCACTTTTGATATTTTATTCTGTTTTTTCTAAATTAAAAGGCTATCGTTTTTATCTGGGGTATGTAGGAGTACTGCTTGATCGATTTACTCTTATATAAATGCTATCTATATAAAAGTAAATCTGTGTTTGTTAGTCTGTCTGTTTTAGAATTTTATTCGTTGCTTTTATATCAATACAATGGAGTAACGTTGTTCATTATATTACTGCTGTTGCTAACTAAACTACTTGCCTATACAAAAAACAACTAGCGCAAATATTCGGCCCGGCCGAATCTAAATACCCACCATCAACTTTTTCAAATTTTGCGTTATATGAAAGGGGACGGTAAAGTGGGAAGTAAAGTGGGCGGACCACGCCCATTTTTTGTTTCCGAGTTTACATTGGTCCTTGAACTGTTTTAAAACAATTTCGTTGATTTTCACCTTATATGGGAGGTGGGCGGTAAAGTGGGCGGACCACGTCCATTTTTGGTTTCCGAATTTATATCGATCCCCGAACTATACGTACAAAATTTCGCTGTCCTACATGCTTTTGTTGCAGAAATATCGGCAGAAAAGTATAAAACGGACACCCTGTGTTTCTAGTTTTTAGCCCATAACTGTTTTGTTTATTAACCGATTTTACCCATTTTCAATCCCAAACAAACCTTATATAAGACAAACATTTGTGCCAAATTACGTCCCCCTACGTTGCTCTGTTCGAGCGCTATCCTGCTTTCAACAGACGGACGGACATAGCTAGATCGACTCAGAATCTTACCAGGACCCAGAATATATATACTTTGTGGGGTCTTAGATGATTCCTTCGACATGTTACACACGGAATGACAAAATCAATATACCCCCCATCTTTTTGATGGTGGGTATAAAAACGGAACTAATAGTTTAATATACATGTTTGTGTGTGTATTTATATTCTTAACAGATTTGTTTTAGTTTTTGGCCCATAACTCTGTTGATTATGAACGAATTTGTTTTATTAATAAAACCGAAATTTTATAAAAATATTTATGACCGATCTATATAAAAATAAAAATCTATAGCTTAAATAAGGGCTTCAGAAAATCAAAAATCCTTTTTATCCGATATCACAGTTATTTTTTTTAGCAAAAAAAAAAAATCAGAAAAAAATATCCGAGCCTTCTTTGCAAAAACGAAGTCCTTAGTATATACAAAGGCTTCAGAAACTGGAAAACCGGTTCTAAAACCGGTTTTTTAAGCATATCTCCAAAATGTATGAACCGTTCTTGCTGAATTTCAATAGCAAAATTCTCGAAAGGATTTCCGATCCTTTGATATATAGATTACATATGCCAGTTATCGGTGGGCTTCATAAACACCATTTCACCCGACACACGGACAGAGGGACGGACGAATGGACATGGTCCTATCGTCATCATTTCTACAAGGATCCCGAAAATATAAACTTTTTTGCTCTCCGACGAAAATTGTGGAAATTATAAACGGAATGACAAACTTATATATACCCTTTACACCTGTGGTGAAAGGTATAAAAATTTATCGAAAATTTTCCATAAAAGTAAAAAAATTATCAAAAATTTTCTATAAAAATAAAAAATTATCGAAAATTTTCTATAAAAATAAAAAATTATCAAAAATTTTCTATAAAAATAAAAAAATTTATCGAAAATTTCCTATAAAAATAAAAAATTTATAGAATTTTTTTTTATAAAAATAAAAATTTTATAGACAGTTTTTTTATAAAAATAAAAAATTTATCGAAAATTTTCTATAAAAATAAAAAAATTTTTATAAAAATAAAAAATTTATCGAAAATTTTCTATAAAAATAAAAAGGTTTATTGAAAATTTTCTGTGAAGTAAAAAACTTATCGTACATTTTTTATAAAATAAAAATTTTCTATAAAAAGAAATTTTATGGAATATTTTCTAAAAAAGAAAATTTTCTTTATATTTTCTTTTATTTATTTAAAGAAAATAATGTCTGGTCACCTTTTTAATTTTATATTTCATCATTTTTAAATCTGCGAAAAACCTTCAATCTTGTTTCTATTAATCATACAAATTGTTATTCTTCAAATGTTTTTATAAGCTTAATGTTATTTCAATATAATACTGCAGACATTTTTGAAAAATTCTTAATGTATTTCCTGATTTGAACCGCTTTCTCTTTCTCTATGTCACTTAATGTTTTACTAAAATTTCTAAAGCATACATTAGGGGGAGTTGTTGTTGTTGTTGTGTTGGTTGTTTAGCCAAGCAATTTCAATTATAGTTCATTTATTTATTTTCTATGGAAGTGTTAAAGAAATTTTCAAATACTTTACTTCAAAATGCACGTTTTTAAAGGAAATTGCTTGTATTATTTCTTGTAAATTGGCTGATAAATATTTCAGTAAAATACTTGTGAAGAAAAGGTGGGTGAACTGTGGTAAAAATACCTAATAAATATTTTTAAATAAAATGAAGTTATGATTAAATAAAGATTTTTAAATAAAATGAAGTTATGATTAAATAAAGATTTTTATTAAAAACTATTTTAAAGTAATTTTAAATCTTTTTATTAAAATTTGTATTAATTCATTTTAAAATTGTCTCTTTATTTTATAATAAAATTATCAAATTATGTATAGTTATTTGCTAAAAATCCTCATATAAATATTCCTGCAAATATTTATTTTATAAATTGAAAAATAGTCCTTTTAGTCTCTTCATCACGTAAATAAAAAAAAAAAAATAAATTTTTATTTATTAAAAACAAAAAAATCATATTAAATACATTTTGAATTACAACCCCTTAAAATAAGTTAAAATCTCAACAACTTCAACACCTCACCCTCACCTACTACTACAAACTTTATACAGCTTTAAAACCTCCATTACCTCAAAATCTCTCTCCTAGGCCCCCCATACACATATACACGCTTTGATTGTATTTAAAACAAACATTAACATTTGTTTTTTCACCTTTTGAGCTTTGAAATTATTTTCAAAGCACGTACACATTGGCGGCATTTTACAATGTTCAAGTTACGTTGTTGTTTTTCTTTTTTCTTCTCTTAAAACAAAAACTGAAAGAAACAGAAACAACAAAAAACATTGAAACGTAAAATAAATGTTGAAATAATTTGCGTCATGTGGTCGTTTTTCGTTGTTGGAAAATGAAAAACTGAAAAAAAAAGAAATTATATATTTTTAACTGATTCAGAAAGTTTTTTTTTCAGGCTGACGTTTGTCATCGTCTCCCGTATGAGAATTTTAACTTTATGTGTTTTTTTTCCAGGATTTTGTTGCACAAAAAAGGAGTTTGTTATTGGTAAAAAGGATTTACACAATTGTTAAACAAACACTTGGACAAACAAATGTAGTTTTTAAGTTTGACTGTGATAGAGAGAACAGGGAAATCGGTAAAGAAATGTTGATGGAATAAATAAAGAAGGTCTATTAAGGTCTATAAGGAACAATATATAAATTAAACAAATTTTAGACACTTCTTTCTAAATGAAAGCAAAAAAACATTTCAATTTTTTATTTATTTAGAAAATTCTTTCCAATTTTTTGATGTTTTTTTTTTTATTACAATAAGTTTCCTTTTAAAAAATTCAGTTTAGAAATTTTGGATAATTTTTGAAAATATTTTTTATTAAATTTAAACAATTTCTTAGCTTAGAATGTTGTCTCTTATACGATACAATTTTCAATAATTTCTTACATTGTTTTAAAGAAAATTGTCGATGTTTTCCGTTAATACAGGAAAAAATGTAATATGTATATTTGTCGGGGTTCAAACACAGCAATTTTTCTTGCTGCTATTCTATGTTCATAGTAGTAGAGAGCTGAAAAATTGCTGTGTGAACCCCCGATTTTATGAATTAAATTTACAGTGTCTCTTCTTTATCGTGAAAATATTAGATTCTTTCTCTTAACAGAAAAAATCTTCGATATTCTTTCTTTACCGAGAAAAATGTTTGACGTTTTCTCTTAATAACTAATATTTTCTTTTAATAAAATTAATGTTCGATTTCAATAGAAAAGTTTATCGATTTTAATAGGAGAAGTTCTTGACCTTAATAAAAGTTTTCGAACTTAATAAAAAATATTTAATAATCAATATTTTCGATGTTTCTTTTAATATAAATTATGATCGTACTAAACAGCAAAAGTTTTCAATGCTTTTACTTAAGAGAACAACTTAAAGTTTTCATTGCTTTTACTTAAGAGAATAACTGATCGTCATTTACTCTTTATAAAGAAAATATTCTATTTAAAGAGGAAATGTTGTTGGTTAAAGAAAATTTTTAATATTTTTCTTAACGCAAATTTTTTGATCTGTTAATAATTAAGAAAAATCTATGGTTTTCTCAATAACATAATTTTTAGATGTTATTTTTTTAATAGAAAAAATGTCTATGATTTCTTTTAATAAAGAAAATTATTGATATTTTCATTTAAAATCTAAAATTTTCGATAACATTTTTCGATGCTTTTTAATATAGAAAGTGTGGCCTAATTTACTTTAAACGTTTATTCACTTGTTAATAAAAAAAATCTATGTTTTTCTAAATAAAATAATTTTTCGATGTTTTTTTTTAACATTAAAAATGTCTATGGTTTCTTTTAATATAGAAAATTGTTATTTTCTCATAAAATAAATATGTTCATTTTTAATTTTTCGAGGTTTATTAATATAGAAAATTTTTCTCTAATTTCCCTTTTAAATATCGATGTTTTCTCTTAAAATCGAAAATTTTAACGCAAATGTTTTTTTAATTTGTTAATAAAAAGAAAAATTCTATGTTTGTTACAATAAAATATATATTTTTTTAATGTTAAAATTTCTATGATTTTTTTTCAAAAAGAAATTTGTTGATATTTTCTCTTAAAATTTAAAATTTTCGATGTTTTTTATACTAAAAATTTTTATAATTTCCTTAAAAAAATGTCTATGTTTTGTTTTATTTCGATATTTCGTAAATTTTGATAGTTCTTTTGTATTTCGATATTTTGTTTTATAAAAAAAAAAATGTGAAAAAAAATTTTTTTAAGTTAAAATTTTGCGATGTTTTTAAGTAGTTGTAAATAAAAAGAAAAGGATTTTTCAAAGGATCGAGGCTATCTGTATAATATACAGTGTATATCGCCATCTAAAATGCAAAAGTCCGTAACCATAATTATAAATTGCTTTAAAATTAAGCAATTAAGTATAATTTGTAATCGTTCACTTAAAGGTTAAATAGATATAGAATAAAAAACTCTTCGAATCAAAATTTTTTTAAATGGAACAATTTTTACAACTGTTTCGTTTATTAAGTTCATGTTACGGCCTTTTAGCTCTTGTGATTATTGATGTAAGATATGAATATGAAATCTTTAGCGTAGACGTAGTTTGGGTTAGCACACTATAATGCAGTAAAAAATCATAATGTGATTTTTCAGTGGTTACGGCCTTTTGCATTTTAGGTGACAATATTAAGTGTGTTTTTTGAACACATAAAGGCATATCGCATATGATCACAAAATTTCAGGAATTTACCTATAATATACCAAAAATTAATGTATGAAATAAAATTTTCCAATTGTCTTAAAAAAAGAATAATGAATTTGCTTCCAAAGTCATAAAATTTTGCTAAAGGAAAATATAAAATTTGCAATCTCGATTGATATTCAAGGTATAATAAAAGAATAACCTATATAGGGATGTGTCCACGATAACTGTGCTACAGATTAACGTGGGTACCTGTCAAGATGACCTTACCCCTTACACATGGTGAGTACAAAGCGCCGACCAGCGCCCCCATATGCTTTTATACATACAGGGTCTCACTATATATAGGGTCTCACCAATAACCAGCCAAGAACTATTTACCTGGTGTGTTGCCATTAGCCCCTAGGGCTGGTAGAGATTGTTCTCTACCTCGTATGAGCTATATATTAAGGAGGAATTTTCTTCGAGAAGACAAGCCGCCGTGGCGGATGACAAGCTATCTTTTTTTTGTCAGGATTCTATTCATGGTTCAATTAGAATGCATTGGATTATGCGCCACTGAATTTGATACTTTACCATAATTTACGTTTTCACAATATTCGGAACGAAAATTCATTTTGAAGCAAAACTTGGAATTGGCCTCTACAAAATAATGCTATCAATTCCTCGGCAAAAACATGGCTGAAAAGAAATAGTTCTTGAGCCAATTGGAAATTAAAATTTAATTATCTAAAGGAAACCTTGATAACAGATTAGGCTACCTGTATGAGAGACCAAAAGTGAGTTCCTGGCCACTATATTTTGTTTAAACATCTGCTTTTTATATAAGCGAGACAACACATCCCTAATTGATCATTGATGGAAAGTAAAATAGAAAACACAAATCTTTCGACTTTATGGTCACAATTACTAAAATAGTAAAAAACTTGTTTTATTGCTTAAAAATTCAAATTAAAAAAAAAAAATCAATATCCCACCTTTTGCATTACCCTGTCTTGTGGACCAACATTTATATGTATATATTATGCATGAATGTTTGTTATGTTGTCACTTTGTTGTTAAGAGTGCGTAAACACATACTAACTTTTAGTCATTCATTCATTTATTCATGTAGATATTCTTGTATGTATATGTATGTATGGTTACGTAAATAAAGCTTTGTAAATATACAAACACTACTCTTGCACTACTGCTTCGATAACAATGGAGACACAGAGAGAAAAAAATTCAATGATTAAAAAAAAAAAAACATCCAATCTATAGTCAAGACTATAGTCTAATCTATAGTCAAGACTATAGTCTAATCTATAGTCAAGACTAAAGTCTAATCTATAGTCAAGACAATAGTCTAATCTATAGTCAAGACTATAGTCTAATCTATAGTCAAGACCACAGTCTAATCTATAGTCAAAACTATAGTCCAATCTATAGTCAAGACTATAGTCCAATCTATAGTCAAGACTATAGTCTAATCTATAGTCAAGACTATAGTCTAATCTATATCCCTTTGATCTGCTGCTTCAGAATGACGTCGAGTCAATTAATTACATTTCAACCTAAATAGATCTTATAGATCGTATCTGCTAAATGTTTGAAGTGAGAATAACAACAATTGAGAGGTGATAAGTATTTCGATTAACTTTTGACGATCGGATCCATACTTTTAAATGCAAAAATGTATTGGAGAAATTAAAATTACAGTTAAAAAATCATATAGAAACCGATGGAAGTATCTTCCCTTCCTGGAGTAATATGAGAGGACTATTAGAAGCTTATCATAATTTATATTTTGTGTACTATTTTTCAGACCAATTTTGTTAAGTTTATTTTTGCAAAATGATTTAGGGGAAATTAAAATTACAATTAAAAAATCATTAGAAACTAATGGCAGTTTCTAGCTTTCCTAGGGTAATATGAGAGGATTATTAAAAACTTATTTTAATTTATAATTTGTGTTCTCTTTTCTCTTCCCGTTTAAAGACTAATTTTGTTAAGTGTATTTTTCCAAAAAGCCGGTTGAATGAGAATTGTTTATATTGCTATATATGTATGTGTAGCTTTCGTTTATTGTTATTTAGTAGTTGTAGTAGTGCACCCACACACGTACACCCACATTAACAATATTCTCTTCTGCATAAAACTGATGTTAGTTGTCAAGTCAACAACTTTTGGCTATGACATGCATATAAACACACACTTTAACAATATTAACAAATACATAAACATTCAATTCAATGTCTATATAACAAAATCATGATGTTTTTCTGTTGTTTTAACATGAAGGCATTTTGCATTTTACCACTAACACGGGACATGTTTAGTACTCGAGGTCTAGAAAAACAATAACGCTAACAATAACAACAAAAATTTAAGCTTAAACAAACGGTTTCATTCACAAACGTTGACATTACTACTTGTTTTGACAAAGCCGAAAACCATGATGTTTCAGCGTTATAAATTAAGCCAGTGAAGGAGTTAAGGATTCCCTGAAAAAATACCCTACAGCTCGGCTTTTTGTTTTTTTCACAGGATTTGATTTTAATATTATTACAAAATTACTAACGAGTTCTTTGAAAAGTAACGGAAAGTATAACCATTTTAATTTACACCTTCAAAACTTAAGAAAATAACTTCTTTTTACAAGCTTATAAAACATCAATTGACTATCTCGTAGAGGTCACCCTAATGACCCAAAGTGTGTAGTAAAATCTCCAGTTCGGTCACTAGTACTTAGGGAGAAGTAGAGAGTCAAGGACTGTAGCAAATAGTTATTCATTTAGTGATTTTTGTCTGTCTATAACTCCCTCCTTTAGCTAAATATTCAATCAACCGGTTTTAGCTAGTAAAGCTTTTTTGTAGTCAGTTTTTTAGTCTTTAATTCCCTTCAACCACGTGTGTATGTTTATTCCTCTTTTTCCCTGTTTTGGTTACACAAAACGTGACTTGCATTAAAAATGTTTTATATGCCGCAACTCATCAGCATTAGCAGGACCTTCTACAAGGTCTTCTACCCCCACACACATTTTTCATTCATCCTTAAAAACAAAAAACAGAAAATATAACCTCAACCAAAGGGAATGTTTAAATGTTATTGAAGTTATATGTGTAAAGGTGTCGTTAAGGATTTTAAGATACTTTTTTTCTCTTCTCATCTCTACTGTTGTGTTTTGTTTTCATTTGCTTATTTCCACACAGGACTTTATGCACATTAAGGATTCTCAATGTTTGCTCTAATATACACAGAAGAGTTGGGGGCGAGTTAAAACGCATCATCACTAGAAAAAGCAAAATGAAAAATGAAGGAGTTTTTGCTTAAGGATATTTTACTGCAATTAGTTAGAAGTGGTTTTTTGAGGGAGGGAGTGAGGAAGGGAGGGGTTAGTAAAGGTGATTTTCATTATCAAGTAAAATGTCAAAGTAAGTTAAGATAATATGGGTGTCTCATTACTAAAGTTAGTAGTGAGCTAGTGTAACAGATTGGTGGTCAAAGGAGCGATTTCCTCTAGAGATTCTGATCTGTTTCATTGCAAGGCGCTGAAGGTGTATGTAACTAGGCTCGGATAAACGTAGGTTAGAAAAGGCTTAATTTAATTTGCAATAAATAATATAATAAATAAATAAAAAATAAAAAAATAAAGAAATAAGTATGTAAGTAAGTAAGTAAGTAAGTAAGTAAGTAAGTAAGTAAGTAAGTAAGTAAGTAAGTAAGTAAGTAAGTAAGTAAGTAAGTAAGTAAGTAAGTAAGTAAGTAAGTAAGTAAGTAAGTAAGTAAGTAAGTAAGTAAGTAAGTAAGTAAGTAAGTAAGTAAGTAAGTAAGTAAGTAAGTAAGTAAGTAAGTAAGTAAGTAAGTAAGTAAGTAAGTAAGTAAGTAAGTAAGTAAGTAAGTAAGTAAGTAAGTAAGTAAGTAAGTAAGTAAGTAAGTAAGTAAGTAAGTAAGTAAGTAAGTAAGTAAGTAAGTAAGTAAGTAAGTAAGTAAGTAAGTAAGTAAGTAAGTAAGTAAGTAAGTAAGTAAGTAAGTAAGTAAGTAAGTAAGTAAGTAAGTAAGTAAGTAAGTAAGTAAGTAAGTAAGTAAGTAAGTAAGTAAGTAAGTAAGTAAGTAAGTAAGTAAGTAAGTAAGTAAGTAAGTAAGTAAGTAAGTAAGTAAGTAAGTAAGTAAGTAAGTAAGTAAGTAAGTAAGTAAGTAAGTAAGTAAGTAAGTAAGTAAGTAAGTAAGTAAGTAAGTAAGTAAGTAAGTAAGTAAGTAAGTAAGTAAGTAAGTAAGTAAGTAAGTAAGTAAGTAAGTAAGTAAGTAAGTAAGTAAGTAAGTAAGTAAGTAAGTAAGTAAGTAAGTAAGTAAGTAAGTAAGTAAGTAAGTAAGTAAGTAAGTAAGTAAGTAAGTAAGTAAGTAAGTAAGTAAGTAAGTAAGTAAGTAAGTAAGTAAGTAAGTAAGTAAGTAAGTAAGTAAGTAAGTAAGTAAGTAAGTAAGTAAGTAAGTAAGTAAGTAAGTAAGTAAGTAAGTAAGTAAGTAAGTAAGTAAGTAAGTAAGTAAGTAAGTAAGTAAGTAAGTAAGTAAGTAAGTAAGTAAGTAAGTAAGTAAGTAAGTAAGTAAGTAAGTAAGTAAGTAAGTAAGTAAGTAAGTAAGTAAGTAAGTAAGTAAGTAAGTAAGTAAGTAAGTAAGTAAGTAAGTAAGTAAGTAAGTAAGTAAGTAAGTAAGTAAGTAAGTAAGTAAGTAAGTAAGTAAGTAAGTAAGTAAGTAAGTAAGTAAGTAAGTAAGTAAGTAAGTAAGTAAGTAAGTAAGTAAGTAAGTAAGTAAGTAAGTAAGTAAGTAAGTAAGTAAGTAAGTAAGTAAGTAAGTAAGTAAGTAAGTAAGTAAGTAAGTAAGTAAGTAAGTAAGTAAGTAAGTAAGTAAGTAAGTAAGTAAGTAAGTAAGTAAGTAAGTAAGTAAGTAAGTAAGTAAGTAAGTAAGTAAGTAAGTAAGTAAGTAAGTAAGTAAGTAAGTAAGTAAGTAAGTAAGTAAGTAAGTAAGTAAGTAAGTAAGTAAGTAAGTAAGTAAGTAAGTAAGTAAGTAAGTAAGTAAGTAAGTAAGTAAGTAAGTAAGTAAGTAAGTAAGTAAGTAAGTAAGTAAGTAAGTAAGTAAGTAAGTAAGTAAGTAAGTAAGTAAGTAAGTAAGTAAGTAAGTAAGTAAGTAAGTAAGTAAGTAAGTAAGTAAGTAAGTAAGTAAGTAAGTAAGTAAGTAAGTAAGTAAGTAAGTAAGTAAGTAAGTAAGTAAGTAAGTAAGTAAGTAAGTAAGTAAGTAAGTAAGTAAGTAAGTAAGTAAGTAAGTAAGTAAGTAAGTAAGTAAGTAAGTAAGTAAGTAAGTAAGTAAGTAAGTAAGTAAGTAAGTAAGTAAGTAAGTAAGTAAGTAAGTAAGTAAGTAAGTAAGTAAGTAAGTAAGTAAGTAAGTAAGTAAGTAAGTAAGTAAGTAAGTAAGTAAGTAAGTAAGTAAGTAAGTAAGTAAGTAAGTAAGTAAGTAAGTAAGTAAGTAAGTAAGTAAGTAAGTAAGTAAGTAAGTAAGTAAGTAAGTAAGTAAGTAAGTAAGTAAGTAAGTAAGTAAAATAAATAAATAAATAAACGAGAAAGAAATGTATAATCGATCCGACTGATCGACTATATATTTTCCTAGACCATTGTGTACATACAAATTCGGGGAGGGTTCTTTTACTAGACTTGGGGTCAATTGGAGAGCGATACTCATATTAAGTGTAAAATAAAACATACGAATACATAATATTACGTCGATACTAACATTTATATGATTTTATTCGCCTTTGGGTGATTGCCGAAAAGGGATTTACATGGGAGCTATGATCAATTATGGACCGACCGATTCCTGAAATTTGGTACACAGATTTAGACTTATATGGAACTTATATGTGCCAAATTTTATTAATATATTGCTATATTTAAGGGATTTAGGATCGTTAAAGCCTTTTTCCGGGAGGACGTTTGTATTGGGGCTATAGATGAAATAATTAACCGATCATAACTAATTTCTTCGTCCTTCGTCCTTGCACTAAAAGAAACCTGTGTGCCAAATTTCATCAATTGAGTTTCAAAATTGCGATCTGTAGTTTGATTTACATGGACGGAAATAGTTAAATCGACTCAGAAGGAGATTTTAAGCCGATATAAATTAAGGTGGATCTTAGGTCAATATTTTTGGGACTTAGAAACATTAGCAAAAACGCATAATACCTTCCCTACTTATGGCGGTGTAGGGTATACAAATTAGTAAATATAAAGAGTAACAGAATCAGAGAGAAATACAAAATTACGATTATGTTGGGCTATGTTTGCCGGAGAGTAGATTCTATTCTACAATTCTGGGAGTGCAAATATTTCATAAAGTAAAGTGAGCTTAGAACTTGCTTATTTCTCTATGAATCTTGCTGTTTTAAATCCAATGATTCCCTTTTGAGAAAATTTCATATTAAAATATTCCAACAGACATAACTCGAAATCCCTAATTTAAAATAGTAAGGAAACATTACTTTTTGGTGTCTCCAAATATAGATATAAATTAATTTAAATATTTCTTAAAACTAAAGCACTCTGTAAAAGCCAAAGAATCCTTAAGCAGGAAATACAGGGACACATTCCTGAAATATAATGAAAGCTTTGCGACTTTTTAACTTAAGTTGCGGTGTAATATATATTTACAAAAGTCATTTAAAAAAAATTAATTTAAAAAAGATTGATAAGAAGTTTCAGGGCATTAAAAGAAAACTGGAAATCAATTAATATATTCCAGGGTATATTTACTTCTTTTTTGTATGCAGTAGTTTAATAAAAGACTGACCTTTTGACCAGTCCGAAGTGTAGTGTTACAGGATACTTTATTATACCCAAGATATTAATTTTAGCGCAAATTTTATGTTACTACAATATAAAATAAAATATCATATTGAGTTATTTCATGTCTTTAACTTATCCGACTACCCCTTATTTTTATCCTTTGTTTATATAAAAATTCTTTTAGTAAAAGAACTTTTGTCGGCATTTCTTCTTTTCTGTTTTTTTTCCTTCATCTAGTGCATTCTCAGGAGTCATTAATGCAGTCAAAAGAAACGCATACAAGAGCCTTCTTGCACGCCAGTAACAGCAATAAGAAAATAAAACTTTTTTGTAATGTTATGGCAAGACAAATAGGGGGAAAAAATGAAATAAACTTGAAAATTTGCACCAAAAGGGATAATGTATTATTTACAGAAAACAAGCACACATACAGGCGCACTTATTTTTATCTTGCTCTTATAAAGATAGAAAGAATAGCAAAAAGGACCTACCAACCATCCCTATAATAGGAATTTGTCAAAGTAATAAAAACAAAGAAGGTAAATGACAGTAATGTAAATAATGAAGTGCCTGACACGGCTGCTGTTGAAAAGTATATATTTATAAAAAAGATATGTGTGCCCTTTCATTTCTATGCGTATAATGATTTTTTTATTTTTCGTTGATGGCAATGCCTTTGAAAATGTAATTAAAATAGAGATATATGCAAGCAAAAATGTAAAAAAATTAATAACTTGGTTTTTATTTAAAAAAAGAAATAGAAATAATAAATTTTATAAAATATTTCTAGTAAATTTGAAACCCAAAGATTAACAAATATTTATTTAAAAATCATAAGCTATAAATAAAATTGGTAAATGCAAACATTTTTAATCAATTTAAATACATTTTTAATTAAAAGGAATACATCTCAATAAAACCACAGAGACTGCTTAGAATGAAGTCAATGTCCTTTTCATTTAATTTTTTTTTATAATTTATCCTATAAATTTAAAATTCCTTTCAAAAACATTTCCAATTTGTCTTAATCTTTTTGTAATGCTTTGTAAAATAAAAATAAATCAAAAACATAGCCAAGAATTTAAATTTAAAATTGCAATCAATTTCTCAATGGTATTTTATTATCTTCTATCATTTAAAGACAAATTGTAAGATACTTAATAACAAAAGCTAAAAAAAGAAAGACTATATTAATAGAATTTGTTTGATAATTTGTTTCATTATACCTATCATTCAAACTCTGGGTCCAACCCCCAGACAAAAGAAAAAATATTTTCTAAAAAACCAATAAAAAAAAAAAAAGAAATTTCTTAATGAATTTCCAGGGATTTGCCAATAACAAATCAAACAAAGTCTATAGATTTGCTAAATGTGTAAATAAAAAAAAAAAAGAAAAGAATCTACCAGTTAAATGGTTAAACAAATTATCTAACAAAGAATTTAAGTCTAGAATATTTTATTATATTTGTAGAGTTAATTAAGTAAAATGGGAAAAGAGTAGAAAATTATTAAAATTTCAATTCAATTAACAAAAGCTTCTGTGTCTTTTTAAAATATTTTCCAACAAAAATCAATTGAGAAGTATTTAAAAGAATAATTGTAGAATGATATTTTTTCTTCTGGGAATTTCTCTATCTCCTCTTTAAAACTAATTTCCATAATCAATATTTGTTTAAGAAAATATTCTTGAATATTGTAACAAAAAATTTGTTTAAGTAATTAACATTACAGAGATTTATTTAGTTATAGTCAGTACTTGGAATGAGTATTTGTTCAAAAGAACAAATAACACCTACACTTTCGACATCAGTAGCCTGATGAAAAGTATGGAAAAGAGAATGTGAGGGAAAGGTATGAGCAAGCTGAGGGAGTACTCTACAACCAGCTAAAATTTTTCAGGACTATAGCTAAGCCATTACACCAGACTATAGCTAAAACTATAAAGTAGACAATAGTCAATACTATAGACTAAACTATAGTCTAGAATATAGACCAGACTATCGTTATGACTATGAACTAAACTGTAGTAATGACTATAGACTAGACTATAGTCAAGACTATACTATGGTCAAGACTATAGACTATGCTATAGTCAAGACTACAGACTATGCTATAATCAAGACTATAGTCAAGACTATAGACCATGCTATAGTAAATACTATAGACTATGCTATAGTCAAGACTACAGACTATGCTATAGTCAAGACTACAGATTATGCTATAATCAAGACTATAGTCAAGACTGCAGACCATGCTATAGTAAATACTATAGACTATGCTATAGTAATGACTATAGAATAGACTATAGTCATTACTATAATTTTGTCTATACTAATCTATAGTTAAAACTATAGACTATGCTATAGTCAATACTATAGACTATGCTATAGGCAAGAATACAGACTATGCTACAGTCAAGACTACAGACTATGCAATAATCAAGACTATAGAATATGCTATAGTCATGACTATAGACTATGCTATAGTCAAGACATAGTCTATGTTATAGTCAATACTATAGAATATGCTAGAGTCAAGAATAGTCTATAGTCTGGACTATAGAATAATCTATAGTCTGGACTATAGAATATTTTATATTCTGGATTATAGAATATTCTATAGTCTGGACTATAGAATAGTCTTGACTATACAATATAATAGTCTATAGACTATAGAATATTCAATAGTCTGGATTATAGAATAGTCTATAGTATGGACTATGGAATATTCTATAGTCTGGACTATGGAATATTCTATAGTCTGGACTATAGAATAGTCTATAGGCTAGACTATAGAATAGTCTATAGTCTGGACTATAGAATAGCCAATAGTGTTGACAAATAGCTTATAGTCTGGACTATGGAATATTCTATAATATGGACTATAAAATAATCTACGTTCTGGACTGTTCTATAGTTTGGACAATAGAATAGTCTATAGTCTGGACTATATAAAAGTCTATAGTCTGGACTATAGAATAGTCTATAATCTGGACTATAGAATAGTCTATAGTCTGGACTATAGAATAGTCTATAGGCTAGACTATAGAATAGTCTATAGTCTGGACTATAGAATAGCCAATAGTGTTGACAAATAGTTTATAGTCTGGACTATAGCATAGCCTATAGTTTTGACTATAGCATAGTTTATAGTCTTGACTATAGCTTATTTTATAGTCTTGACTATAGCATAGTCTATAGTCTCGTCTACTGCATTGCCTATAGTCTGGACTATAGCATAGTCTATATTCTTGACTATGGCATAGTCTATAGTATTGATTATAGCATAGCCTTAACTATAGCATAGTCTATAGTATTGACTACATCATAGTTTATAGACTATAGCATAGTTTATAGTCTTGACTATAGCATAGTCTATAGTCTCGTCTATTGCATTGCTTATAGTCTGGACTATAGCATAGTCTATATTCTTGACTATAGCATAGTCTATAGACTTGACTTTTACATAGTCTATTGTCCTGGCTATAGTATAGTCTTGACTATAGCATAGTCTATTATCTTGACAATAAGCATATAGTTATAGTTTTGACTATAGAGTAGTCTTTAATCTTGACTATAGAATAGTCTATAGTACTGACTATAGTTTTGACTATAGTCTTGATTATATAGTCTTGATTATATAAATTAGTTTATAGTCTTTAATATAGTCTAGTGTAGTTCCACTTGAAATTCGTTTTGTATCTTGTATCTCAATCTCATTGAATATATATTTTTTTATTATTTCTATTTACATATGCCAACTCTCATGGCTGACTAGGAAGTCATTGTAAATTATTGTAACGTGTCATTTATAATTGAAAATAAAATATAAAACTTTAAAAATTCTCAGAATTTCAATGTTATTCAAAAATAATTTAGTTTGCTTATTTACATACTAAAAAAAAAGAACAAAAACAACAACGTGAGTTTACAAATTAACTCTTTTCTCCTAGAAAATCTCAATGCAACAACAATAAAATGCATCCTATTCCAATAAAAAAATAAAAAATAAATAAACTAACAACAACAATAATAAAATTTAAAAACAAACAACATTATAAAGATGATGATCATCAAGAGAGAAGTAATATTAAACAACATCTTTGTTGTATAGTAAATGAGTTTGTTGTAAATGAATGCATTCATTAATGTTGTTGTTGTCTTTGAACTATTTACATAAACAATCATAACAGAAAAGAGAGGAGAACTGCACAACCAGACCATTCTTTGTTAAATGTTTATTTTTGTTATTGTTGCTGTTGTTGTTTTATATTCATTTATTTATATTTATTTTCCAGTCAATATAAACGTCGTGAATTTAATCAGTAAACATACAAACTCCCAGATCAGACCCCAACCAGCAAGAAAAAAAAAAAAATAATAAGAAAAATAAACTTTAGGAAATTGTTAAAGAAAAAAATATAAAGAAATTATATTTTTACTTAATAAAAAAACAGTATAAGTACTCGTTGAATATTAAGTGAGAGCGAGCGTATAGCAAGTACTCGTAGTAGCGAGGGAGTCATAAATAAATTGTGCGTAAGTTTTTCTTTTCTGTTTAATACACTCTTTACCCAACTCGTTAAACACAAGCTGCTACATTTGTGGGCTAAAGGACTGGAATTTTTGTTGGTCTGGTCTGGTAATTATAATTAAAATAACAATGATTTTTATATATATTTTTTTTCTGTAATTTTTCACAGTGTGTTAATGTTTGTTTTAAGCAGATGAAAATAAAAAGTAAATAAATATCATTTGTTTAATGGCCAAGGCGAGTAAGGAAGAGAGTCATAAAAATTTGATGATGGAAATAATAAATAAAAATATACAATAAATTAATGTAATTACTTAAAAAAAAAATGCAATAAATGTATTGGAAATTTTATATTAAAGAATTAAATTAAAAAAAATATAAATGGTTACTTAAAAAAGTAATCGGTAACCGGTTATTTGATATCAGAAACTGTTAAAAAATGCACTATATTCCATTCATATATTTTGCAGCAAGTAAAAATAATAAAAAAATAATCAAAAAAAGTAATCGATTACTTTTAAAAATTTTACCTAAATAAAGAAAATAATTATAATTTGACTTTGATTACTCATTTATATTGATAAAAGCTTTCGACATATATAAAAACTTGGTTATTTACATCGGTTACGAGTACTTTAATTAATACTTTAAACAATAACCGGTTATTCACAGAAAATAATCGTTTGACAAATGCAGTAAAAACTTTAAAAATGTTTTACAATAGCAAAAAGATAACTCTTATTTAGATTTCAACTATATTATACATTGCAATTTACAAAAGTAACCGATTACTTTACAAATTCTTAAACAATTTAAAACATTTTTTATTTAATAAATCATTTAAAGTTAGTAAAATTCAGAGGAAACTTAAAATCAATTTAAAATTTTGAGAATAACCTGTTCTTACAAAAAGTAATCGGTTACTTTTAACAGCAATCGGTTACTTCTAAAAATTAATCGCTAAAAAAATATTATAAATCATTTAAAATTAATAAATTTTGATTAAAATTGAAAATCGAATTAAAACTTTTAGAAAAATCAGTTCGTTTTAAAAAGTAATAGGTTATTTTTTTAAAGTAACCGGTCGAAAATTTTCTTAAAGCGTTATTTTTTGGTTCAAAAGCTAAAAATAATAAATTTTTACAGGATTTCTGCTTTAAAAAGTAACCGATTACTTTCCAGTTTTTTTTTTTTTAAATTTTATTAAATATTTGCTCCAATCATCATCCTATACTAAGGTATCATAAAAACAAACATGAAAGAAAGATTTTTTTTAAAATTTTTATATATTTTATATAAATAGGCATGATTACTTCAAAAAAGTAACCGATTATTCTTTGATTTCTATACGACTTTTTACATTTTTCTTTAAAAAATTGTATTTAAATTAAAAATTATTTAAAATAAAATATGATTTTGTACAATATTTTAATTATTATTAAAAAAACATAAACGAACACTGAAAAGTAACCGATTATTTTTTTGATTTTCTATGATTTTCTTAATATTTCCCCAAATAATTTGTTTAAATTAAATATTATGTTAATAAAAACATGACTTTGAAAAAATTTAATTGTTATTGAAAAAGAAAATAAACAAATACTTTAAAAAGAAACCGATTACTCTTTAATGTAACCGACTACTTTTAGAAATTCTTACAGTTAAATAATGTTCGTTTCCAGAAACTCTCATTATACCCTTCACCAAAGGTGTAAAGGGTATATATAAGTTTGTCATTCCGTTTGTAATTCCCACAATTTTCGTCGGAGAGCAAAAAAGTTGACATTTTCGGGATCCTTGTAAGAAATGATGACGATAGGACCATGTCCGTCCGTCCGTCCGTCCGACCGTCCGTCCGTGTGTCGGTTGAAATGGCGTTTATGAAGCCCACCGATAACTGACATATATAATATATATATCAAACGATCGGAAATGCTTTCGAGAATTTTGCTATTGGAATTCAGCAAGATCGGTTCATACAATGCGGAGATATGTTAAAAAAACCGGTTTTTAGAACCGGGTTTCCAGTTTCTGTTTTTCAGTTTCTGAAGCCTCTGCATATACCAGGGACTTCGAATTTTTAAAGGGGGCTCGGAAATTATTTTCTGAATTTTTGTTCTGAAAAAATGAAATAAATCGGTTCAGTAATAACTGAGATATCGGGGAAAACGATTTTTTTAATTTTGAAGCCCTTGTTCAAGCTACAGATTTTTATTTTTATATAGATCAGTCAAAAATATTTTTATAAAATTTCGTTTTTTTTAATAAACCAAATTCGTTCAGAATCAACAGAGTTATGGACCAAAAACAAATCTGTTAAGAATATAAATACACACACAAACATGTATATTAAGCATTGTAATGACTATTAGTGACGTTTTTTGTTTTTTGTATAGACAAGTAGTTTAGTTAGAAACAGCAGTCATATAATGAATAACAGTGTTGTTGTTGTTCTTTGTATATGCAGTCTGTACAAAAATAAATAGATATGGAATTGTTGTTGTTTATTTTTTAAAACTAAAACATATCTGTTAAGAATATACATAAATACATACACAAACATGTATATTAAGCATTGTAATGACTATTAGTGACGTTTTTGCCTATAAGACAAGTAGTTTAGTTAGCAACAGAAGTAATATAATGAATAACAGTATTGTTGTTGTTCTTTGTATATGCAGTCAGTTTGTATATACACACATAAAAAAATAAATAAATATGGAATTGTTGTTGTTTATTTTTTAAAAGCAAAGCCTGCTATGATTGTTTTTTTTTTTTTTTCATATTCAAATTTTCGTAGTTTGAAAAAAATTTAGATTTAAATATGTGAAAATATGAAAGCACACGTTAAGGCGAAAATTTTATTATTTGTCGGTAATATGGTAATATGATGTCGATAAGACAGTAAGATGGTAATATGGTAATATGGTGAAGGGTATCAAAGATTCGGCACAGCCGAATCTTTTTTCAATTTCATTTTATAATAAAATTATGTGGAAATAGTAAAAATTCTATAAAATTTTAATGATTACTTTAATAAAGTAACCGATTACTTTTTATTTTTGTGGCGATTTCGAAAACATGTTCGTTAGATTTGTATTTTGTGTTAAGTTTTATTAAGAAAAATATAATTTTTAATTAAATTTTATTAATATTTAAAAAAAGTAACCGATAACTTATATTATTTTTCATTATTATTTACAACATAATTATTGTTTATTAAAATTTTTATTTATTATATTTATGTTTAAAGAACAATGACGCTGAGAAATATAGCAATTTAAGTAAATTTTAATGGTTACTTTAGAAAAGTAACCGAATACTTTTTATTTTTATGGAAAATGCTGAATAATTTCAAATGAATTTGGTGTTTTAAGAAAAATTAGGTAAAGATTTTTGCAAGTTTGCATAAATTTGCAAGGTTTTTTTTTTTTTTTAGAGAATTAACCGATTACTTTTTGTTTAAGAAAACCATAATTTAATTTTTTCCGTATTATATTGGTTTTAAATGAAAAATTAAGATAAGGAAACTTACATTTTTAAGTAAATTTTTGGGTGGATTAAAAAAAATAATAACCGGTTATTTTTTTACTATTAGCAGAATATTTAATTCCTTTAAAAAATATAAATTTTTTATTTAATTTTCATGATTTAATAAATAAAGTAATAAACTACTTTTTCTTGTTAGCGGGTTTCTTTTACAATTTTAATGAAATTCATATTTATTTTACGAAATTATTAGAAAAAATAATTTTTTAATGAAAACTTCTTGGTTACTTAAAAGAAGTAACCATTTATTTTCAAAAGTAATATATTACTTTTATATAATTTATTGTCTTAGATTATTTGTTGGTTTAAAGAATTGTATCAAGAAAATAACCAATTTACATTATTTATTATGGTTATTTAAAAAAGTAATCGATTTTTATTATTTGCGGATTTATTAAAGAATTTTAGCTAAATCTATGTTAGCTTTCAATAAAATAATTAAAAATATGTATTTCTTAATAAAATTTCTCGGTTACCTGGAAAAAGTAACCGATTACTTTTTTTTATTTTCAGATTTTTAAAATATTTTTTATAAAATTTCTATTAGGTAAGAGAAAATATTGTGCAATATGAAGCTTTTTGTAAAATTCTGTGATTAATTATAAAAAGTAACCGATTACTTTTTCTTATTTAAGGATTCATTAAAAAATTTTCATTTAGGAAAAATTATAAGAAAAATAAAATTTTTAATAAAATTCTCCGATAACTTTAAAAAAGTAACCGATTATTTATTTTAATTTACGATTTTTTTTAATATTTTTTATTAATGATAGTTGAAATATATTTTCGATAATTTCCATAAAATGTATACTATTTTTTCGCAAATTATGAGAAAAATTTTTTTTTTATTAAAATTCGATAATTACTTTTAAAAAACTAATCGATTACTTATTCTTATTTTTGAACTTTTTAACTATATTTTGTGAAATTTACGATATTTGACAAAAAATATAAAGACAAATTAAATTTTTACTAAAATTCTGTGGCTACCTTAAATAAGTAATCGATTACTTTTTTTTATTTATGGATTTATAAAATATTTTCAATGAAATTTATAATAAATTTAGGAAAATTATAAGAAAAGTAAAATTTTTATTAAAATTTTATGATTATTTAAAAAAAGTAATTTATAATACTTTAAAGTCAATATTAAGAAAAATTAAGTTTTTACTAAATTTCTGTGATTGCATAAAAAGTAACCGATTACTTTTTTTTATTTATGGATTTATTACATAATTTCTTTCAAATTTATATTAGCTTTAGGAAAATTATAAGAAAAATAATAATTTAATATGAATTCCTTGATTTTTATTGAAATTTCATGATTATTTAAAAAAGTAACCGGTTACTTTTTTTTTAATTATGGTTTGCTTAAATATTTTGTATGAAATTTATAATATTTTAAATATTATATTAAGAAAAATTAAGCTTTTAGTAAATATATATGGTTACTTAAAAAAGTAACCGATTACTTTTTCTTATTTATGAATTTATTAAATAGTTTTTCTTAAATTTGTACTAATTTTAGGAAAATTATAAAAAAAAATAATAATTTAATTTAAATTTTTTGATTTTTATTGAAATTTTATGATTACTTAAAAAAGTAAACAGCTACTTTTTAAATTTCGGTTCTCCTAAAAATATTTTTTATGAAATTTATAATACTTTAAATAATAATGCTTTATAATACTTTAAAGCCACTATTAAGAAAAATTAAATTTATATGATTACTTAAAAAAGTAACCGATTACTTTTTCTTATTTATGGATTTATTGCATAGTTTCCTTCAAATTTATATTAGTTTTGAGAAAATTATGAAAAAATAAAAAAATATATTAAAATTCTACGATTATCTAAAAAAAGTAATCGATTACTTTTAAAAGTAACCGATTATTTTTATACATCTTTTACAAATTTTTGTAGTTTTTTCTTAATATATGTGTTTTATATTAATATTTATAGAATATTTTATATAATTTATGTCTGTTTTGGTAACAGAAATTAGCTTTTTCTTGAGCTGAATATTTTCCTTCGAATTCAATATTTTTTTCCAATTCGCTTTTATACTAAAAACGTTGTATTCGTTTATATAACTAACGACTTTGGCTGCTACTCCTTTTAGCCTTCGCCATAAATAATCATCATTTGCAATTTTTTTTCTCCCAAAAAGAAATAAATGGAATTTCGTTTATTTTTCTTTTTTTGGCTCTTGCCACCCTATTAGCCAATAAAAAATCGTTAGATGATGGAAAATTGTTAGAAAAAATCGAATATAAACGAGTCTATATATACAACAAGTAAATTGGCATGAAATAAACCAAAAAAAAAAAAAAAATCGAAAAGAAATTTAACATAAAATAAATCGTATATTTCATATGAAAGCAAAAAAGAAATAAAATAAAATTCAAACAAAAAATTCAGCTAGATACATTTAGAATTCGACAAAACAAATCCTTTAATCCATAACGAAAGGCGGAGAGAGGATCGGGAGGGAAAATTTCATCAAACCAAACAACAATCATCAGCCATGTAACATTTGGTATGAAGCACTTTGTTACACATATAAGAACATAAGTTAAAGGAGGATAAGGAAGAGATGTTAGCAGTAGGAGTTAAGAGGTAAGCTTATGTAGTTGCTTAGAGGTTCAGGAGTTTCAGGTAAAATTGATGAAATATTGTTGAATATTGCTTAAAATATTTATTTACATTTAACATTATTACCACAAGCCAGTCAAGATGAAAATCATGATGAGAGTATGTAGCTGAGTTTGAAGATGAAGATGACGATGACGACGACAATGATTACTTAAGCGCAAACAAGTAAAATTATATTTTGATGCTATTTTGCAACCGTAACAAATCATTTGAAATAAAATTATTGCCTGGCAACTAGCAACAGCTTTATAAGAAAATAGGGACAGACAAAATACAAGTCCTTAGTTTTTGAAGTGAAAAATCTATATAGAAATAATAATGATAGACATCACCATCAACAAATTGATGTTCAATAAAAAAAAAAAAAAAAAATAGTATCTAGAAAATTTAACATTTAAATTACTCATGGTCAGGTCAGGGTGATTTTAGAGAAAATCAGTAGCAAATGGAAATGAGGTACAAAGGACGAAGGAAAATTTTGTCTGAGAACATATTTTACACAAATTAATAAAAAAAAAGTTTAAAATTTGACAAAAGAAATAAATTTTAAATGTTATTTATAAAGAATAACATTTTTTAAAACCGGTTACTTTTTTGAGTAACCGATTATTTTTATATCCTTTTGGTTATTATATGTTATATTAAAAGAAATTTTTATTTTATTAAAAATATTTAAGTTTAAAAATTTGCATTTTTTTTTCATGATTACTTAAAAAAGTAACCGATTACTTTCACATATTTTTTTAAAAATAAAAATTGTTCTTGCTTTAAATATTTATTTTTCATGTTATTTAAGTAAAGAAATAAAATTTAGCATAACTAATTTAAATTTGTAAAATGTAAATACTTAAAGTAATCGGTTATTTCTAGTCGATTTCGGAAGATAAATTAAATTTTTTTATAAAGTTCTTGTTTAACCAACAAAATTAAATAGATAAATATGTTTTAGTGAAAAAAAAAAATTCATTTAAAAAAATTCATTATTTACCTAAAAAAGTAACCGATTACTTTTTATCCTTTTCAGAGATTTCTTTGCATTAAATGTATGTAGTGCCCAAAATTTCTTTTATAACACTAAAATTATGCTACAAAAAAATATTCGATTAATTTTTGTTATATTTTGATAGGTTACTTAAAAAGTAACCGTTAATTTTTAGTTAATTTTAGGCCTTTTTATTACATTTTTTTGAAATAATTACAATTACAAATTGATTATGAAAATTTGTATTATTACCTAAAAAAGTAACCGATTACTTTCTGTTCTTTTCAGAGATATAATAGCTAAAAATTACCTTAGAAAGTTAAAATTTTGCTACAAAATAACTTTCCATTATTTTTTTTAGCATATTCTGATAGGTTACTTCAAAAGTAACCGTTTATTCTGATCATAGTTTATAAATTTTATATATATATATATATATATATATATATATATATATATATATATATATATATATATATATATATATATATATATATATATATTTTTTTTTTTTTTTAAACAAATTCCAATTTCATTTACAAAATAAAAAAAAAAAAATTAAGTTTTATTGAAAATTTTCACGATTATCTAAAAAAGTAACCGATTACATTTTGCCCTTTTCAAAGATTTTTACTTTTAATTGATTTTACAAATATAATTACTTCTTTTTAAATAAATTTCAGCTTAACTAACAAATTAATAATGAAAAATTGGGTACTACTAAAAATTTTCTTGGTAACTTTAAAAGTAACCGATTATTTTTTGTCCTTTTCAGATATTTTTCTGCATTAAATTATATTTATCGCCTAAAATCTGCTTTAAAAAGTTAAGATACTGCTACAAAATAAAATTTGATTATTTTTTGGAATATTTTGATAAGTTACTTAAAAAGTAACCGTTTATTTTTAATTGATTTTATATCTTTTTGTTGAATTTTGTTTAAGTATTTCAATTAAACTTACAAATTTATAATAAACAAATTAAGTTCTATTCAACATTTTCATGATTACCTAAAAAGTAACCGATTACTTTTTGTCCTTTTAGAGATTTTTTTTCATTAAATTTATAACCGTAAATTATAACTGTAAACTGTGTAAACATTAATTTAAAAAGTAATATCAAATAATAAAACTGTTTTAAAAATAATCGATTATTAACCGGTTACTTAAAAATAAATCACTGCTTTTGAAATTAAATCAAACGTTTAAAACCTTTTCTTCATAAAGTTCTTATTTTACAACAAATTTATATTAATAAAACAAACAAAAAAATATGTTTTAAAAAACTTTTAATCGTTATTTCAAAAAGTATCCGATTATTTTTTGTTCATATTTACGATTATTCTTCATTTAATTACTTAAACATTTTATTAAAAACATAACTTTTAATATTTTTTGATTTTTTAATCATAAAGGTAAACGATTATTTTAAAGGCTGCTATAGATTATTTAAAAAGTAACCGGTTATTTTGAGAATAATTCATAAAAATAATTCAAAAACTTTTAAAACTTCTTATAAAATGTTTTATTTACGGAAAATAATAATAATAATAAAATTATAATAATTAGCAATTTGTATATCTTTTTTCATGGTTACTTCAAGAAGTAACCGACTACTTTTTGTCTATATCTGTCATTTTTTGTCTTAAATAAACGCATTTCTAAAAAATCATTTAAAAAAATTAATTTTGCATAATTTTTTTTATACTTAAATGTTGGTTACCTAAAAAAAGTAACCGGTTACTTTGATACTTTTTTTGAATTTGGTAAATTTTATGTAATATTCGTTAATTATTTTATTTAAAAATGTATTTTTATAGAAATTACAAACAAAAAAGGATTGATTAAAAAAAAAAAAAAAAGTAATCGGATACTTTTAGTGTTAGTTCTGAATTTCAACATCTTTTCTTAGGACTTCCATTACACTTATGTTTTTGAACACAGAAATTAAATCAAGAGATTAATTGTTTATCTAATTAACTAAATGTTATGGTCGGTTATTTAAAAAGTAACCGGTTACTTAACTTTTATCTAAATGTACTTTCATGAAATTTTTATGGAATTGTATTTATAATAAATACATATATTAATTTTCTCTATAAAATTAGTATGAAAACAAATAAATATGAAGAAAAATATTTATGGTTACTTAAAAAAAGTAAAAGATTACTTCTCGATTTTTTTAAGATTTTGTTAAATTTTTATATTAATATATATTTGTCTAAATATAAAAATTAATTTTTTAAAGAATATTAAGCAAAATTTAGTTGTTAATTTAATTAATTTAATTCGATTAAAAAAATGGTTACTTTTATAAATAACCAATGTATTTTAGGATTTTTTTATTATGTATATATTATACATATTAAAATAAATCTATAGCAAGTGAGGTAATTATTTTGTTAAAAGCAGCTTTAAGGTAAATTTTAATGGTTACTCAAAAAAGTAACCGATTACTTTTAGAAACTTTTAAGATAATTTAATTTCCTTCTAGAAAATTTTTGAAATTAGTAAAGTCTGAGGTTGAGAATAAAATTATTTTCAATATTTCAATGATTACTTCAAAAATTAACCGGTAACTTTAACATTATTTTTTTATTTAAGGCACTAACATTCATATTTTGTAAGAGACTTAAATATTTCTAAATGCTTTAGTGTGATTTTTTGTCATTTTGTGTACAAATTTCTATGATTACTTAATAAAGTAACCGGTTACTTCAACATAATTTGTGGGTAAAGATCATAAAAATATTTTGCAAGAGCTCAGAATGATTAATAAAATGTTGTTGTTAAGTTTATAAACTATGAACTAAAATTGCATACAAATTTCAATGATTATTTTAAAAAGTAACCGTTTACTTTAACATAATTCAAGGTTAAAGGTTACAAAAATTAATATTTCATAAAATACTACAAATAAGTAAATGCTTTAGTGTATTTTTTTTTTGTTTCTATTTAAAAATTTCTATGATTATTTAATAAAGTACCCGGTTACTCTAACATAAATTATGGTTTAAAGATATATAAATTAATATTTTGTACAAATCTTCATAAGTTGTTAATGTTTCACTATGATTTTTTTCCGCCAAATTTTCTTGATTTAAAAAAGTAACCGGTTACATTTAATCAATTTATGGCTTAATCATATAATATTTTTTTTTTATAAACGTTTCATGTTTTAAATGTATAATTTAAAACAAAGTAACCGATTAATTTATTATTTCTAAAAAAATTTCAAAAATTTATTTATTTTTTTAAATTTTTTGGATTTTTTAACTTACTGCCCATATAATTTGAATACATTTTTTTATTGAAATTATTTTTAGCATCTTCAAAATTAAGTTGTCTCTTCAAACGAGGCCGCTTTCAATATAGCTTTTCAAATATTTCCATTTATTAATAAATTACTTATTTTATAAGTATTTATTGTATGTATCATAATTGTTTAAACAATTAAAGTCATTTTAAGTGTTTTAAGTTTCATTTACAATTGTTTATATCTTAATAATAACAATAATTTTGTAACAATTTGTTGAGTAATTTTTTTTTCTCCCCAAAACCACTTACTTATTTGTTGAAGATGATAATGAATAAGTCAACAATTTAAGAAGTTATTGTTTAAAGAGTAATGAGTACACACAGAAAAAAGATTAGTTGGAAAATGGTTACGAACCCGGAAATTTGACAAACTATATACAAATTTAATTGCAATTATTAAAATTTTATTAGTTCTATAGATTTTCTTCTTTTATAGTATTAAAAACATAATTGTACTTAAAATATAGTTCTTATAATACTAAATTCAGTTACTGTAATCAATTATGCTTGGTTAAAATATATTAAGCAAATTCAGGGAAAACAAACGCATTGAATTCATATTTCTAAACGAATTGTTAAGATTTCCAATTAAAAATTTATTGTATTGTGACAATTTAATTAATAACTGAACTTTCAGTTACAGTAATAATTAAAATTCGATTATAATAACAAAAAAGTAATCAATTCGTTATTTACAAACGAAATATTTTTATGCTGATCAAGGAAGATATGAAAATTCATATATTTGTCATTTATTTAAACAAAAATTAAAAATACATAAAATGGATAAATTTAAATCAATAAAAAATAAACTAAAATTAAACAAATACACAAAGAAGAAAATAGAGGGGCTACAATTTATTTCCTTATAGACCAAACACTTGGTAAGTCCTCTTTTATTAAAAGGAATTTGAATTAATTTGTTGATTCCCATAAACATTATTAAAGAACAACATTTTATATTAGTAATAGCTCAGCCACCATTCAAAATCAAATATCCTTTTTAGTAAAGAATACCTAAACAAATTCATGGAATACTCAAGAATTCTTCATTTTCTTGTCGGTTGATCTTGTGTTAAACAAGTTTAGTTTCCAGTCAATCTGCTGTTTTGTGATATAGTGACCATTTTTATATATCTTGACTTATTTTGCGGTTGTGTGGTTTCCAAAGTTATTTCTTAAACACTTGAGGAATTAATTCTTTTACAGGTTTCCTTTTGTGAACTATAATGGTAAACTAATTTTATTTCGCAGCAATATTGAAAGAAAATTTTAAAATTTTTTACTTTTTTACTTTTTTATAGATTATATCATTAATAAATCCTCATAGAATTGCCATTATCTGCGTTTTATTTGATGGTGACACGTGAAACCTTGTGTATGGTTTCCTATTTTCTTAGAAGGAAGTTCTATATGATGTTCCAGGTCTAAATTCAATTAGTTGAAAAAAACGTACAATTGCTTAGTCTTTTCAGGAAATATTTCTGTAAATTTTTATCAATTATTTATTTCATATTTATATCCAGTTAAATTTTTCCAATAAAATAAGGAGAAAAAATAATATAAAACAAAACAAAAAGTAAATTTTAATGAAAACTAATAAAAGAAAAACTACAGTCCTCCCAATCGATATATTCAATGCCTTTCATCGAATCGATATTTTGTAACGGTTATAAGTACCATTAATTCAGCAATGGATAGTACTTGCAACCGAATTAAAGATAGTAATTGTAACCGACAAAATTCGTTTGGCAAAAAATTCGGTTGCCGCAACAAATCTGTTTTCTCTGTGTACTTGTGTTAAATTAAATTATTATAATATTATTAGAAGTTTATTATCTTAAGGCAAATATAAATAAATTTTAGTAGTTTAAATTTTTTAGTAAAATTTCTTATTTCTCAATTATTTAAAACCTCTGGTGTCTGTTTAATCTTTTAGTATCTTCCTGCTAAAAATACAGTTACTTTAAAATTTTCATGTTTGTGTATTTTACTCTTCACATCTACCTATATGTGTATTCTCCTTTTTTTTGTTACTCTCTTAATATGTATTGCCGTGAGTATCTCCTCACAAACACAACCAAACCCCATATTAAAATCTAAGCAGATTACTTTGATAAAATTGCAATTGCAGACAAGTAGAGCTGATAAAAGTGGCCCCTAGGCCACTTAAAATGCACCTATAACAAAACTAAGACCTACTAACTCTCCAGCACCCCAAACCTTTAGCAATAAAATTTTGTTAGTATAAATGATTGTTTATATATATTTTGCAGTAGCTTTAAATTGAAGCTGGTAAGACCGCCTGACCCTAGAAATACAAACAATTGCTGTTTGTTAAATAGAACATGTTGTTCGAAGAGATTCATGTGTTTAGTTTTATATAGGAGCTTTGTTGTGACAGTTACCTATGAAAATTTATACTAAAATTTGTTTAGACAATATCTAAACTAACAAAACCTAACAGCCTTCTAAGCCAATTTACCTGGCATCCTAAAGTCAAGTTATAAAATCAAATATAAAAAAATGTTTGTTGTTTTTTTTTTTTCATTCTCTTGTCTGTGTTTTGGTGTTTATTTAAGGAAGGTCTGATGGTGTGTTAGTGATGATAAATGGGGTATTATAAAATGGTATTAAATTAGAGGCAGAAGGAGTTATTTCTAAGAAAACTAAAGAAATTTAGTAAAAATAAAATATATTTTAAATGAATTAAGTTTTAAACTGTTAAATAATATTGAAGATTGAAAAAAAAAATTTCACTTTCTCCAACAAAAAAAAAAAAAAAATCAGCTGAATACGACTTAAAGTAGCTGAATTATAAATTTTAATTATTGTTCGTAAAGAAAATTGTGTGAAAATTATATTCAGCTAGTTCAAATTTCAATTCAGCTAAGAAAAATTAAATTCAGCAAATATTTTTTTTATAAAACATAATTTTTCTTGGCGCAATTGAGTTTAATCGAGATAAATATTATTAAGTATTTAAAATTTAAAAGAAATTTTCCGAAATTTCAATTATTTAAAAAATAATTTAGCTTAAAGGAATTTTAGGAAGCTAAATTATAAATTTTCGTACTTACTTTCAAAGAAAATTTTATAAAAATAGCATTCAGCTACAAACAATTTTAATTCAGCTAAGAAAAATTAAATTTAAAAAATAATTTAGCTTAAAAGAATTTTAGGAAGCTAAATTATAAATTTTCGTACTTATTTTCAAAGAAAATTTTATAAAAATAGTATTCAGCTACAAACAATTTTAATTCAGCTAAGAAAAATTTAATTCAGTCAATATTTTTTTATAAAAAAAATAATTTTTCTTGGCGTAATTGTGTTCAATCGAGATAAATATTATTAATGATTAAAAACTAAAAAATTTCCGAAATCTCAATTATTTAAAAAAATAAGTTTGCTTAATAGAATTTAAGGAAGCTGAATTATAAATTATAGGTTTTATTATCAAAGTAAATATTATAAAAATTGTATTCAGCTACAAACAATTTTAATTCAGCTAAGAAAAATTAAATTCAGCTAAATTTTTTAGGAAAATTTAAATATTTTTGATCTGAATTAAATTTATAGCAGCTGAATTGTATTAAGACTTTAAAATTGAACAAGAAATTTATAAAATTTAAAATTTTAAAGTTTTTATTCCTAAAGAAAATTTTATAATATTTTTATTCAGCTACAAAAAAAATCTAATTCAGCTAAGAAAAAATCCAATTCAGCTTATTTTATTTTAGGACAATTTAAATTTTTTTGAACTGAAATTTTTAGGGAAATAATTTAGCTGAATAGTATTTTATGTAGCTGAATTATAAATTTTATTATATATTCTTAAAGAAAATTTTATAAAAATTGTATTCAGCTAGTTAAAATTTCAATTCAGATAAAAAAATTAGATTAAGATATTTTTTTAGCTGACTTTAATTTAAATCAACCAAATGTTATAATAGCATTAAAATTTATAAAACATTTTATGAAATCTGAAAGTTTTCAAGGAAAAAGTATATCTGAATATGATTTTAGGAAGCTGAATTATAAATTTTAGTATATATTTTAAAATATTTTTTTTTTTTTAATTTCAATTCAGCTAAAGGAAATAAAATTCAAATAATTTCTTTTAGGAAAATATAAATATTTTTGAGCTGAACTGAATTGGAAGAAGCTTAATGCTATTAAGACTGTAAAATATAAAAGAAATATTAAGAAACTCTAACTGAATAGGATTTTAAGAAGCTGAATTATTTATTTTAGTTGTTATTCTTAAAGAAATTTATAGACTAAGTATATACACCCAGCTAAAATTCTTATTCAGCTAAGAGAAATCCAATTCAGCAATTTTTTTTTTTTAGAAAAATTAAATATTTTTGATATGAATTAAATTTGAAGCAGTTAAAAACTTTTAAATAAAAAAAGAAATTTAAAATTTTTAATAAAAAAAATTTTGCTGAATAGGATTTTAGGAAGCTGAATTATAAATTTTAATCTTTATCCTAAAGGAATATATTATAAAAAATTGTATTCAGCTAATAAAAATCAAATTCAGCTAAATGTTTTTTATTTTACTTTTGAAAAAATTAAGTATTTTTTAGTTGAGTTGAATTTAAAGCAGCTTAATGCTATTGAGACTTCAAAATTAAAATAAATCTGGAAATTTTTATTAGAAAATCTAGCTGAATAATATTTCAGGAAGCTGAATTATAAATTTTAGGTCTATTGTGTTTAAAAAGCTAAGAAACCGGTTACTTTTTTAATATTATTTGGAGTGAGAAGAGAGAGAGAGATATATTTTTAAATATGTTTAAATTTTATTTTATTCCTCCTTATAATTTTCATTTATTAATTTCTTTCTTTTAAATTTTAATTTTCTTTGTTAGTGATCTATAAAGATATTTACGATCTACATATTTATTTTAATTTATAAATATCATGTTTATTACTGTTTCTAGCCATTAATCATTTAGCCTACTTGCTTAATTTGTTATTGTAAAACTATAGCTTTTAAATGATTTTTTATTTTCATAAATTTCGTGTGTGTTTGTCTTAATTTATTTTAATGTTATTGTAAATGTATTTTTCAGATTTAATAATTTACTTTAAATGTATCATAAAATTGGAACTCCAACTGTGATGTCAACTTATTTATATTTTCTTATGAAAACAAATTGATTGACAGGCCGGCAATCAAAAAATGGCAGCCAGCAGCAGGCAGCCAAAACTTATAGTGACAAACAGTGGGGCTAGTAGCTAACCAACAGAAAGACACACAAAAATTAAATTTAAATGAAATAAAAAAAATAAAAAACTATTACAACACTTTATGCAGATATTTAAAATGGGGAATGATATTTCTTGAAGCAATGCCGCTTTGTTGGAGACACAGTAAAAGCTTTCGAAAACAGATGGATTAAACTTGTACAGAAATTATATATATATATTTTTAAATATATATATTTAAAACTAATTTTTTTAATATAATTTTAGCTAGATTTATTTGTCTTAGATTGTTGCTTTTTTAGAGCTTCCACTGTTTATTATTGGTTAGGCCTTTAACAGTTTATTTGCTTGTTTAAGTTTCTTGCAGCAAGTTGTTCTTAATATTAATAAAATTTTGGTTGCAAGTATATAAAATTTAATATGTTGTTATTGTTGCTGGTCGACGGCCTGCACGTTGAGGCATTAAATTGAAAGCGGCAGAGGTATTTTTGGGTAGTAAACGATAATATGCACATTTTCTTACAAGCAAATATATCTAAGAGGGCTGGGACATAAGTTAAAGTCCTGCTAATAAAATAGAACATAAGAAATTAAAAAAAAAAAAAAAAAAATTATTCGAAATGTTTAAAAAATTTAAAAATGTGTTCAGTTTATTAAGCTTACTGACTAATTCTCTCTCTAACCTCGTTTCTTTTTTAAAAATATACAAATGTATGTATGTTTGTTGCAAGTGTGGCATGTTGTCATACTTGAATATTTGCATATACCATTTGCATAATATGTATAAAAACGTTGACATGTATAAGCGCCTCTACTACACATTTTATGGCCAGATAAAATTTCTGCAGAGAAAAATTGACAAGCTGCAGTGGAGCAAAATTTTAAAATGATACAAACTAATAAATAAATAAATAAAAAAATAATAAATAAAAATAAATAAATAAATAAATAAATAAATAAATAAACAAATAAATAAATAAATAAATAAATAAATAAATAAATAAATAAATAAATAAATAAATAAATAAATAAATAAATAAATAAATAAATAAATAAATAAATAAATAAATAAATAAATAAATAAATAAGGAAATAAATAAATAAATAGTATTTTAAAATTAAGTTAAGAAGCTTAATAAAACTCAAGAGAACTAGCAATTTCAACAAATTATTGTATCCTCTATTATTATACATACAACCCACTGTGCAATACTTTGCTTTATTTAAATACATAGTTCCTCGTTTATTATTATTTTTCTATGCATAAAAACATAAGTATTTTTTTAATAAATCTAGTTTGTTTTATTCACTATACTATTATATTTTTCGCCATCTGAATAATTTGAATATTTAAAACGCATTCGTAGTAGAGAGAAAAAACAAACCATTTCATTAAAGTGTATTTCATAAACATGCAATTAACGTTTTTTACTTATAGAAAAAAAAAAAAAAAAAATTATATTGAAAAACTTATTATTTTTTTATTTTTTTTTAACCATTTAAGGAGTGGATTTATGGCAGCTATAGCAAAAAGCTAAAATGTGTTTTTTAATGATCAATTTAAATTAAACAACGCTTATTTTTACGCAACCGGTTATTTTTTTTTTTTTATAATATAACGCGTTAAAAAGGTGTCAAATTGTCAAAGTAAAAGCTTAAAATACAAATTTTAACAACAACTACAAAGTAGGTACTCAACTTAAGTATGTAATTTGATAAAGTATTTATTAAAATAATTTTTAAAAGAGACTCTTATGACACAATTTTTATTTATTGCAAAGTAATTGTTAAATATTTAATTAAAAATTACCATAATATTTCCAAAAATTGTTTAAATATAAAATATTTGCAACAGAATTTTAAATAAGACAATAAATTAAAAAAAAAAAATAAATAAATAAAAATATTAAAAAAGTCCATTTTAGTTAAAAGTAACCGGTTATACTTTTTTTAAATAACCTCAAGGAAAAGGATTAAATATAAAATATATTGTATAAGAGAAGAGAAATATACAAATAATATAAGAAAAAAAAAAAAAAAAAAATACTTAAAATTAAACAAAACCTTGAAAGGTAACCGGTTACTTTTGCACAAAAAAAAAAAAAAAAAAATACTTTTTTAAAAAAAGAGTTTAAAAGTAATATATTTTCTATAAAATAAAAGGAAATAATAAAAAAAATCAATTAAAATAGAACAAATTATTAAAAAAAAATAATAAATAATAAAATAATAATAATAATATTTGAAAGTAACCGATTATTATTATTTTTTTTTTTCCAAATAAATCCAATATTTTATATAATTTTTATTTGCATATAAAATAGGTTTTTGTTTAAAAGAGTTTAAAAATTAAGCAAAAATTCGTTTAAACTAAGCAGAGTAACCGATTATTTTGGTAAGTAACCACATAAAAAATATTAAGAAAATACAGATAAATATATATAGAAATAAATAAGTTATTATTAATAAAAAAAATAGCTTAATTTGGAATTTTTTTAGTTAAGTAAGCGGTTACTTTTGTAAGTAACCACATAAAAAAATATTCAAAATCAGTTTTTTGCTTATAAATTTCAGCTAAATGTACAAAATGGGTAAAAACTAAGCAAAATATGTCACTAAACCATGTTGAATTTTTAAGGTAACCGGTTATTTTTTTAAGTAAACATATCAAAACTGGTCCAAAGTCAATTTATTTCTTTTAAATTTATGAAATATATAAAATATGTAAAAATACTGCAAAAATCTCTTAAGTAAACAAAGTTACAGGTTACTTTAGTAAGTAACCATATATCAAAAGTCAAGAAAATTAAAATAAAGATATATAAAAATTAAAAATCTTTTAAAATTAAAAAAAAATCTTTAAAAATTAAAAAAAAATATTTTTTAAAATCTTTAAAAATTATAAAACAATTCCCTTAATTGAATTTTAGTTTATTAAGTAATCGATTACTTTTTTTAAGTAACCATATGAAACTAAGTTTAAAATCATATAATATTTAATATTTGTCTTAAAAAATAATATTTTTGTGTTAAGAAACTGCAATAAAATTCTTTAAATAATTATTAATTTTATAAAGAAGCAGTTATTTTTTCAAGTAATCATATTATTTTGTTAAATAATCGATTACTTTCTTTAAGTAACCATATGAAGATAAGATCAAAATGATATAAAAATTAATATTTGTCTTAAAAAATAATATTTGTTTTAACAAATTGCAATAAATTTCTTCAAATAATTATTCATTTTATAAAGATGCGGTTATTTTTTCAAGTAACCATATCAAAAAAAATAAAAAAAAAAAAAAAATGGAAATTATAACTATTCTTAAAAATATATTTTTAATACTAAAATTATAAAATATAAATATGAAAATAAGTTAGAAAAATAACTTTAAATGATAGTTACCTAGCAGAGTTACCGATTACTTTTATATATAATCATATAGGACTAAATTAAAATAATTGTTTTGTTAAAATCTAACAAAAATTCAAATAAAATATTTTATTTGCAAGTAAAATTTTGAAAGTAATCGATTACTTTTTCAAGTAACCACCATTACTTGGAAACATTTTACAGTGTGTTTATTTCAAATAAAAGAAATTTAATTTATTTCAATAAAAAAGTTAGAAAATTTCGTAAAAATTTTAATTACTTTGTAAATTAATCGATTACTTTAGCAAGTAACCATATAAAAAGGGTTAAAAAGACAAATACTTATACAAATTATGTATAATTTTACAAAACTGTTAACAATTTAAGAAAAACGCTTGAACAAAATCGCTTAGTTTGTAAAGTAACCGGTTACTTTTTATTAAAAATTCACAAATTTCATTAATATTATGCAAAATTTTAAAAACTTTTTAAAAATTAAATTTTATAAAGTAATCGGTTACTTTAAAAGTATTTTTTTTTCTTTTTATAAAAAATTACAAATTTCTTTAAAATTAATCAGAACTTTACAAAATTAAAAAAAAAAATCAATTAAAACTATTGAAAGGAAACGGTTATTTTATAAAGTAATCGGTTACTTTAAGTCGTTTTTTCTTAAAAAATTTAAAAACTTCTTTAAAATTAATCAATATGTTACAAAATTAAAAAAAAAAAAAAAATCAATCAAAATGATTGAATTCGGTTATTTTTAAATCGGTTATTTTTAAAAAAATTTGTTACTTTTTAAAGTAATGGGTTACTTTTTCAAATAATTGGTTATTTTCGATTAAAAAATTTAAATATTTCTTTAAAATTAAACAAAATTATAAAAAAAATCAATTAAAATTATTGAAAGAAATCGGTTACTTTTAAAAATAATTGTTTACTTATCCAAGTAATCGTATAAAAAGGCACAAAATTTTAAAAAAAATATATACATTTTTATAAAGTGATTAAAAATTTAATCAAAATGTTTAAAAGAAAGCGATTATTACGTAAAGTAACCGGTTACTTTTTTAAACAAGCAGTTAGTTTTGTTTTAAAAATGCAAAAATGTTTTTAAAATTAAATAAAATTTTACAAATCTATTAAAAAATTAACTCAAATGTTTGCAAGAAATTGTTTTTTTTTTTTTTTTTAAGTAACCGGTTACTTTTGAAAGTAACTATATAAAAAGTATTTCAGATTTTTCGTGACTTAAAATTTTAGACAAATAAACCAAATATTATAATTTTTTTTAAACATTTGCAACTAATCGTTTATTATTTTAAGTAACCATTAACTTTTTTTATTTAAAACAAAAATATTTTTGTTATATAATTTATATTTTATTAAAAAAAGCTATAATTCTAAATAAAATTCTTAAATTAATCGATATGTTCGTAGTCTAAATTTATTAGGAGTAACAAATCTTCTGCTATTATTTACCAATTATCCCATAAATTTATTTATTTGCCAGCAGAAAAAATATATTAAAGGACTAATAAAAAATCAATTTTTTAAGGTCTATAGTAAGTACAATAGCCAACAAATAAATGGTCATATGAGAATTTTATATATTTAATATGTATTAAAACAATACCACACAATTTGTCACATTTTTTAGTGAGGAATATACTATTCTTGTCTATAAAATTCAAGCAACATTAAAAAAATAAAAAGATAAGAAAAATTATAAAAAAAGTATCCTACAGTTCTGGAATTCGGGGATTTCAATACTACTTGGATTTACATGTACTTATACATCCAAGTCTATTGAAGATTTCAAAGTGTTTTATAAATTTATGTTGTAACTCTTCTGAAGAATCAATTATTTTCTTCCTATCAGATCTACAGGGTTCTCATTCTCACAACAAACAAAATAATAAACATCGCTCCAACAAAATATAACAATCTGTATATTTTTATATGTGAAAAATAAAAATAAACGAAAATTTGCATATATTCCCTATATAAAGTTTCCGAAAAAAATTTATTATTGCCTTGTGTGTGTTTTTGTGATGTTTTGTCAGCCAAAAAGAAATATAAAAAATCATAGAAAAGCGGCAAACAAAACCTCAACATGGCCATAAAAATAAACATAAAAAAATATTTTGTATAGAAATAGCAAAAAAAAAAAAAACAAATACAAAAAAGCGACAAAATTTTATAAAAATAATATCAAAATATGTTGATTTTAAAAAAAGCATCAGGGTGCCAGTCAGGAAGCCTACATAATTCATATTCTATTCTTGAAATCCTTACATGTACACACACAAATACATACATTTCTTTTTGTTGCTCTGTTTTTATTTAGAAATTTCTCTATCTAAATGCATATGTGAGTGTGTAGTTTTTAAACAAAATCATTTAAAGCTTGACTAACACCCACAAAAAAAAACATCTCATAAATATGAAAAATTCAAAATTTATTCTACTTTACTCATGTTTGGTTGTTGGTTTATTTACATTTTATATGTGGGTGGAAGTGTTAGCTCGGAGAAAAGTGCGTGTCTCCTATTACTCACTTACTAGCGTAAGATTAAATATTAGAGTATGTGTGTAAGAGTTTAAGAGCAGAGTGTCTACGCTAAATGGTTAAGTTGAATGGGTGTTTATGATTTTTCATAAATAACTGTAAAGCAGAGATGGATAATTTTCGATAAATTTTCTTTCTATAGAAAATTTGTGATAAATTTTCTTTTAATAAAAAATTATAGAAAAAAATACGATAAATTTTCTTTCTATAGAAATTTAACGACAAATTTTCTTTCTATAAAAAAAATTTACTATAAATTTTCTTCTTTTTTATAGAAAATTTAAGAAAAAATTTCTTTATATAAAAATTTTCCATAAATCGTCTTTTTATAGAAAAATTTCCATAAATAGTCTTTTTATAGGAAATTTTAGATAAATAGTCTTTTTATAAATCGTCTTTTTATAGAAAATTTTCGATAAATCGTCTTTTTACAGACAGTTCGATAAATCGTCTTTTTATAGACAATTTTCGATAAATCGTCTTTTTATAGGAAATTTTCGATAAATCGTCCTTTTATAGGTAATTTTCGATAAATCGCATTTTTATAGGAAATTTTCGATAAATCGTATTTTTATAGGAAATTTTCGTTAAATAGTCTTTTTATAGAAATTTTTCGATAAATCGTCTTTCTATAGACAATTTTCGATAAATCGTCTTTTTATAGGAAATTTTCGATAAATCGTCTTTTTATAGACAATTTTCGATAAATCGTCTTTTTACAGGAAATTTTCGATAAATCGTCTTTTTACAGACAGTTTTCGATAAATCGTCTTTTTATAGACAATTTTCGATAAATCGTCTTTTTATAGGAAATTTTCGATAAATCGTCCTTTTATAGGTAATTTTCGATAAATCGCATTTTTATAGGAAATTTTCGATAAATCGTATTTTTATAGGAAATTTTCGTTAAATAGTCTTTTTATAGAAATTTTTCGATAAATCGTCTTTCTATAGACAATTTTCGATAAATTGTCTTTTTATAGGAAATTTTCGATAAATCGTCTTTTTATAGGAAATTTTCGATAAATCGTCTTTCTATAGATAAATCGTATTTTTATAGGAAATTTTCGATAAATCGACTTTTTATAGGAAATTTTCGATAAATCATCCTTTTATGGGAAATTTTCGATAAATCATCCTTTTATGGGAAATTTTCGATAAATCATCCTTTTATGGGAAATTTTCGATAAATCGTCTTTTTATAGGAAATTTTCGATAAATAGTCTTTTTATGGGAAATTTTCGATAAATCGTCTTTTTATAGGAAATTTTCGATAAATCGTCTTTTTATGGGAAATTTTCGACAAATCGTCTTTTTATTGGAAATTTTAGATAAATCGTCTTTTTATAGACAATTTTCGATAAAACGTCTTTTTATAGACAATTTTCGATAAAACGTCTTTTTATAGACAATTTTCGATAAATCGTCATTTTATAGGAAATCTTCGATAAATCGTCTTTTTATGGGAAATTTTCGATAAATCGTCTTTATAGGAAATTTTCGATAAATCGTCTTTTTATAGGAAACTTTCGATAAATCGTCTTTTTATAGGAAACTTTCGATAAATCGTCTTTTTATAGACAATTTTCGATAAATCGTCTTTTTATAGACAATTTTCGATAAATCGTCTTTTTATAGACAATTTTCGATAAATCGTCTTTTTACAGACAGTTTTCGATAAATCGTCTTTTTATAGACAATTTTCGATAAATCGTCTTTTTGTAGAAAATTTTCGATAAATCGTCTTTTTATAGACAGTTTTCGATAGATCGTCTTTTATAGACAATTTTCGACAAATCGTCTTTTTATTGGAAATTTTAGATAAATCGTCTTTTTATAGACAATTTTCGATAAAACGTCTTTTTATAGACAATTTTCGATAAATCGTCTTTTTATAAAAAATTTTCGATAAATAGTCTTTTTATAGAAAATTCCCGATAAATTGTCTTGTTATTGAAAATTTTCGATAAATCGTCTTTTTATTGAAAATTTTCGATAAATCGTCTTTTTGCAGACAATTTTCGATAAATAGTCTTTTTGCAGACAATTTTCGATAAATCGTCTTTTTATAGACAATTATCGATAAATCGTCTTTTTGCAGACAATTTTCGATAAATCGTCTTTTTATAGAAATTTTTCGATAAATCGTATTTTTATAGGAAATTTTCGATAAATCGTCCTTTTTTAAATTTTCGATAAATTTTCCTTTTATGCCAAATGTTCGATAAACTTTCCTTTTATACCAAATTTTCGATAAATTTTCGTTTTATACCAAATTTCAGAGAATTTTCTTTCTTATAGGAAATTTTCGATAAATTTTCTTTTTTATGGAAGATTTCAAATAAATTTTCTTTTTGATAGGAAATTTTCGATTTTTATGGAAATTTTTTCAGATCTGAAGGGTTATGTTTTCCCCTTAAACTGTGTAGGAGTTATGTATTTCTAGTAGAGTGATCGATTATTCGACTTTTTGGAGAAACCGGTTTTCGAATAGTTCGAATAGTTGTTATTTTGAAAAAACCGGTTGCACTTTTTTAAATTCAGAAAAAACCGGTTAACCGGTTTTTTTGTAGAAGTTAATATTTCTATCAAAAGACTACATTTCCTAAAGAAAAATCAATAAATCTTTTATTGTTCAAGTTAAAATTTATTAAACATAATTATTTTTGGAAATAACTATTAACCCATTAAGAACGAGAAAGAAAGATATAGTCGGCCAAGCCCGACAATATCTACACCATTGTGTGCATCAAAATTCGGGAAGGAGTCTTTTTTTTTTCTAGACCTGTGGGATTGCGGACCAATACTATGGTTAATTATGGACCGATTTTCATGAAATTTTGCACATAGATTTAAACTTGTATGGAACTTACATGTATAAAATTCTTGCTACATTTATGGGATTTATGATCGTTAAACCACCTTTTCCAGGAGGATATTTTTATGGAGGCTTGGTGAAATGATGGACTGATCACAACCAATTTCAAATTACAAACTTTCGATAAATCGTCTTTTTATAGAAAATTTTTGATAAATCGCCATTTTATAGGAAATCTTCGATAAATCGTCTTTTTATAGGAAATTTTCGATAAATCGACTCTTTATAGGAAATTTTCGATAAATCGTCTTTTTATAGGAAATTTTCGATAAATAGTCTTTTTATAGACAATTTTCGATAAATCGTCTTTTTATTGAAAATTTTCGATAAATCGTCTTTTTGCAGACAATTTTCGATAAATCGTCTTTTTGTAGACAATTTTCGATAAATCGTCTTTTTATAGAAAATTTTCGATAAATCGTCTTTTTATGGGAAATATTCTATAAATCGTCGATAAATCGTCTTTTTATAGACAATTTTCGATAAATCGTCTTTTTATTGAAAATTTTCGATAAATCGTCTTTTTGCAGACAATTTTCGATAAATCGTCTTTTTATAGAAAATTTTCGATAAATAGTCTTTTTATAGAAAATTTTCGATAAATCGTCTTTTTATGGGAAATATTCTATAAATCGTCTTTTTATAGGAAATTTTCGATAAATCGTCCTTTTATAGACAATTATCGATAAATCGTCTTTTTGCAGACAATTTTCGATAAATCGTCTTTTTATAGAAATTTTTCGATAAATCGTCTTTTATAGGAAATTTTCGATAAATCGTCTTTTTAAAGGAAATTTTCGATAAATCGTCCTTTTTTATAGATTTTCGATAAATCCTTTTATGATACAAAATTTTCCTTTCATACCAAATTTTCGATAAACTTTGCTTTTATACCAAATATTTGATAAACTTTCCTTTTATACCAGATTTTCGATAAATTTTCCTTTTATACCAAATGTTCGATAAATTTTCGTTTTATACCCAATTTTCGATAAATTTTCGTTTTATACCAAACTTTCGATAAATTTTCCTTTTATACCAAATTTTCGATAAATTTTCCTTTTATACCAAATTTTCGATAAATTTTCATTTTATACCAAATTTCCGATAAATTTTCCTTTTATACCAAATTTTCGATAAATTTGCCTTTATACCAAATTTTCGATAAATTTTCCTTTTATACCAAATTTTCGATAAATTTTCCTTTTATACCAAATTTCCGATAAATTTTCGTTTTATACCTTTTATACCAAATTTTCGATAAATTTTCGTTTTATACCAAATTTTCTTTCTTATAAGAAATTTTCGATAAACTTTCGATAAACTTTCTTTTTTATGAAAGATTTCCAATAAATTTTCTTTTTGATAGGAAATTTTCGATTTTTATGGAATTTTTTTCAGATCTGCAGGGTTACGTTTTCCCCTTAAACTGTGTAGGAGTTATGTATTTCTATGTATGTATGTGTGTGCGTATAAATTTTTGTTTTATGGTACCTACTTATACAACAAGAATGATGACACTGGGAAATGATAGTCCTAAACCGTTATAGAGATTTTTATGTTCGTGTATAATATTTTCATTAATTTTTTTTATTGTGCCAAACACAATTGTAGGTTCTTCCTTGTTTTGTTGTTGCTGTTTTATTTTATTTAACTAGTGATTTATGCGTATAACTGAATCCTTGTTGCCTACATTTTTTTCCATTAACATATATCCTCAAACATATACCTATCATCCATATGCATTAGTGTGTTTGTATATACTTTCCTAGCTAACAAAAGGATTTATTTGTATAGAAAAAAGCTAGGCACAGGAGAGAGGGAGAGTGAGTGAGAGTTGTGATTTCGATACGTTTATTTTCGGTTTTTATGTAACATGTTAAACAAGCTATTTTTCTATAAATTATGGTTGGTTTTTAGTACAGATTCATAGTCCTTTATATTTATATGAAAATATTTTATGTTTGTATGTATGTGTGAGTGTTTAACAACGCATGATTTACTTGTGTATTTGTTTGTTGATTGTTTTGTTTCGCTTTTTTCGAATTTTATTATTATTTTTTTCTATATATTTTGTTGTTGCTTTTAGCTCTATATAAATCTCATGAAAATGTGAAAATTGATTTTTTATACTCACTCGTTTGCTTTAAATGTAGAGGAAAATAAATTTCATGTTTTTTTCTAGCGTTAATGTTGATTAAAGGAAGAGTAGTGGTAGAAGAAGAAATTCTGGAATGTAAGAGAAAAAGAGATAAAATATTAAATAAGTGAACTTGAAGGTTAAATTTAAATGGCGTTTTAAGCTTTAAATTAAAGTCTAAATAATACAAAATTCATTAAAAATTACAAAAGAATTTAGAAACTTTATAAAACTAATATTACTAAAAGTTTAGAATTTTTTAAGTGAAAAAAAAACTCATCAATTTAAAATTTGTGTTTAAAATACAAAATGGCAAAATATTTTTACCTCTTCCTTAAGCCACATATGTAAACTACTAAATATCGCTAACATCATTTAAAATCAAATACTATTTTGGTCCCGTTGTGATACCATGTGTTGTTATTCACAGTCCGAAACTGTGAATGCACAAACTGACCGCCAAATTAATTAATTTCAGTGAGAGTTTGACAGTGGTATAGAAAATGCTCCACTGTCTCTTCCTCTTCCGTATCGTAGCAACTTCTACAGAAGTCGTTGAAAGCGAGCCCTAATCTCCTAGCATGCGCACCATCAATCCAGTGCCCTGTGACAACGGCTACCAGAATACGCAACCGATGCCTTGGAAGTCCAAAGATTAGGTTTGACCAAAGCCTCTAGGTTGAACATGTGGACTCGTTTGTCCATCTATATTGTGCAATCCAATGAGTTTCGCAGAATTATTGATCTGCAGGAAGAAAGCGGTACTCGGACGAGTTTCCCCTTATCTTCATTTTAAAAAAGAGAACCATTTCTGACCAGTTCGTCCGCAATAAGATTTCCCTTGCTATTTGAATGAAACCTAACCCAGACCAACTTTATGTTTGAATGTCTCATCATCTCGTTTAGAGATGTCCAGCATTCATGTACCTGCCTGGATGTTGAAAAGACACCCGAGAGCGACTTAATCACGGCTTGACTGTCTGTACAAATTTGGAATTCCACACCGAATACCCTATAGTATATTAACCAGTTCACCGATCTCCTTATGGCCGAGATATCTGTTTGGAGAATGCTGTAGTGATCCGGCAATTTGAAGGAAATACTTTTCCTATATGCGGGAATATAAACACTCCCCTAAACCCATCAACAGATTTGGTTCCATCAGTATAAATTTCCACTGAATCAGCTCCTAATTCCGGAGCAGCCGAGATTGATACTGGGAAGTCTCTGTCAAGAAGGTACAGGGATGCAATAATCAATATTGTAGAGTATGTCGTTAAATAACCCTAGAACGGCTGCATGGCCATATCCTCTGCCATTCCATGCATCTGTAGACCTGTAGAACGAACAAAGCTTTCGATGGAGTTATACGGAGCGCACCTGTAATATGTAGCGCTGAACTATGCAGAATCCTTTCAAATATTTCGACATAGGTGGATTTTTCCATAGCCCTCTACCATACTATCGCTCCATACATAAGTATGGGCTTAATCACCATGTCGAAGAGCCATTTTGTATTCCTGGGATTTATTCCTTAGGATTTCCCAATGGGTTTCCTACATTTATATAGGGCTATACCAGCCTTTGAGGCCCTAGCCAGCGTATTCTTGAGCCAGAATAGTTTGGAGTCCAGTATAATCCCAAGGTACTTCGCACTATCTGAAACATTCAATTCAACACCATTTAGGCGTGGTAATGGGAAAGATATAATCTTGTATCTTCCAGAGAAGATCCGTTTTTCCTGGATTTACGCTAAGGCCACTGGTTGTACTCCATGTACTTAGTAGATCTAGAGCAGTCTGGAGGCACTGTGACATAGAATCCAGATATTCCCCAGCTACAGCCAGCGCAACATCGTCCACATATGCGACAGTCTTTAACTTCAGTGAATCAAGTTCCCTGAGTAGTGGATTTACGGCGATATTCCAAAGAAGAGGTGATAAAACTCCCCCTTCAGCAGTACCCCTATATATGGTAGACGCTCTCATATTGGTTATTATAACCCTGTTGGTTAGAAGTCTCCATATGAGGCTGATAACCGACTGGTGTATCTCCAGTCTTTCCAGAGATATTTTGATTGCCTCCAGAGTAACAATATTGAAGACTCCTTATATGTCCTTTCCAATGTTTTCAAGAGCAAAGACGACAGACTGATAGATCTGAAGTCTTTCTGTCTCGTGTTTAGGATAAAGACCACTGTACATCTAGTCCATAACTATCCGAATTAACCAGGGAACTAATATGTCCGCATTATACTGCAGATTAGCAAGTGATTTAAATGGGGCAAAGCTCTTCAGAGCCCATCTCAGTTCACTATCCGTTATAAAAATAGGAACATCATGTATGGCTACTGAAGATAGCGCAGAATAATCTGTTTAAGGGAGACTGCCAGGGAAGTGCGCGTCCATTAAGACATCTAAGGTCTCTTGACCGCTTGTCGTCCAGCTGCCACAGGGTTTCCTAATGAAACTTGGGACAGCAGGTGAGTTCTGATAGTCAATATTAAAAGCTTTTATTTTTAATTCACATTTCTTCAAATCTCTTTAAATAAAACCTCAAATAAAACATAACCCCCTTTAAAATCTTCTTTAATTAAATTCTAAAACTTTATAGCATCCCGTAAAACAATTTCAAATATTTTTAATTAAATTCTTTCTCATTTTATTTTACCATTTTTTAACACTTCACCAGAAATTCATAAAATAAAGTAACAAAAAAGTGCTTAACAATCTCATTAAATATTCAATTCATTTAACTATTCAATATTTGACCACAGTTTTGTTTTAGTTTCTCTTGTATTTTTTTATATTTCATATAAAGTTTCTGTCAACTAAATTTCACACTTTTATTAAATACTTTATATATATTTTTTATTAAAAAAACATACACCAACAACCAAACTTTTATTAATTCCCTCCCTCTTCAAAAACTGCAAACAAAAAAAAAAAAAAAAAATCATTATTTTAGATTTATTGTCATCATGCATCAAGCCATCATCAATGGCATATTGCACTATGGCTTTCTATTTGAAACACTTTATGTTCGTGTGTGTATTTAATATATCCTCTAATTTTATGCTACTGTGCAATTTCTCTATCCGTTTTGGTTACTGGTTTTTTATTCTTTGTTTTCCTTCTCTCGTTTCCCTGTTCCCTGTTCCCTCCTAAAGTTTGTTCAGGATAAACTTCCTTTATTTGCAATTTGCTTTATGTCTATGTATACTTTATCATATTTTTTTGTTCGAATTGAAGCTTTCCTTGCATTTTGTCCAACCATTTGCCATTGTGTCTATGGTGGGTTTCTTTTTTTTTTTTTTATTTTTCGCCTCTATCTATTTGTAGTTCAACTTGTGCTAGATTTTTTTATTTTATTTTGTTCTCATTTGGTTCCTTTTTTGGTGTGACACATCTCTATAGTGTTGCCCTTTAACTAGGATATTGTAGCTGTTTGTGTGAGTGTTTGTTTGACTGTTGCAAGTGCATAGAATAGAGAATGGTATTGTCTGTCTGTCGGTCGGTGCTTAGCCAAGGCACTTTTTGGTTTTGTCCAGTGCCAATAAAGCAGTACATGATGGGAGACAGGCAAGAAATAAAGTAAGGGGACCAGTTTGAGTTTAAAAATATATCAAATTAAAAAAAATGAAATTGAAAAAAGATTCGGCTGTGCCGAATCTTTGATACCCTTCACCATATTACCATCTTACCATCTTATCGACATCATATTACCATATTACCGACAATTAATAAAATTTTCGCCTTAACGTATGCTTGCATATTTTCTAAATCTAAATTTTTTTCAAACTACGAAAATTTGAATATGAAAAAAAAAAACAATCATAACAGGCTTTGCTTTTAAAAAAGAAACAACAACAATTCCATATATATTTATTTTTGTATGTACAAACTGACTGAATACACAAAGAACAACAACAACACTGTTATTCATTATATCATTATATTACTGCTGTTGCTAACTAAACTACTTGTCTATACAAAAAACGTCACTAATAGTCATTACAATGCTTAATATACATGTTTGTGTATGTATTTATGTATATTCTTAACAGATATGTTTTAGTTTTTAAAAATAAACAACTACAATTCCATATCTATTTATTTTTGTACAGACTGCATATACAAAGAACAACAACAACAACACTGTTATTCATCATATTACTGCTGTCTATACAAAAAACAAAAAACGTCACTAATAGTCATTACAATGCTTAATATACATGTTTGTTGGTGTATTTATATTCTTAACAGATTTGTTTTTGGGCCATAACTCTGTTGATTATGAACGAATTTGGTTTATTAAAAAAACCGAAATTTTATAAAAATATTTATGACTGATCTATATAAAAATAAAAATCTGTAGCTTGAACAAGGGCTTCAAAAATAAAAAATTCGTTTTCCCCGATATCTCAGTTATTACTGAACCGATTTATTTAATTTTTTCAGAACAAAAATTCAGAAAATAATTTTCGAGCCCCCTTTAAAAATTCGAAGTCCCTGGTATATGCAGAGGCTTCAGAAACTAAAAAACCGGTTCTAAAAACCGGTTTTTAAAGCATATCTCCACCATTTATAAACCGATCTTCCTGATTCAAAAAACTGAAATTTTATAAAAATATTTGTGACCGATCTGTATAAAAATAAAAATCTATAGCTTAAACCAAGGCTTCAAAAAATAAAAAATGCGTTTTGTCCGATATCTCAGTTATTACTGAACCGATTTATTTCATTTTTTCAGAACAAAAATTTAGAAAAAAATGTCCGAGACTTCTTTGTAAAAACGAAGTGCCTAGTATATACAGAGGCTTCAGAAACTGGAAAAATGGTTCAAAAAACCGGTTTTTTGAACATATCTCCGCATTGTATGAACCTATCTTGCTGAATTCCAATAGCAAAATTCTCGAAAGCATTTCCGATCGTTTGACATACATATTATATATGTCAGTTATCGGTGGGCTTCATAAACGCCATTTCAACCGACACACGGACGGACGGACGGACGGACGGACGGACGGACGGACGGACGGACGGACATGGTCCAATCGTCATCGCTTCTTACAAGGATTCCGAAAATATAAACTTTTTTGCTCTCCGACGAAAATTGTGGAAATTACAAACGGAATGACAAACTTATATATACCCTTTACACCTGTGGTGAAGGGTATAAAAATAAAAAAATAAAATAAAAATATAAGAGAATTTTTAAAAAAATTATACAATTTTTGTTTTTGCTACTTTTCGCTTCCTTTCTTGAACTGTCGAGATTGGGTCTACTTGAGTGGCCTTAGTCTACATTACTTTGTGTGTATCCCTTACAATAACTGTATTAATACCTATCGCTTCCTTATACTCTCTTAATTGTTGATAGAGTGCAAGAGCACAGTTGAGGTTATCACGTAGCGTTTTATGTATATTCTTGGCACCAGAAAGAATAATATTTGCCGCACTTAGTTTCCCAATTCAATAAACGTTTTCCCTTCCAATTGTCTTAACTGAGTAAGATGTGTCATTTCATTCTCAAATTTACATGTATTATGAGACATTACTATCACACATTATCGTGGATTAGTATTTGTCCAGACCCATTTGTTTGCGGTGATCTTACAATTACCGAGCTTCTTCTAAATTGTTTTTGTTCATCATTTTTCCCGTTTGGGTCTCAACTGGAAGCCGCCATCTCAGTTTGAAGTGTAGTCACGTATAGATCCCATGGTTATCAATGCATGTAGGGAGGACAAGCGAGGGTTGACATAGAATCCTTATGGGGTCCTACATCAAAGCCAGATCCGTGCTAGTCAGGAACTACCATCTGAATCTACACCACCAACTCAATGGTGACAAACATCGAACGTACTTCGAGATTCGCTACGTTTTATCGAGACTAGTAACCATTTAGATGAAATTTTATCTCCAACTACAGAAGTCCTAGAATACCAGAACTGTCAACTCAGGGATCGTCAGATCTAAATAAGTATTCAGAAATACCATATTTAAGACCGTATTGGTCTTGGTGTTAATGCCTTTCGGCGGGAAAAACATACCCGGAATACATTCAATTCCATGGGTAAGTACTGGGGGACTACGAAGTCGTCATACTCCTAACTACGCCTCTCTAGATGGTTCTAATTGGATACCTAACTTAGGGCGGTATCCTTTCGCCCTATTACAGGACTTCATCAAGCTTTGCACATTTTTTTTGTACGCTCACCATGCTTGCCATAATTAGGGTCTGCGGGGTCGTTATCGCCTCCTGGCTATACCCTTTGCGGGTATCTATCTATCTATCTATCTATCTATCTATCTATCTATCTATTTATCTATCTATCTATCTATCTATCTATCTATCTATCTATCTATCTATCTATCTATCTATCTATCTATCTATCTATCTATCTATTTATCTATCTATCTATCTATCTATCTATCTATCTATCTATCTATCTATCTATCTATCTATCTATCTATCTATCTATCTATCTATCTATCTATCTATCTATCTATCTATCTATCTATCTATCTATCTATCTATCTATCTATCTATCTATCTATCTATCTATCTATCTATCTATCTATCTATCTATCTATCTATCTATCTATCTATCTATCTATCTATCTATCTATCTATCTATCTATCTATCTATCTATCTATCTATCTATCTATCTATCTATCTATCTATCTATCTATCTATCTATCTATCTATCTATCTATCTATCTATCTATCTATCTATCTATCTATCTATCTATCTATCTATCTATCTATCTATCTATCTATCTATCTATCTATCTATCTATCTATCTATCTATCTATCTATCTATCTATCTATCTATCCTTCTATCTATCTATCTATCTATCTATCTATCTATCTATCTATCTATCTATCTATCTATCTATCTATCTATCTATCTATCTATCTATCTATCTATCTATCTATCTATCTATCTATCTATCTATCTATCTATCTATCTATCTATCTATCTATCTATCTATCTATCTATCTATCTATCTATCTATCTATCTATCTATCTATCTATCTATCTATCTATCTATCTATCTATCTATCTATCTATCTATCTATCTATCTATCTATCTATCTATCTATCTATCTATCTATCTATCTATCTATCTATCTATCTATCTATCTATCTATCTATCTATCTATCTATCTATCTATCTATCTATCTATCTATCTATCTATCTATCTATCTATCTATCTATCTATCTATCTATCTATCTATCTATCTATCTATCTATCTATCTATCTATCTATCTATCTATCTATCTATCTATCTATCTATCTATCTATCTATCTATCTATCTATCTATCTATCTATCTATCTATCTATCTATCTATCTATCTATCTATCTATCTATCTATCTATCTATCTATCTATCTATCTATCTATCTATCTATCTATCTATCTATCTATCTATCTATCTATCTATCTATCTATCTATCTATCTATCTATCTATCTATCTATCTATCTATCTATCTATCTATCTATCTATCTATCTATCTATCTATCTATCTATCTATCTATCTATCTATCTATCTATCTATCTATCTATCTATCTATCTATCTATCTATCTATCTATCTATCTATCTATCTATCTATCTATCTATCTATCTATCTATCTATCTATCTATCTATCTATCTATCTATCTATCTATCTATCTATCTATCTATCTATCTATCTATCTATCTATCTATCTATCTATCTATCTATCTATCTATCTATCTATCTATCTATCTATCTATCTATCTATCTATCTATCTATCTATCTATCTATCTATCTATCTATCTATCTATCTATCTATCTATCTATCTATCTATCTATCTATCTATCTATCTATCTATCTATCTATCTATCTATCTATCTATCTATCTATCTATCTATCTATCTATATATCTATCTATCTATCTATCTATCTATCTATCTATCTATCTATCTATCTATCTATCTATCTATCTATCTATCTATCTATCTATCTATCTATCTATCTATCTATCTATCTATCTATCTATCTATCTATCTATCTATCTATCTATCTATCTATCTATCTATCTATCTATCTATCTATCTATCTATCTATCTATCTATCTATCTATCTATCTATCTATCTATCTATCTATCTATCTATCTATCTATCTATCTATCTATCTATCTATCTATCTATCTATCTATCTATCTATCTATCTATCTATCTATCTATCTATCTATCTATCTATCTATCTATCTATCTATCTATCTATCTATCTATCTATCTATCTATCTATCTATCTATCTATCTATCTATCTATCTATCTATCTATCTATCTATCTATCTATCTATCTATCTATCTATTTTGTTTTTCTAATGGCCACCTTTATTTTATATTTTCACACTCTGTATGTTTTTTTAGTTTTGTGGGATTTTATTTTAATTAATGTAATAGTTTTTTATCTTATTACTAGTCCCTGGTAATGTTTTTATGTCCTTTTTTATTCTCTGCTGTGTTCATTTAATAAAAATGACAGGAATTAGTTTTGTTTTTGTTAATAAAACCAGCAGACAATTATTTAAAAAAAATTACAATTTTAAATGAAATTAAAATAAATAAAACTAAAGTTTTTAGTGACAACAGAAAAAAAAGGTAAAAAATTTTGTAAAAAAATATAAAATTTTAATTTTAATATAATTCTCTTTCTTGTTAAACAAATTTATGATAATTTGCTTAAAACTAATATTTTGAATTTTATATTTTTTCTCTACTTCAATAAAATTAAAATTTATTTGAATTTAAATGAAGCATGACAAATTTTATAATGTGAAACATTTAAAAAATATTAACAATAATATTATTAAAAGAAATCTGCTAATGATAAACATTTTTGATTATTATTTTACTAAAAAAGATGACGTTTAATACTATTAACTCGCCAAACACGTTTTCAAGTTGGAAATTAATAATATAGGGGAAAAAAATATAGAAAAAAAGTATTAATAATAAACTTTAGGCGCCATAAACAAATCGTATAAACTATAATAAACAAAAAAAAAAATAAATAAATAAAACAATAAAAATGCAAAAAAATAAAGATCAAAATCAAGACAAAATAATCATTTTCGAATGAAATAAAATTGGAGAAGATTATGTGACAGTAATAAAAAAAGTTTTATGAATAAATAAAATCTAGAATTTTATTGAAATAAGGTGAGAGATTAACAATCATAAAAAATAATAAAATAAACTGATTGAAGAAAAATATAATAATAAACCGATATAGAATTTAAAAAGCTAAAATATATTTTAGGGATCTGAAAGGGTGCTGGATTTCAGAGTATAATTAAAAATATAAGAAAATATAAAAATATTTTGTAATTTTGAATTATAATTCATTATTTTGAATTCGCGAATTTTTAAATTTTTGATGAATTATTTTTAGGTACAAATTAAATTTACTTATTTTGAAGAAATGTTATTAACAGATATTTTATTATTGTTTAAAATTTCTATGGACTATAAAAGGCTGTAAATTTTGAAATTTTTTTTAATTTTGGGCATAAAATTTAAATTCGTGAAATTAAATTGTTTTTATTTTTTTTTTTTTTTTTATAGTTTTCAAAATGTTAATTGAAAGATAATGATACGGATCATAAGAAAATACAAACTTAATTTGTTAATTTAAATTTTAATTAAAAAATTTGTATTCGCGAAATTTTATATTTTTTTAAATTTTTTCTTTGGTACTAAAATGGCTCAGACTCTGGAAGAATATTAAAAAAAAATTATTAAAAATGTATGACTTTAGTGAAAAGCTAAATACTGTTAGCTGTAAAGAAATAGAAACAATTTTAGTTTTTTTTTTAATTTTTGCCAATAATTTTTCTGAAGATTTAAAAATATTAGGTGTAATTGACAAACATAATTTGTCAATTTAAATTCAAATAAAACGTTCTTATTCGCGAAAATTTCTAACTATAGTTAAAAGCTAATGCTATAAGCAATAAATATATCGACAAATTTTAAATCATATAAATAATAAACGAAAAATTTTAATTCGCGAATTTTAAAATTTTTGTCTTTTTTTTTTTAATGGAATTTTAAAAATGTTAGTTGCAATTAAAAGCTAAATTATGAAGCATAAAAAATACAAAAATAATTGTCAATTTAAATTGTAATGAAAAATTTTTATTCGCAAAATTTTATATATTTTTTTTTTAATTTTTTTCTTTGGTACTAAAATTGCTCAGACTCAGTTGGAATATAAACAAAATATAAATTTAAAAACTTTCAGACTTTAGTTTAAAGCTAATGATATTAGCTATAAAGAAATGGACAACTTTTTAGTAATTTTTATTTAAAAGAAAAAAAGTTGAATTCGCGAATTTTAAAATTTTTGTCTATTAATTTTTCTAGAGTTTTAAAACTTTAGCTGTAACTAAAGCTAATGTTACGGTTCATAAGAAGAGGCAAAAATAATTTTTAAATTTAAATTCTAATGAAAAATTTGTATTCGCGATTTTTTTTTTGGTATTAAATTGCTCAGACTCTAGGGGAATATTAAAGATATATACTAAGGATTTTAAGCATTTCAGACTTTAGCCGAAATCTAATGGTAGTAGCTATAAAGAAATTGAAAGTTTTTCGTTATTTTAAATTATAGACAAAAAATTAGAATTCGCGAAAAATACTAGTTAATTTTTTTAACATTAAAACTGGACTTAGCAGTCGGCTATTAAAAATTATAAATATTAAAAAGTATTTTAAAATTGTGTCTGTAATAATTAAGTCGTTAAGTTTAATTTTTTAAATTCGCGAATTTAAAATTTTCAATAATTATTTTACTGTCATTTGACTTAAGCGGATTAATAAAAAAAATGTAAGTACTAATACTTTCTGAATTTAAACCTCATACTAGGAGCTTTACGATTTCGCAAAAATATTTTTTCACTTTAAACAAAAAATTTTAATTCGAGAATTTTTTTAATTTTTTTCAAGCACGAAGACACACATCTCTAATCTGAATAAAGTGCAGAAATTGGCTTGTCTCTCAATCACTGGTTCAGTCACAACCGCGTCACTGGTTCAGCCACAATCGCGTTGATCATGGCACTATATTGAATGTAATAGGCAGATTAACTCTTAGTATCTTTTGACAACTCTTCTATGATTTTTAAATTTTATATTTTAAAGGTTTTCTAATAAAAAAATCTCAGACTAAGAGGAATAACAAAAGTATAATTAAATTTATTTAATAGCTCATATCTTTAACTCTCTAAACCTGGACTTTTTGAACTTTAATCTTTTTCTTTAGTACCTACTAACTCATTTCTACTATTAAGCAAAATGGTGCCATTAATTTAATGAAAATGTTAAAACATTTTGTGATATTAATGTCCATGTGAGTATATAAATATACTGTCTAGATATGCATACATCGTATAACTACCACACCATGACAATAAATGGCTTAAAGGTGTAAATTAAGAAAAAAAAGCAAGTACTCGCACTACGTCTTGCCATTTTACCCCCTACCACTCTTCTTAGCTGATTTAGAGCAGACTTAATAAAACTAATAAAAAACCAAAAAGAAGTATCTTTGCAACAAAAAATTTTATAAAGCAAATTATTTATAAGCAGAGGGTGTTAAGTTGTTAATTTTACGCCTGAGCTAAAAGAAATTAATGGAAATTGAAAAAGAAAATTATTTAAAAAAAAAAGCAGGAAATATGCTATGGCTCTTTATATTAAAAAGAAAATTAAAAAGATATACTAAGTGACAGACAGTATAAAAGCTATAAAATTCTTTTTGGTATTAAAAAAAAAGTATTAAACTCTTAAAAAGACAAAAATGTCTAAGAATTTTTTATTGGTATAAAACATTTTTTTTTATAGATAATTTCTTTAAAGTCTGTTAGTTATTAAATTTTTATTAGTTTGTTTTCTTTTATGATTTATAGGTCATTATTAGATTGACTTGTTTAGAGACATTTGTTTTGAAATATTTAAAATGAAATAATTTATGAGGATTGTGTTGAAATATTAAAAATAAATGACAAATTTGTTTAACAAACAATGACAAGTAAGAACATAAAATATAAAATGATGGATGGTTGATGAACAATTTTTTTTTAATAATGATATTAAATAGTAAAAAAGGATAAAAAAGAAAAAAATAATAAATTTATTTTAATAAACTTTTTAAAACAAACGTAGGAAAATAAGCTTAAAAACTAATTAAAAAAGTTTTAAATTTTATTAATAAAAAGTTTTAATATTCATGACAAAAAACGTCATAAAAGAAAAGAAATAAAAAACTGAAAATATCACAAATGTGAATATTTAGTGACATCTTTAAATTAAATATGTTTATGTTTAAAAAAAGAATTAATTTATTCATAATATTTGCAATCAGAGCATATAAAATATTTTGTCACTTTGAAGTATTAACTATAAATTTTTCATTCGCGAATTTTTAAATTTGTTACGAATTCTTTCCCCTGTCAAAAATTCAGATTTTTGTTGAATATAAAAATATATAGAGTAAGAGGAATTTAAAGATGTTAGATGTTTTAATAGCTGATGTAATTGGTAATCAGAGCCCACTCTTCAAAGAATAACTTTAAATGTTTCATAAATTTGAATTTTTCATTCGCGAACTTTAAAATGTTTTCCTTTGCAATAAAAATATTAGATTTTTAATAAAAAAACATATGGTACCAAATATTTATAAAATTTCCAATTATATGTCGTAGTTGACATCACAGACTATAAGAGTCCACATTAATAATTTGCCCCTTCGAAGGATAACTATAAATTTGTATATTCGCGAATTCTTAATTATTGCAAATTTTGTTACCTTGAAAATTTTATTTTAGATTTGAGTTCAATATTAAAATAATTTTTTTTTTTAATTATTTTTAAATATATTCTATAGCATATGGCATTACCTACCACGGCCCAGAAAATTAGTTTGCTATTTTTTTTTTTTGCCAATTATTACACCACTTCGAAGAATAACTATTAATTTTTATTCCCGAATTTTTTTAATTTTTGCAAATTTTGTTTCCTTGAAAATTTTATTTCAAATTTGGGTTGAATAATAAAAATATATGTCGTTAATCATTTTTAACAATCTTAACTATATTCTATAGCTTTGGCATTAGCTACCAAGAACGAGAAAAACCTTTTGTCATTTGAAATTAAATTTTAAATTCGCAACTTTATCTTATTTTTTTTTTTTAATTATTTACTAAAAATTATTAGAATTCAGAAGAATTTAAAAATTTACGGATATCTTTAATATATTTCATAGCTTAGGACATTAGCTATAAGAGCCAAGAAAAATATGTTGCTATTTAGAAATCTAGTAATAAATTTTTAGTACGGGAATTTTTAAATTTTGAGGAGAATGTTTCCTTAATAAAAATATCTAGATTTGGCTTAGATATTAAAAATACATTAAAGATTTATGATTATTAAAGAATTAACTATATTTTTTAGCTTTTAATTGAAAAATATGTCGTCATTTTGTACTGCAGCAATCAATTTTTAATTCGCGAATTTTTGATAAAATGATATTAAAATATTTGAACTTTAGCTGAATACTAAAGATACATGGGGTTAATGATTTGTAAATTTTTTTTTTTTATTATATATTACAACTAATGTTGCAAGCTCTCAAAACGAACAATAATACTTTGATTTCTAAATTTTTTTTATTATATATTACAACTCATGTTGCAAGCTCTCAAAACGAACAAAAATATTTTCCAATTTCGAAGAATAATAAATTTTCAATTCGCGAATTTTATTTTTTTTTTTATTGAATTGTGAGAATTTTTGCTAAATGTTGATATTTACTAGTAAAAGATTTTGATCATGTTTCATACTTCACGTCACTAGCATTCCAAGCCTATAGAATTTTTTTCACTCTGAACGACTATATTTTTTATTCGCGAATTTTAAAATTTTTCCAGAAATTTTTTCATTTCCAAGAAAAAAATGTACTGATTTTTATTGAGTATTTAAAATATATATATGAGGTAAATAATTTTCCAAAGTTTGAAGTATTTTATTAAGCCAATGAAGTTGGCTAGAAGATCCGATCAATTTTTAATTCGCGAATTTTTTATTTTTTTTTAGATATAAAAATTTCGATTTAGGGTTAACAATTTTTAATTTTTCGTGTTTAACACCAAATTCGTTAGCTTTTAACAGCAACAATTATTCACTACTTTGAATAATAGTTTAAAAATTTTATTCGCGAATTTTAAAATTTTGCAAAATATAATCTGTAGTGATAAAAATGTACTAACTTTGGTTCAATATTAAAAATATGAGGTATTAATGATTTTTAAAATATTCTAATATATTTTGTAGCTTATGATACTGGTTTTCAGAGACGAGAAAAATATTTAGTCATTTCGAAGAATTATTCGAGAATTTTTAGTTCACAAACATTAGATTTTCTTAGTAATATATTTTTTTTTTTTTTTTCATTAAAATGAAAATAAAAATATATGGTGTAAATGATTTTTAGTAATTAGAGTACATCTATCAGAAACTACAAAAATATTTTGGCATGTACGAAATTTCGCTGCATATTCAAAATATATATAAATTTTGATTATATTCTATAGATAATGTCATTGGCTTTCGGAGCCCACAAAAATATGTTGGCATTTCGAGGAGGAATACATTTTGAATTCGTGAATTTAATTTTTTTTCTGCTGAATTGTTTGAATATTTGCTAAATATTGATATTAAATATTTATAGATTTAATTATATTTTTATATATTCTATCAGAAACTACAAAAATATTTTGGCATGTACGAAATTTCGCTGCATATTCAAAATATATATAAATTTTGATTATATTCTATAGATAATGTCATTGGCTTTCGGAGCCCACAAAAATATGTTGACATTTCGAGGAGGAATACATTTTGAATTCGTGAATTTAATTTTTTTTTCTGTTGAATTGTTTGAATATTTGCTAAATATTGATATTAAATATTTATAGATTTAATTATATTTTACATTATCAGTTACAGGGACGTGAGCACACCAAGGCTATAGAAATTGTTTGTCACTTTGAGCAAATATATTTTTTATTCGCGAATTTAAAATTTTTTTTCTGCTGAATTATTTAATATTAAATATTAATACATTTAATTATATGTCACATTATCAGTGCCAGGGACATGAGCACTCCAAGTCTGTAAACATTTTTTGTTACTTTGAACGATTATATTTTTATTCACGAATTTGAATTTTTTTCTGCTGAATTGTTTGATTATTTGCTAAATACTGATAAAAAAATATGAAAAGAATAACTATATTTCACTCTTCACGTCACTGGCACTCTAAGCCTACGAACTTTCTTTTGTCACTTTGAAAGACTATATTTTTTATTCGCGAATTTCAAATTTTTTTTAGATTTTTTTTTCATTTCTAAAAAAATTACCGATTTTAACCGAATATTTAAAATATATGAAGTAAATAATTTTAAGAAAAGTTTGGTATATTATTTAGCCTAAGACGTTGGCTATAAGATCCGATCAATTTTTAATTCGCGAATTTTAAAATGTTAAAATTTGTTCCTTAAAAATAAAAAAGTTAGAATATTTAAGTGTATGATGTTAATGATTTTTATTATTTTTTATTTTTTTATTTTTTTATATTTGACATCACATGTCCTTAGATTAAAATACAAACAAAAAGTTTGTATTACTTCGAATAATAATATAAGTTATATTCGCGAATTTAAAAATTTAGGAAAATGTTTTTCTATAGTCATAAAAATTAAGTAATTTTGATTTGATATTGAAAATATATGGTATAAATGATTTTTGGAATGTTCAACAATATTTTGTAGCTTATGATACTGGCGTCCAGAGTCGAGAAAAATATTTTGCCATTTCGTAACTTTTAGTTCGCAAATTTTTTTTTTTTTTTTTATTTATTTATTTATTAATTATTCATTTATTTACTTATTTATTTTGTTTACATTTCTCTCCAACCTCAATACTTTCTCTAATTTAACATGTCTTTATCCTAAAACAATTGTTTTATTAACCACAATTTTCCATAACAAATTATTTCTTTGGAAACATATTTAATGTTTAATCATTATTGGTCAACCTAGTCTTAAACCAAGAAAAATATTTCTCTATTTTTTCCCGTTTTCTCTTATATACTCCCTGCTAAAGCAATATGAGGTTCATTTGTTGGTTTAACCAAAAATATATAACTTCTATTATTAATTTATGATAAGTAAGAATTATTGTTTTGTTGTACAGATAATATAAATTTAAACAAAAATATAAATATAACAACTAACTAAACTTAAGGACTTTGCCTTAGCAGCTGCAAGCAAGTAAAAAGAGAGGAGGAGGAGGAGGAGAAAAAACCATAAGTCTATAAAGTTTTATTAAGAGTAGAAAAAACCAAAGTTAAAACCAAAAAATGAACAAGTAAAGTATGAAAAAAAAAAACTGTTGTTAAACAAAAATTCCTTAGAAACAACTAAAAAGGATAAGAAACTTGTTGGGGAATAACAGTTAAGGACAAAAGTAAAAGAACACTTATTAAATTGTTTTCTTAATTTCCTGCTGTACTTATAATTTTTTACCTTAGTGTTTATAATGTCCAAAACATTGTTTATATTTAAGAATTATTTTGCCATGATAAAATTATGAAAAAAATGTAAGAAAGATGGTTTTAAGTGTGGCAACACGGAAGAAATATCAAGTGGTTAACCGTTACTTAAAATATATAAAAACAACAGCAACTATAGGAAAAAGTAAAACAAACAACAAAACATTAACAATCTTAAGAAAAAGATATGATTTATTGTTTAAGTAACAATAATTTATTAGTTATTCTTTTTTGGACTAAAGAAAAACAACTAACTAACAAACCACACCATTTTATAATGGAAAAAAAACAGAACAAACAATATGGCGAAAATTACTTTAAAAACTTAAGGATTTTCTTCTACCTTTTTCCCAGTTAGCTCAAAAAGTAATATTAGGTTAATAGATTTTTCTAAGGATTGGTTTATTCCTAAGAATTTTTTAAGATAAAAAAAACTTTTCAATTCATATTTTTCTTCATTATTAAAGGAAATGGAAAAAGTTTCATAAGGAAAAAAGTGATTAAGTCTTAAAACTATAAATAAGTTTATTATTTACAAAATTGCGTTGCATATAAAAACAAAATGAAGATAAAGAAATTATGATATTTTAATTGGAAATTACAAGATTAAAATTAAATTTTTTTATAGAGAAATAAACAAGATAAAAGTAATAAATTTTAGCTTAGCGAGAAAGAAGATATTTTCTAATTACAACAAATGAGATTAAGATTATTAAGATAAATGTTTACTTTAAGAAATAAAATGACTGAAAAGAAGGATTTATTAAACAAGAAATATTTACTGATAAAGATAAAAGTTACATAAGCTATTCTATAGACCATTACATAGTCTATTCTATAGACTATTATGTAGTCTATTCTATAGACTATTATGTAGACTATTCTATAGAATATTATGTAGTCTATTCTATAGACTATTTAAAAGTCTATTTCGTAGTCTATTGAATATTTCGTAGTCTATTTTATAGACTATTTCGTAGCCGTTTCTATAGACTATTTAGTAGACTATTTTATTGACTATTTCGTAGTCTATTCTATAGACTATTTCGTAGTCGTTTCTATAGACTATCTCGTATACGATTCTATGAACTATTTCGTAGAATATTCTATTGACTATTTCGTAGTCGATTCTATAGACTATTTCGTAGTCTATTCTATAATTGATTTTATAGTATATTCTATAGACTATTACTACTATTTCATAGTCTATACTATAATACTATAAACTTTTCATAGTCTATTTAAGAATATATATTTTTACAACATCCGCTTAAATTTAAAAAATTCCAAAATAAAGAGTTAAATTCATTAATTTCTCTTCATAAAATATGTAATTTAACCCTTTTTAACTAAGTATTAAAATTTTTTAAATTAATCATACACTAATTAAATTTTAAATTTTTGTCATTAAGCTCTTGACCTTCCTTTAAAATTAAATTTAATATTCCCTCATAAATTAAAACACTCATTATCATCATTATCATAGATAACGATCTCTCATTTGCCTTAGCTGTGTTTAAAATTTATTCATTTTTATTTTTGTTTATGAAACTTTTTGAATGATTTTTGTCTGAAATAAACATTTTATAAAAATCATTTTCTTTCCAATAATTCACACAAAATCAAAATTTGTTATAAATTTTTTTTTTTATTATTGGAACATCATAAAAATCAATTAGTTTTTATATAAATAAAACATTAAATAGACATAACTAAAATTGAATTGTTTGTAAAGAGCATATTTTTTTCGTAAACTATTGAAAAAGGGGCTGCATAAGAAAGTAAGAGGGCAGTGCTGGTGTTTAATTAATGGCGTCAGACTAAAGTTTATTTAATTTACGGAGAAGAAAAAACACATAAATTATAATTTAAACAAGTTTTATTTTTATGCACTATAAATGTAAAGAAAGACAGGAATAAAAAATAATATGTAAAATAAAGTCTTTATATGGTTTGCTTTTTTACTAAGAAGCGTGGAAAAATAATTACAAATACAATTGAAGAAAAAAAATACATAATATCAAGTTCAATATTATTACATTTTCATACTCTCATACTCTTTTCTACAAACTAATATTTGATAGTCTATTCTAAATTTGGCAGTCCATCCTATAGAAATTTCGTAGTCCATAATACAGACTATTTCGGAGTCTATTCTACAGAAAACTTCGTCAATTCTAGACTATTTGGTAGCTTATTCTAAAGACTATTTCGTAGCCTATTCTACAGACTGTTTCATAGTCTATTCTATAGACTATTTCGTAGTCTATTCTATAGACTCTTTCGTAGTCTATTTTATAGGCTATTTCGTAGCCTATTTTATGGGTTATTTCGTAGTCTACTTTAAAAACCATTTCGAATCTATTCTATAGACTATTTTATAGTATATTCTATAGACTATTTTATAATCTATTCTATAGACTATTTCATAGTATATTTTATAGACTATTTCATATTTCATTTTATAGACAATTTTATAGTCTATTTTACAGACTATTTAATAGACTATTTCATAGTTTATTCTATAGACTATTTCGTAGTCTATTCTATAGGCTAGTTCGTAGTTTATTCCACAGGCTACTTCGTAGTTTATTCTATAGACTATTTTATAGTCTATTCTATAGATTAGTTTATAGTATATTTTATAGACTATTTCATAGTCTTTTTAATAGACTATTTCGTAGTCTATTCTATAGACTATTTTGTAGTCTATAGACCATTTTATAGTATATTTTATAGACTACTAAATAGTCTATTCTATAGACTGTTTCGTAGTCTATTCAATAGTTTTTTTATAGTCTATTTTATAGTCTAAAGTCTATTCTATAGACTATTTTATAGTCTATATTATGGTCTATTTTATAGTATATTCTATAGACTATTTTATAGTCTATTCTATAGACTATTTTATAGTCTATTCTATAGACTATTTTCATAGTCTATTCTGTAGACTAGTTTATAGTCTATTCTGTAGACTAGTTTATAGTCTATTCAATAGACTATTTTATAGTCTGTTCTACAGACTATTTTATAGTCTATTCTATAAATTGTTTTCATAGTCTATTCTATAGACTACTTTTTTATTCTACTTTATATACTATTTTATAGTCTTTTCTACAGACTATTTTACAGTCTATTCTATAGAATATTTTATAGCCTATTCTATAGATTATATAATAGTCGACAGTAGACTATTTCATAGCATATTCTATAGACTATTTTATAGTCTATTCTATAGACTATTTTATAGTCTATTCTATAGACTATTTTATAGTCTATTCTATAGAATATTTTATAGCCTATTCCATAGACTATTTTATAGTCTATTCTATAGACTATTTTATAGTCTATTCTATAGACTATTTTATAGACTATTATATAGACTAATTTACAGTATATTCTATAGACTATTATATAGTCTTATATATAGTCTACTGTATAGTCCGGATTATAATCTATTCTATAGTCCTGACTATAATCTGTTCTATAGTTCTGATTATAATCTAGTCTATAGTCCTGACTATAATATATTCTATAGTCCTGACTGTAGTCTATTCTATAGTCCTGACTATAGTCTACTCTTTAGTCCTGACTATAGTATATTCTATAGTCTTGACTATAATCTATTCTATAGTCCTGACTGTAGTCTATTCTATAGTACCGACTATATTCTATAATCCTGACTATAGTCTATTTTAGAGTCCTGACTATAGTCTATTCTATAGTCTTGACTATAATCTATTCTATAGTCCTGACTGTAGTATATTCTATATAGTCTTAACTATAGTCTTGACTGTAATGACTACAGTCTATTCTATAGTCCTAACCATAGTCTATTCTATTGTCCTCATTCAATGGTACATTTCATAGTATGTTCTTTAAACTTTTTCATAGCCTGATTTAGAGACCATTCTTTTATTCAAGTTAGTCCGTAATTCAGTATAACTTACAGTGGGCCAAATTTAGTTGTTATGATGTTTAGCAAATATATTATTTTTATTATTTTAGTTCATTAATTCAAATGAATTTTGTTCCTCTAATTTATTTTTTAAACCTTAATTTCATCATATTTCTTTTAATTTAAAAATTTACTTTTACATTAAATTCTCTTTTGTTTTTTCTAAAGCTTCATTGTACAATTTTAAATTCCATCTGCAAACATTAACAATAGCATGTTAATATTCTGAATTGGTTTACGCTATTTTATTAATAAAACAATAAATTATTTTTTGAAAGGAAGTCACGTTTGTGTTGTTAAAAAATCACAAATTATAGAAAAGTTTGCAAAAAAAAAAAAAAAAAAAAACGCAGGAAAAAAAGCAATGAAAAATAAAACTGTAAAATGAATGCTTCAACAAATTTTATAGCGATTTTAAAATATTCAATGCTGTTAAGCTAAAAAAAAAGAACATACGCATTGGCAAGAAATAAAGCAGAAAATTAATATTCTACAAGATTGAAAATTGAGTGATTATGGCAAAGAAATATGAAAAGATATTGTAGACGAAAATGAAATATTTAGAGCTAATCTAGACAAGCAACTGATTTAAGTTAGTCATTGTTCATTGAGAATGAAGGTAGAATTGGCTCCTAAGAAGAGAACCAAGATTGAATTTCGATTTGTCTTTTGTTAAGATTCAAGATTGGAGATACAAGGGGATTATAAAAAGATTTGAAAAAAAATTACATTAGAACCTTATTAAGAACTATATAAAAAGATACAGTTGAAGCTATAATTGGTCCCTGGAGAGACTTATGATTAGGGGTCATATTCCATGTTTTTTAAGTTAAAATTTTTCTTAATTTTTAATTTCTTATTACTTTTTGTTTGATATTATTTTTGTTATTATATGTAAATCTTAAGAAAATAATAAATTTCACTTAATTGTGTTTTTCTGTCTTAATTTCAAAGCCTATTAAAAGTGCATAAAAATAAATTTACTCATAATAATTCTCTTCTTTTGTTATTTTTTTTATCATTGTTGTTTAATTTTCTTGTAAAAATTCACTCTCTCCCCCTTATAATAATCTTAAAATCTCATTATTATATTAATAATAATCATTATTACAATCAATATTAATAATTTTATTTACTCTTATTAAATACAATTGATTTGTTGTTACATTGTGTGTATTCTGAGAAATTGAATGTGTTAATTAAATGACGCCATCTTTGAGAGTCTTAAAAAATGTATGTACTCATCTTCATTATTATCTACTTATTTTTTTATTATGATCATCATCATATTACTCTGCTGCAGAGACCAGCATGCAGTTTTCTCTTTTAGCTAATCGTTTACGTATCATACGTAGCCGACACGTGTTATATTAAATTGTTTTTGTATGATTCGTTTAAAAAACACAAACAATAGTTAGTAATAAAATGTGCGTAATGTGTGTTTATCTTTTAAACAATGCAATTACTCATCAATGGAGAATGATAAAAAGACAAGAAAATAAGAGCATATAAAACAGTTAGTGGGAGTAGAAAATAAATAAAATGGGAGCAGTATGAGTGGGGGTTTAGTAAGCAAGAAAACAGAGTTGGAAAATTTCGTTTAAAAAAGGAAATGTAAACTAAAATTAGTACTTTTTTAAAATAAAAGGACTAAATTGTTGTTTAATTAACAATGAAATGAGTTAAAAATAATATTTTATAGTGAAAAATATTATTAAAAAAATAATTTTATATAATTAAATAAACATTTGTTAGTATTTTTGATAAAAAATTTAAAAATAATCTATAGATAGTTATCTTCAACATGCACTAAATTTATTTACGAATTTTCAACTATTTACTTTTTTTTAAGCCCTGTAAAAAGCTACATATAAATTTTAAAACGTTTTCTTTCTTTTCTATAAAAAATTGTTTGCTTGTTCTATAAAAATACAAATTTATTTTTAACCTCACATTTACATCCCGCATTATTACAATATTATTTTTTTATGTCTTAACATCTGACAGCGTTAAAATAAAAAATAAAAATTTTCCCCCATTACAGAATTGTTTATCACTTTGTGAGTTTTTTGCTCTTACATTCAATATTTGATTGATTCATAGAAATTTATGTGTTTTTTTCATTGTTTCAGATAAAAACAATGAATAATTTACATAAATAAGTAAAAAAAAACTCTGGTTTGTTTTATAGAAATCTATGGAAAAAAAAAGTTTTATAAAATATTTGCATAAGTCATGATTTTACGATGATGTTTTAATCAAATAATTTGTTTTTCAGCTAAAACCAGAAAAAAAATGGATTTATACAATTTAAATTTAATTTAAATGATTAAATTGCAAATATAAAACTTTTTGTGCAAAAAGTTTAATATTTTAATAAAAAATTTTAATTTAATAAATAATTTTTTTTTTAAATATTTTTTTTTTTGAAGCCTAAAGAGTTTGTATTAATTTAATAAAGTGAGTTATATTACTTTTATTTTTTTTTTTTTTATGTTATTAAAAACATCTATATTTTTTAGTTCAAATTTAAATTCAATAGTTTTTTCTTACCTTGTAATATTCCGAACTCTGGAAAAAAATAAATAAAAAATGATTAGCATTTTAATTAAAATAATAAATTAAAGTAATTAACTAGTAAAGTCAGCAATAATTTTTAAAATTTTAATATTATTATTTTTAATTTATTAACAACAATAATATCACTTCATGTATTCGTTTTGCCTCAAATGTGGAATTAATATAGTATCAAAAATCTACAATCGAAGGACTTTATAACTTACAAATTTTGCTTCAAGCATAGATGGCTTTTAAGTATCATAGGTCTGTATGGACTCGTCATTTTTCCTTAATCGTAGATCTCTTTACAGTTGCTAATTAGGTCAAATAGAAAATCTTAATTAAGTCCGGAATTAGCTTCAAATTTCTATCTTTATTTGACTCAAATTTGATTGTAACGAAGTTCTTTTTGTAGTTCCAAATTAGCCTTAATCTTAGGTCTTTTTATAGTGGCAAAATAGATTCAATATGAGAGGTTTATAAAGACCTGAATTTACATTTTATGTAGCACGTAATTAGTACAAATCGTAGTTCTTTATATAAATGAAAATGTATTAAATTTCACGGAATATTAGATCAAAGGTGGTCAGTCGTTGTCGCAGAGATCTACAAGTTCTCAACGAACAACTCTTTATTAAAACTAGGCTGTGTACCGGGTCACAATAATATTTAAGGTAAGGAAATAGCTGATGAACTAGCACGGATATGGGGGCAGATATGGTATCGAGTAACGCATGTGAAGACATTTATCCTGGACTAGATTATGTATATCGGAAAATAAGAGATTTTAATTAGAACTGGAATCGGATGCACTCTGGGATAACTCATCGAGATATAAGCAGAGAAAAGGCGTTATGGGAACCAACGAATACCAATACATTAAGGAAAGTTCTAGATATGGAAAAGAATGAACTTAGAAGGTTTGTAGGTATTATTACGGGTCATAATGACTTAAAATATTTTCTTAAAAAAATTGGTATATGTGATAATAATAACTGCAGATGGTGCAGCGTGGAGGAAAAGGATACAAATCATTTCCTCTGTGAGTGTGCTGCACTATCACGCTATAGATTTAAATGTTTTGATTCTTATTTTTTTTTTTTTTTTCAGAACCTGGAAGAAATAAAAGTCCATTAAAGATCTGGAAATTTATTAAGGCAACAAAGATACATATAACAAGCAATAATGAAGGTTCAGCTACATGACAATGGAGTCACCGAACGGATTGACAAGGAATTAAAGGATTGGCTGTAAAGAGGAGGACCCACTGTGTGGAGCTTAAGGAACTTATTATATTTATATATATGTTTTTCTTTATTTTTTTATTTTATTTTGTTCTTCTTCTTTCACTCTTTATTGAGGATTCACTATGGATCAGCATCATTGATCTTGTGAACACACACCGTTCTGTGAGATCTTCTTTCAACCTAACATTTCAACCAGTCCCAAATTAGATTTAAGAGGCCCTTATATAGTCAAATTTAAAGTTTATCGTAGATCTTTTCCTTGTCCAAAATTAGATTCAATTATAGGTCTTTCTTTGAACAAAACAAGAGTTAATTGTAGATCCTTTTGTTGTACAATATTAGCTTAAAACGTTGGTCATAATATAGTACCAAATTACAATCAATTATAGATCTTCATAAAGTTCCAAATGATCCTCAATCGTATTCACTATATTGTCTTTTTTTAACCACAAATTAGGTCTTTATATAATTACAAATTAAATTCAATTGTAGATTTTTTTATAATCTAATATTATATTGATTCGTAGGTTTTTTATAGTTCAAAACTGGATTCAATTGTAGGCCTTAATATAGTCCAAAATTAAAGCCAATCGTAGAAATTTTTGTTGAGCGAAATTAGCTTTAATCATTGGTCCTGAATTGACCAAATTATCCCCAATTTTATGTCTTCGTATAGTCCCAAAAAAGCCTTAACATTAGGTCTATATATGTATAATTCCAAATTATATTCAATCGCAGATTTTTATAAAGTCCAAAATTATATTCAGTCGCAGGTCTTTATATAGTCTGAAGTTAGATTCAATTGTAGATTATTATTTAGTCCAAAATTAGCTTCAATGATTGGTTTTCATATAACACCGATCATAGGTATTTATATAGTCTCAAAATTAAATTCAATCGTAAGTCTTTATATTGTCCCAAGACTTAAATTAGCTTCAGTGCCAAATTAGCTTCAAATGTAGATATTAAAATTGTGTCAAAATATCTCAAAATTTTGCAGAATTAAATAAGAAATAATTAAAAAGTAAGCTTTTTTGGTAGGTTTTCATATCGTAACAAATCGGCTTCATTTATATAGTTTTCGTAGTCCAAAATCAGAACCATTTTATGGACTTCAATGAAATGAATTTACTAACTGTTAAGTAAGCTTTAATTTTAGTTACATATATAGTTCCAAATTAGCTTTAATAAAACAACTCCTTTTTATAGACCAAAATTGTCTTTATATTTTTTGTTTAGTCGTAAATATTATAAAGACCAAAATTGGGTTCATTATTAGAGTCTTGTAACTTCAATCATAGTTCTCTTTGTAGTTAAATTATAGTTTTAGAATCCAATTTTAGCTTTTATTTAGGTCTCTCTGGGGACGAATTTTAGATTTAATCTGACTTGACTTTTTTAAATTCAATCCTAATTTAATTTAAGGAAATTTTACAGTTCAACTTTTGTTTTAATCTGAAATCTATGTATTTATGGCTTTCATTTAAACTTCAAATAATTTTTAATATATAGTCCAAATTTATCTTCAAAGATAGCTCTGTGCAGACTGCAAATTTAGTTTAATCGTAAATTTTTTTATAAACGAAAATTAACTTCATTCGTATATCTCTTTTATGGTCCATTGCAGCTTAAATCGTAGCTCTCTTTGCAGTTAATTTTGATGTTTTATAATCCAATTTGAGCTTTTATCTGAGGTCTTCTTGGGGACCACTTTTAGATTTAGTATGAGTTCATTTTATAATTTAATTTTAGATTCATATGAGGTCATTTGAGAACATTTCACAGTCCAATTTTTGTTATAATTGGAAGTCTATTTAAAGTCTAATTTTACTTTCAAATAAGCTTGATTAGTAGACCAAATAAAGGTCTTTAATTGTAGGTCTTTTTATGAAACAAAATTGTCTTCAATTATATTTTTTTTATAAGTTCCATTGCAATTTTAATCCTACTTCTATTTGCAAATAATTTATAGCTTAAGGATCCAATTTAAGCTTTTATCTTGATTTTCTCTGTGGACAAATTTTAGATAAAATCTGGGCTCTTTATATAACTCAATTCTAGCTTTATTTGAACTCATTTTACAGCCCAAGTTTATCTTAAATATAAAATCTATTTATAGTTTAAATTTAGTTGTAATTTAATTGTAGTTAATATTCAATACAAAAGATATGATGTATTGAATATTAGCTACTATAAATAATTTTCTCATAGTATATTTTTATATTAGAGGCCTTTTTTTAATCCAATTTTAGCTTTAATTATGGGTTTATTTTCAATTAATTTGTTGCTTCAATTCGAAATCTTTTAATAGTCTTATTTAAGTTCTAATAGAAGCTCCCTTGCTAATTCATTTTTAGCTTCAATGCATCATAGTTTTGAGAAATTTTTTTTATAACTTTGTTCTATTTAAAATTTAATAATCTTTTGGTAAATCATAATTCTTTTTTTAAAACTATAATCAATTTTAATCTATCTGCCAATCTTTCATTCAAATATTGTTTATTTTATTAAAAAAATTTTCACTGCCACTGGCGCCTAGTATTATTAGCATTTTTTTGTTTCTATTATTTAAACAAAAAGCTAAAAAAGTTTTTTCTTAGCTTAAAAAAAAAAAAAAAAATCTTTTTCGTTTTTCCCTATTTAATCATTAATTTTTCCTATATTTCCCTTTCCTAAAGCATTTTATTTATTTCAGAAAAATATACACTTCATTTAACATTTACTCTTTGATTTTTGAAGCAATTGATTTATCAGCTCTTAATCAGCTTCTGATTTTTTTCTTCTTCTTTTCTTGCCTTATTTAGTAGTAGGAGAGTTTCTCTTGCTACACCTCACTCTTCGTAATGCTCTTGGTATATGAGTATTTAGTTAATTCTTATGCTGATTGATAAAAATCATTTAACATGTTTGTTAACTAATAGAAAAATTTTGTTCTTTAGCCCCATAAACTCCCCTTTAATATGTTTGTTGTATGGAATAAAGAAAAAATGTCTGTGTGTGTGTGTGTCAGTAACGGCTAAAATGCTTCATAAATCAATAGAAAATATTTAGCACAGTGGTAAATAAATTAGATTTTATTTGATTTTATTTCATTTGATTTGTAGTTTATTTTATTTTTTTCTGCTTTTGATTGCAAGTTAAAACAAGTGTGAAGTTAGATTTTTTTTTTTTTTTTTTTTTTTTTTCAAAATCATATAGAATATTTGTGTTTTCAAGTTTATTTTTAATTAAGCTAATCGTGTATTAAGTATTTTGTTAAAATAAGCACTCAATCATTAGTTATTCAAATAGATTTTTCAACCAAATTTCCTAGTTTTTTTTTTTTTTTTTTGGGAAATTGACTGATGATTTAAGATCAAAGGAAATTTATAATTAATCACTAACATGTTTTTTGTTAAAATTGAAATGTTAATTGATTTAGTGAGCAGTGAAAAAAAAGTTTAAAAATGTTTAAATTAATTTTATTATAAGAAAAATAATCTAAGATTTGATTGTAAAGCTAAATTAGGTTGTAAAGAAGGCTTTAAAATAATAGCAAAAAAATAGACTGAAAAAATGCCTCTAATAAATGTAAAATTGTATTAAAAAATTTCCGATTTAAGCTTAAATTGGATTAAACAAATAAACCACATAATAAAGATAAATTAGTCTAAAAGAATAACTACGATTGAAGCTATAAGTTGGAAAAAAAAAACCTTCAACTGCAGCTAATATTGGACTCCAAAGTGAACCCATATTAAATATAAAATTAAAACACAAAGAGAATTCATTTGTAAGCTAAAGAAACCTCAAACCCCAGTTTATTATTAAAGTTAACATTTTTCTATAAAAAGACCCACAACGACTTAAGCTAAAATTAGACTTTAAAGAGGACTAAGCTAAATTGGGCTAAAAAGATAACTATGATAGAAGCCACACTGATACTATGAAAAGTCGCAGATTTCAAGCATAAATTGGAAAACAAATAAATATTATTTTAAAGTAAATCATTTAAAAGAAAAAAAAACCTTCCATATTGAAGCTAATTTTGAATTTTTAAAGTAAAAGTAAAGTCATTTTAAATGTAATATTAGTCCGCAGAGAGACCTATTTTAAAAGTTAAAAACACCCCAGATAAATGTGTTATAATTAACGTTAATTTGCCTATAAAAAAACTAAAGCTAAAATTAGATTGAAAAGAGGACTAAGCTAAATTAGGCTAAAAGCACAACTATGATTATTGCCACATTAACACTCTTACGTATATTTGAAGTATAAATTAAAAAAATAAAAAATAAAGACCCCTCATATTAGTGAACAAATTTTAATAAAAAGAAACTTTCCACTTAAGCTAGTATTTGATTGCAAAGTTATCTCTAATTAAATCTTAAATTGGTTTGCAGAGAGACTTCAGTTTAAAGTTGGAATAGCATAATAAAAAGAGCTCAGATTAATGCAAAAATCGAACTATACAAAGGTCTCAGATCAAAGCAAAATTTAGACCACAAAGAGATTAAAGCAAAAATTGTTTCACAAAGAGATCACAGATTAAAGCAAAAATTAGTGCACAAAAGGATCCCAGATTAAAGCGAACTAAAATCAAAGCAAAGAAGCCAAATTTGGTCCACAAAGAGATCTCAGATCAAACTAAAAAAAAAAAAAAAAAACACAGGTAGTTTTTAATTAAAAACTAGAATTGAATTAAAAGATTAAGGTAAAAATTTTAATGCAAGGATATCTCGGATCTATACTAAAATTGGTACATAAATTAACCTCTAATTAAAGCTAAAATTTAGTTACAAAGAGACTTCCAAGTTGAATCAAAAATTGGAATTAAATAATACTTCAAATTAAAGTTAATATATGTCGAAAGAGATATATCAAATTAAAGCTAAAATTGGATTAAAAATAGATTTAATGCTAAAATTTTAATATAAATAAACCTCAGATTGAAGCTATAATTATACTATAGAGAGAACTCTGATTAAAGCTTAAATTGGTCCATAGAGAGACCACAGAATATAACAAAAATTGGGTTGTAAAGAGACCTAAGATTAAAGCATAAATGTATATATACAAAAAGTCTTGCAATTAAAAGAAATTTGGATCTTAAAAAGACCTCAAGTTGCAAAAAAAAAAATGGGCAATAAAAATATATAAAATTAAAGCTCACATTTGTTCACTAAAAGATTTTAAATCAGAGATAAAATTGGATTAAAAACAGATATAAGATTAAGACAAAATCAACAATTAAATTTAAAATTATACTATAAAGGCAATTCATATTAAATTCAAAATAATTCTGCACTGACACCTCATGTTAAAGCCAAAATTGTATTACAAGAGATCTCAGATTAAAGTTAAAATTGGACCTTGAAGAGACCTTTAGCTGAAGAAAAAATTGGAATATAAAGGGGCCTCAAGTTAATGTTAATATTTATCCTCAAAGATATTTCAAATTAAAAGAAAAATTTGATAAAAAGTAGGGCTTAGATTAAGACTAAAATTTTTATATTAGTAAAGCTTGGATTAAAGCTAAAACTGAATTATAAAAAAGCTTAGTATTAAGCTTTCAATAATAAAATAAAAATAAAAAAAAAAAAAAAACGAAGAGTACTTCGATTAATCAAAAATTGTTTCAGATTAAAGCAAAAATTGGTCCACACAGAGACCTCAGATCAAAACTAAAATTGGTTCTTAAAGAGACTTTAAGCAAGAGATTAAACTTTAAAAAAATCTTAAAATTAAGCATAATTTGGACTATACAGAGACCTAAAATTAAGTAAAAAAATAAAATACGAAGAGTCCTCGATTGAATCAACAATTTTTTCAGAAAGAGGTATCAGATTAAAGTAAAACTTGGTCTATAAACAGACTTTAAGTTGAAGGAAAAAGAGATCTCCAGTTGAAGGCATAAACGGAAAATTAAGGTTTATATTTGTCAATGATATTTTAAATTAAAGCTACAATTTTACTAAGGGAGATCTAAGATTAAGTCTATGATTGTAATATAAAAAAAAACTCAGTTTAAAGCTAATATAGTATTATAAAGAGATATTTTATTAATTAATCAAAGCTAAAATTACATCTCAAATTGAAGAAGAAGTTAAGCTATAAAAAGACCTCAGATTCATATTTCAAATTAAAGGTAAAAGCGTTTCAAAAAGGCAAATAAAATAGGGGTTAAAATTCTAAAATAAAATCTTAGTTTAAAGCTGAAATTTAACTAAAATTTTTCTTTAAATTAAACTAAAATTGGTCTTAAGAGAGACATCAGATTAAGATCAAAATTTGAATATACATTTACCTTAATACAAATCTATAATTGGTACATAACTGGACCTCAAATTAAAGTAAAAATTAATATCAAATTAAATTAAAATTAGAGATTGAAAAGACCTAAGAGTAATCGAGAAAGACCCTTTTTTTATTTAGTCCTTTAATTCTCTGTGGAGCGTAGGGCCTTCACAAATTCTTTTCATGTACTTCTTTCTATTCATTGCCAGTGCAGTCATTTTCCTCCAGGATACGTCAAGTTGTCTAATTTCGGCTTCGATTTGACGTCTCCATGATGTCATCTGCATCTTTCCTTAAGCTGTGACCAAGCAATCTATACTTTCTCACTTGAATGTCATCTTTAAGAGGATTCTGAAGAGTCCGACTGAGTAGCTTTCGATTGAAGACTATTCATTCTGCGTTTAGTGATGTTCCAGTTTTAACAACCATAGAGTAGTACAGATTTGACGTTGGTATTAAATACCTTGATCTTAGTACTGGTTTAGATGTTCTGACACCTCCAGAATTTGTTAAGAGTACCGAGTACCAGATGAGCTTTACAAAGTCTATTATGTCCACATAACTACCTCCGGTTCTAATAATCATGCTCCCCAAATAAAGGATGTTATCTACGTCCACGATGTTTTTACCCATTAGTTGGAAGCATATATTGTTAGACGAGTTTAGACGCATCGATGTAGTCTTGCCGATATTGATTTGTAGACCATCCTTAGTGACACATTCGGAAAATGTTTGGATTTTAGTTTGCATACTTGAAAAACGGTGGGAGAGAAGACACACATCATTCGCATAATAGAGGTCTTCAAGCCTGTCGTTAAGATCCCATGCTATACCATGTAGTTTCGTCATAGATTGACTCATGACAACATCGAGTAGCACGTTAAAAAGTAATGGCGATAACACACAGTCCTGGCGAACTCAAACATTTACCTTTATTGGTTTGCTTATTGAACTCTTATGGAGTACACAACAGTAAGCGCAACTATATAGTGCCCTTATCAGAATTATCAACTTCTACGGCACTCCTCTGCAAGATAGCGCCTCCCAGATTGCAGCATGCTCCAGATTGTCAAATGCTCGCTTAAACTCAACGAAAAGTAGGTATAAAGGAGAGCGCCATTTAACTGATTGTTCAATAATAACTCTTATGCTGTTGATGTGATCTACACAAGGTATATTAGGTCTATTAGGTCTAAACGCAGCTTGCTTCTTTCTTAGAACTGATTTTGTTCGCCATATTAAGGAGTGTAATGCCCCTACAGTTGTAGCATTCTTGCAGAAAAGACCTTGGATTTAGCTAAAGTTACTGTACTATATATATGAACCTGAGTTTAGAGATATAAATCAGGCAATAAAAATACTAAAAAAAGTCAAATTTAACTATAAAAAGACCTCTGTTTAAAGCCGACATTGAATTATAAAGATACCTCAGTAACAACCAAAATTAAATTCTAAAATAACCTAAAAATTAAGCTATATAAAGTCTTAAAAAGAAGCTGGAATTGGCACATAAATAAACCTGAGAAATCTGATGTAAAGACCTCAAATTAAAGCGAAAGATAAACTTCAAATTAAAGCTAAAATTGTCTTATAAAAAGTCCTAAGACTGAGGCAAACATAAGACAAAAAAGAGATCTGCACTTAAATTTAGACTTTAAAAACAGCTCTGTTTACAGTTATAATCGGGCTATAAAATTACGTCAAATAAACCATAAAAAGTCCTCAAATTAATGTTAAAATTAGTCGAAGTTCACACTCAGCAATTTTTCTTGCCGTAATTCTGACTTCGTAGGCGAGAGAGGTAAATAGAATGTAAATGTTTAGTATTCCTTTCTCCTCTCTCTCCTATAAACTCATAATTGCGACAAGTAAAGTTGCTGTGAGTGAACCCTGAATTAGACTCAGATGAAAGCAAAAAATAAACCCAAGATAACAGCTCAAATTAGACTATGAAAAGACCTTAGGTTCAATTTAAAATTGTGCTATATAAAGTACCAAGTACGATTCGATATGTCACATACGAAAGCCTATAATTTGTACCTAATTTCAGTCGATGAGAAAACCTTTGAAATTAAAAGAAAATTACTACTCATTTTCTTTTTACTTAAAAAATATTATATTTGAATTATTTTCCAGCTAATTTTATTAAAACTTTTAGCATTATTCCTTATTCCATTAATCTTTCAATTTCAAAATTTTCTTTAAACTTTATAACTTTTCTTAACCCTCTCACCCCTCTAACACCTTAAACATAACCTCGAAATTATCATAATTTAAACTAAATAAATGTTCTCACTCTAAAAGTAAATATTACAATAATTTATTTCTTCATTTTCCCTAGAACTGTCATAATTTGACATTTATGCATAATTATGACTAATTTTTAAAATGTTTCTTTTTTTTTTTATTATTCGTAAAAAACTTTTAACTGCAAACATAACAAACTATGTAGTAAATAAATAAAAAAAATCTATATTTATAGAAAATAATATTTAAAATGCATTTATTTATGTATATATTTGTAATGTAAAGTGAGTAAGTGTAAAAAAGTGAAGAAAGTGTGTCTGGGTATAGCGCCTTAATTATACAAAATGTTGTGTTTGTATTTAATATTTGTTTTTTCCACCATTCCTACCCCTCATATCATATACATATGCTGCATAATTTATGTTTTAGTATATGTTCTATATTGAAAATAAAACCATAAAAAAGTTGTAGTTCTTTTTTTTTAATTTTTTTGTATTTAAATAGTTTGTTAAATAAACACTAATATATGATTTTAGTTCATATATTCAGTTATGGTTTTGTTTGGGTTTATTTTTTTGTTTTTTGGTGAATAAAATTTAATGCATTTTTATTTATTGACACAACCATTAAGCTGTCATCAAAAGACATTAAACACAAAATGTAAATGATGAATATTAAAAAAATAAAATAAAAAAAGAGGAAAGAGCTAGAGAGAGTATGGGAAATATATAGTATTTAAAAAGTTTAAGTAATAAAAAAAGTCATAAAGTAGTGTTAAGTACCAAATTGGACCAACAAATTGCTGCATTTAAAGAGTTAAATGTGAAACAGATACGTAGATAAAAACAAAACTAAAAAAAATAACCGGAAGTAGCTGAAAAGTGTTTAGAAGTGTTTTTTAAAGGAGCTTTTTCCACAATATAATAAGTCAATAAGCTTTTAAATTAAAATAAGTGTGTAAATAAATAAAAAATATTAAGTTTTGATAAGTTTAAAAACCTAAAGATGCTCACTTTCTTTAAATGAAAGCTCCAATGAAATTGTTAAAAAAAAGCTTTGAATAAAACTTTTGCTGTATTCGTTTATTTTTGAATCAATAAACTTTTAAATATTAATAAGTAATTAAAACTTAAGAAAATATAATTTTAAAATCCTAACGATTCTCACTTTTTTTTTCAAATGAATAACTTCTATTAAAAGAAATTAAAATTTAAAAAAAAGACGACAATTTTATTTCTAAATCAAAAGCTTTTAATTTAAGCTTTTATTAATTCGTTAACCACAAGTAGCAAGCTATTTATATCAATACATTTTTTCAAATTTGGACGTTATAGAAAACTTAACGAAACTTTATTTTTGAAAATAAAAACTTTTAAAGAAAGCTTTCAATATAAACGTTAATCATAAGTAATTAACTAATAAAGTCGAGAAAAATTTTTAATTTTGGACAATTAAAAAAAACTTAACGAAACTTTATTTTTTACAAATAAAAGCTTTTAAAGAAAACCTTTGCTTTAATCGTTTATTATAAGAATTCAAATATTTAAACAAAGAAAAAGTTTTTAATTTTGGACAATTTAAGAAATTTAACGAAACTTTATTTTCACAAATAAAAGCTTTTAACGAAAAGTTTTGCTTTAATCGTTTATTATAAGTATTCAACTATTTAAACCAAGAAAAAACTTTTAATTTTAGACAATTTAAACAACTTAACGAAACTTTATTTTTGCAAATAAAAGCTTTTAACGAAAACTTTTGCTTTAATCGTTTATTACAAGTATTCAACTATTTAAACCAAGAAAAACTTTTAATTTAAGACGATTTAAAAAACTTAACGAAACTTTATTTTTGAAAATGAAAATTTCTAACAAAAACTTTTGCTTTAGTCGTTTATTACAAATATTCAACTATTTAAACCAAGAAAAAACTTTAAATTTTGGCTTAACGAAACTTTATTTTTGAAAATGAAAGCTTTTATCAAAAAATTTTAGTTTATTTTAACGAAAGTTGTTCCTATAATCAATTATAATAAATTAAGAACTATTTAAATCAAGACAAAGTTTAGATTTTAGGCGATTTAAAAAACTTAACGAAACCTTATTTTTTAAATAAAAGCTTTAAAGGAAAGTTTTTGCCAAACTCATTTTTTAAAGGTAATTAATTATTTAGTTCAATAATAATTTTGAATTTAAGACAATTAAAAAAACTTAACGAAACTTTGTTTTTCGAAATAAAAGCTCATTTCAAAAGGTTTCACTGATTTCATTTAAAATTTGTTATTAACTATTATATTCATGAGAAAAGTTTATGTTTTGATGATTTAAACAACTTTTTTTGAACGAAACGCTTTTGAAACTAATTTTTACAATATTCATTTAGCATAAGTAATAAATTATTTGAATTAAAAAGAATTTTAAATTACTGCCGATTTTAAAAACTTAACGAAACTTTATTTTTGCAAATAAAAGCTCCTAATAAAAACTTTAACGTTATTCGTTTAACATAAGCCAACAACTATTTTGATAAGAACAATTTTAAATTTTAAACGATTTAAAAAAAAAAATAACGAAACCTTATTTTTTAAAATAAAAGCTTTAAAGGAAAGCTTTTGCAACACTCATTTCTCATAGGTAATTAATTATTTGATTCAATCATAATTTTGAATTTTAGACAATTAAAAAAACTTAACGAAACTTTTATTTCGAAATAAAAGCGCTTTTCAAAAGGTTTCATTTATATTCAATTAAAATTAGTTATTAACTATTAGATTCGAGAGAAAAGTTTACCTTCAGATAATTTAAAAAACTTAACGAAATTTTAATTTTTGAACTAAACGCTTTCAAAACTAGTTTTTATAATATTCATTTATCACAAGTAATCAATTATTTAAGTTAAAAAGAATTTTTAGTTTCTGACGATTTTGAAAACTTAACGAAACTTAATTTTTTGAACTAAACGATTTCAAAACAAGCCTTATAATCAGTTATTAGAATTAAAAAGACTTTTACAATTCTAATGATTTTAAAAACTTAACGAAACTTTACTTTTGAAAATAAAAGCTTCTAACGAAAGCTTTTTCGTTATTCGTTTAACATAAGCAAACAACTATTTTAATCAAGAACAATTTTGAATTTTAGACGATTTTAAAAAACTTAACGAAAAATTTGTTATTCAAATAAAAGATTTTAACGAAAGTTTTCTTTATATTTGTTAAGCACATTTAATAAATTATGCAATTCAAAAAAGAAAATAAAAAATAATTAAAAAAGGATTTAAAATACTTGACGAAACTTATTTTTTAAAATACAAGCTTTAAAAAAGCTTTTGCAGTAAGCATTTAGCATTTCTAAGTCATTTATGAAGTCTGTGAAAATTTCTGATTTTTTGTGAATTATAAAACTTAACGAAACTTTAGTTCTAAAAATAAAAGCTTTTAACAAAAGCTTTTTTTATATTCAATCGATATGCAATCGACATTTTAAATTAAATCAAAAATTTTAATTCAGGTAGTTTAAGAGACTTAACGAAACTTTATTTTTTAAAAATAAAAGCTCAAAACAAAATTTAGAATATTCGGCCATTTAGAATTATTCACATGGTGGATATTATATTCACATGGTGGATATAAAGAGGTTTTTAATTCTTTCAAATCTCAGAAATATTGAACTGTTTTTCTCAATTAATTTCAATTTGTTTTGTGTTTTTTCGTTAGCAACTTAAAATCATTGCCTACATTAAGGCTTATTTTTAATTATAATAAAAGAAGAGCTTCCTAAAGGGATTATTATAAGTAATTTATATTAAACTTCACTACAACAAAATAATATAATATAATGTATGTATTTCTTGCTTAAATCATGTAATTTCTTAATATCCTACAATTTAGGCTACAATCTCTTTATTTTTTCTAGATTAATTACCTAAATGTATACTCTGCTTTTTCAACATTAAAACCAATTTATATAACACGCCATCATCATACAGCCACCACTAACCAACACCACATTATTATATTTAAAGAAAAAAAAAAATTAATACAAACACAACAATCTGATTCACACACAAATACACACGCATACAACAACCCGCACCAAAAGCAATTTATATAATTTCTTCATGCTTAGACCAAACAAAACAACTCAAAGGACCGACCAACCGACCGACCTATTCCCTGGTAAACAGAGAGTGAACAAATGAGTAATGTGTATAAGTATGTGTATGAGGGTTTGTTTGTAAGTATTTGTGTTATTTTCATAATATAATATTACTTGATACCATTCCTACTCGTTTAGACATTTTTGGTGGCTGGCATCTAAATGTGTCTAATTTTTCCTTGTCAAAAATGTCATTAATCTTATAAATGTTACACGGCAGGGACGGTGGTGGTGGGGGAAAGCTTGCGTTTCTCAAGAAACAGGAAAAAATAGCAAAAGGAAATGGTATGGATAGGGGGCTCAGGAGTTAGTTAAGTATATTGTGGATAGGAGTATAAAGTTAAGAATAAATATAAAATGTTAAAGCTTTAGCATTTACAAAAAAATGTATGTCTATATGTACTTTTCTTCTAAGCTGAAAGTGCGTGTAGTATAATAACATGTAACAAATAGCACGGAAATTGTTTTATGGTATAGACGACATTAATGTTTTAGTTATACTCGAAAGCAATTGCTGGTGATATTTTAACTACACACACACTAACAACAATGACACAACATCAAATGTGTCTCCAAACAAAATTCAAACTTAATGTAATACATCATAGAGTCACAAAAGGTAATGGTAGGGATTTAAAAAAATACTAACAGGAGGACAGTAAGTATGGTAAACAAAAATGTAACACAAAATTCCAATTTTATTTTATTGTTAATGTGAAAACTTAAAAGTTTTCCTAATGGCTTTTAAATAAGGTTGCTTTCTTTTGTTTGCTTTAATTCTTGTCACACTGTATTTTTTATAGAGTAATAAAGCAATTTTATGAGCGTATAAAACATTTACTTTTAGACCTTGAACATGTTGTTAGAAAACACCTTTCAAGGAATGTTTAAAATGTTTGTGGAAATAGTTTAAAAAGTCCTTAAATTTTTAAAGCAATTAGAGAAAATAAATTAATTCATATCAATTAAATATTCAATAAAAAATTTCTATTTTCAATAAAAATTACAAAAATAAAAAAAAAACATCATAGAAAATTTTCGATATTTTCTGTTTTCATGAAAAATTTTCAATGTTTTATTTTCATAGAAAAATTTCTATGTTTTCTACTTTCATAGAAAATTTTCGATATTTTCTATTTTCATAGAAAATTTTCAATGTTTTTATTTTCATAGAAAATTTTCGATGCTTTCTATTTTTATAGAAAATTTTCGATGTTTTATATTTCCATTGAAAATTTTCGATTTTTTTTATTTTCATAGAAAATTTTCGATGTTTTCGATTTTAATAGAAAATTTTCAATGTTTTCTATGTTTATAGAAAATTTTAGATGTTTTCTATTTTTATATAAAATATTCTATGTTTTCTATTATCATAGAAAATGTTCGATGTTTTCTTTTTTCATAGAAAATGTTCGATGTTTTCTTTTTTCATAGAAAATAATCGATGGTTTCTATTTTCATAGAAAATAATCGATATTTTCTATTTTCATAGAATTTAATCGATTTTTTCCGTTTTCATAGAAAATAATCGATGTTTTCTTTTTTCATAGAAAATTATCGATGTTTTCTAATTCCATTGAAAATTATCGATGTTTTCTATTTTTACAGAAAATCTTCGATGTTTTATATTTCCATAGAAAATTTTCGATTTTTTTTTATTTTCATAAAAAATTTTCGATGTATTCCACTTAAATAAAAAAAATGTTCGATGTTTTCTATTTCAATAAAATATTTTCGATGTTTTCTATTTTTATAGAAAATTTTCAAAGTTTTCTATGTTTATAGAAAATTTTCAAAGTTTTCTATGTTTATAGAAAATTTTCGATTCTTTTTTTATTTTCATAGAAAATTTTCCTCGTTTTCTGTTTTTATAAAAATTCTTCGATGTTTTCTATGTTTATAGAAAATTTTTGATTTCTATTTTTTTTTTTAGAACATTTTCGATGTTTTTTTATTTTCATAGAAAATTTTTCATGTTTTCTATTTTTATAGAAATTTTTCAATGTTTTCTATTTTTTTTTTTTGAAAATTTTCGATATTTTTTATTTTAATAGAAAATCTTGCGTATTTTCTACTTTTATAGAAAATTTTCAATGTTTTCTATGTTTATAGAAAATTCTCGATGTTTTTAATTTTCATAGAAAGCTTTCAATGATTTTTGCTTTTACAGAAAATTTTCTATTTTCTTTATATTTTTATAGAAAATTTCCGATGTTTTATATTTTCATAGAAAATGTTCGATGTTTTCTATTTTAATAAAAAAAATTCGATGTTTTCTATTTTTGTTGAAAATTTTCGATTTTTCTATATTCACACAAATACTATTTTCATAGAAAATTTTCGATGTTTTTTATTTTTATAAAAAATCGCTGTTTTGTATTTTCTTCAGAAAAATTTTTGTTTTCTTCAAAACATCGAAAATATGTTGTTGTTGTTGTTTTCAATTTTTATAAGAACTTTCGATATTTTTTTTATTTTTCTAGAAAAATTTCTTGGTTTCTATTTTCAACATTTTTGATTTACTCTTTTAGTAGAAATTGTTTATCTCCCTTCATATCATTATAGTTTTGTCTGTTGCCTACTTTTAGGTTGCCTTTGTGTTAAAAAAATCCCTTGTTTTAATAATATCTATTTTATATTTGTTTATATTTTATCTTTTAATTATAACTGCTAAATTATTTAAATTTTCTCAACACCTTTTTTGTCGTAGTTGTTTTTGTAATTTTTGCAAAACAACTACAACGTTCTCTTTAATTTAAATAAAATTATTAATAACAATTTTAAAAATTAATAACTGGCCTTAATACCCCAAGATTTTTGTTGGCCATTTAAAGAGAGCGAGTAAGCGAACGTTGTGCTGGTTATGAAATGGATACATTAATAATAAAATTATAATTTATGCTAATTACACCATTACAAAATATCATTAATAAACTTCAAAACAAAATTTATATAAAAAACATGCACACATACACAATTACATTTAACAACCAATAGGCAGCAAAACACTTTGGGTCTGGCTGGTATTTCTGCTTAAGGCTTTATTCTCTCTGTTGCTGTTTGTACAAAAGTATGAAATTTTATAAATTATAAATTCCCAAAGCACAAGCCGCGCTCAACGAATTTAAATTATAATAAATTATTAGTTGTAGATTAAAAAGAGACAAATAAGGCAAAAGCAAGAAATTGAAGGTAGTAGGAGGTGGTTTTTGGAATTAAATGTATCAGTACACCCCTTTTAATTGCTAAAAGAAAAACCAAATGGGAATAAAATTATAAATTAAAGGAAATTTTTTGAAAATGGCCAAAAGGCAAGTGTAATACGGAAAGAATTTGTTTTGTAGAGATAAAGAAACTAAATCAATCAAATCTTTAATGATTGAAGTTTTGTAGCTATAAGAAAATATCAAATATAATAAAACAATATAACAAAATGTGCGATGTTTTATTTTTAATTTCAAAGCAAAATTGTGTGGTTCTAAATTTTTTATTAAAGTGAAAAATATAAAAAATCGTTTACAAAAAGAAATCAGTAATAATTTTTTATAAACAAGAAAACATATAAAATTTCCTTTAAAAAGAAAACATCGAAAATTTTCTGTGAAAATAAACATTGAAAATTTTCTATTAAAATGGAAAACATCGAAAATTTTCTAAAAAATAATTAGAAAAAAATATAAAACATCGAAAATTTTCTATAAAATTGGAAAATATAAAAGTTTTCGATGAAAATTAAACATCGAATTTTTTATAAAAATAGAAAACATTAAAATTTTTTATGAAAATAAAAAAACATCAAAAATTTTCTATAAGATTAGAAAACATCGAAAATGTTCTATAAAAATAGAAAATATCGTAAATTTTCTATGAAAATAGAAAACATCGAAATCTTTCTACAAAAATAGAAAACATCGAAAATTTTCCATAAAGGTAGAAAACATCGAAAATATTCTACAAAAATAAAAAAACATCGAAAAATTTATATCAAAATAGAAAACATCGTAAATTTTCTATGAAAATATAAAACATCGAAAATTTTCTGTGAAAATAGAAAACATCGAAAATTTTTTGTGAAAATATAAAAACATCGAAAATGTTCTGTGAAAATAGAAAACATCGAAAATTTTCTGTGAAAATATAAAATATCGAAAGTTTTCTATAAAAATTTTAAAACATTGAAAATTTTCTACAAAAATAGAAAACATAGAAAATTTTATATAAAAATAGAACATCAAAAATTTTCTATAAAAATAAAAAACTTCGAAAATTTTCTAAAAAATAGAAAATATCGAAAATTTTCTATGAAAATACAAAAACATCGAAAATTTCTTATGAAAATAGAAAACTTCGAAAAAATTCTATGAAATTAGAAAACATCGAAAATTGTATATAAAAATAGAACATCAAAAATTGTCTATAAAAATAGAGAACATCGAAAATTTTCTATGAAAATATCGAAAGTTTTCTATAAAAATTTAAAACATTGAAAATTTTTTACAAAAATAGAAAACATCGAAAATTTTATATAAAAATAGAACATCAAAAATTTTCTATAAAACTAAAAAACATCGAAAATTTTCTATGAAAATATAAAAACATTGAAAATTTCCTATGAAAATAGAAAACTTTGAAAAAATTCTATAAAAATAGAAAACATGGCTGTTTTCTATTTAAAAATATAAAACATCGAAATTTTTCTATAAAAATAGAAAACATCGACAATTTTGTATGCAAAAAAAGAAAACAAAAATAAACTTTCTGAAAATAGAAACATCGAAAACTTTTTTTTTTAAAATAGAAAACATGGACAATTTTCTATAAAATAAGAAAACGTCGAAAATTTTCTATTAAATTAGAAAATATCGAAAGTTTTCTATGAAAATATAAAACATAAACTTTTTTGAAACTAAAAAACACTAGAACAATTTACAAAGAAATTTTTTTTTTAAAGAATAGAAATCATTCAAAATATTTCCTTAAGAATAGTTTTTTTTCCTACCACATATTTATTAAAGTTCTCCTAAAATTATGCAAATGTTTTTTGTTTCATAATATTTTCATTTTACTTAGAATAAATATCTTAATATTCCAGTTTCCTTTTTTTTATCAAAACAACAAAAGTCTTTCTATTATTTATAATAAACAAAACTTTAAATTTGTTATTCCTTTTCTTAACAACAACATTTATTTATGTATGTTGATGTTGTTGCTATTGTCATTACCATTCTTTGTTGTATTTAACAAATAAAAATTAATCAAGAAAACTTTTCATCACTTTCAATTGACAATTTAAAACTTTCAGCAAAGAATTTTTTTTTTTATTTTCATTTTTCTTTCCAAAAGAAAACTTTATCGCACTAAACAAATACATACGCATAATATTTACATAAACACACATCAGTACGAGAGTAAGTGATGTGACGCAGCAAACATACATAAACACACACACACTATTACAATCTTGCCAAAAATGAAAAGCAAAAAAACTGAAGTTTATCAAAACTTTACTTATTTACAAGTTTTAAAATTTTCCCTTTTTTAAAAAAAGAAATATAACAAATTTTCAAAAATAAAAAAAAAACATACATACAACAACACATTTAAACCAACTAACAATAAACAAAACAAGGAAATTGCGTAAAAATAAATGAAATGTGGCAACAATGTATGATGGCGACTGTTTATGTGTATCTGTGAGTGTGTGTTAGTTAAAAACTAGAAGAAAATTCGAAACAACAATTTTAAACGATTCTACAAACGAGGGGGGTAATAATAGAAAATTATAAAAAAAGCACACTTTCAAACACACCAATATACTAGAGCCAACACGTCAACATACACTATTCACAAATATATACACAAATAAAGTTAAAAGGAAAAATAACAAGAGTAGACGAAAAACCACAACAGCAGCAAAATAGCAACAAACAACAACCAACAATAACAACTACAACAACAACTACGCAGACGTTATAGACATAAACAAGCGTCGTAAATATACCAACAACATCAACAAAAAATAAAACTCATAATAGACCATTTTCATCGTATGGTAAAACGACGAGTGCAGACGAAGAAGACTTAATACTCTTCTCGTAACATAAAATGTTTTTAAACAGTGTAAAGGACCTTTTTTCATGAGCTTCTGCTGTTTTCTTTATTTTTATTATTATTTGGTTGAGAAATGAAATAAAACACAAATTCAAAACACACATACCGACAAGTTTTATTTTTATATAAAATTCAGCAAAAATAGAAAAGGAAAAATAAATAAACAATGAATGAAATCAAATATAGAAAAAGCACGAAATGAATAAATGGCAAAGGAAAAATAACTTCAAGTGACCAACCACTTTTTCGAAAATTTAAAAATTTTCAAATAAATCACCACATTTTTTCTATTTTCATTTAAAACTTTCAATGTTTTCTATTTTATGGAAAATTTTCGATGTTTTCTATTTTTATAGAAAATTTTCGATGTTTTCTATTTTATGGAAAATTTTCGATGTTTTCTATTTTATAGCAAATTTTAGATGTTTTTTTATTTTTACAGAAAATGTTTGATTTTCATAGAAATTGTTCGTTGTTTTCCATTTTCATAGAAAATTTTTTATGTTTTCTATATTTATAGAAAACTCGATGTTTTCTATTTTCATGGAAAATATTCGTTGTTTTTTATTGTCATTCATAGAAAATTTTCGCTGTTTTCTCTTTTTATACAAAATATTAAATGTTTTCTATTTTCATAGAATATTTTCGATGTTTTCTATATTCATAGAAAATTTTCGATGTTATTTATTTTCATAGAAAATTTTCGATGTTTTCTATTTTCATAGAAAATTTTCGATGTTTTCCATTTTCATAGAAAATTTTCGATGTTTTCCATTTTCACAGAAAATGTTCATGTTTTCTATTTGCATAGAAAATTTTCGATATTTTCCATTTTCATGGACAATTTTCGATGTTTTCTGTTTTCATAGAACATTTTCGATGTTTTCTATTTTCTTAGACTATTTTCGATGTTCTATTTTTATAGAAAATTTTCGATGTTTTATAGTTCGATACAAAATTTTCATAACAATTGTTCGATGTTTTCTATTTTCATAGAAAATTTTCGTTGTTTCCTGTTTTCATAGAACATTTTCGTTATAAAATTTTCGATGTTTTCTATTTGCATAGTAAATTTTCGATGTTTTCTATTTTTATAGAAAATTTTCTATGTTTTCTATTTTATAGAATATTTTCGATGTTTTCTATTTTTATAGAAAATATTCTATGTTTTAAATTTTCATAGAAAATTTTCGATGTTTTCTTTTTTTATAGAAAATGTTCGATGTTTCCTTTTTTTATAGAAAATGTTCAATGTTTTCTTTTTTTTAGAATATTTTCGATGATTTCTATTTTCATAAAAAATTTTCTGTTTTCTATTTTCATTGAAAATTTTTGATGTTTTCTATTATCATTGAACATTTTCTATGTTTCCTATTTTCATAGAAAATTTTGGATGATTTCTATTTTCATAAAAAAATTTTCCATGTTTTCTATTTTCATTGAAAATTTTCGATGTTTTCTATAATCATAGAAAATTTTCGATGTTACCTATTTTCACAGAAAATTTTCTAAATTTTCTATTTTCATAGAATATTTTTGTGGTTTTATTTCTTTAAGCTAAAATAAATATTTTTTTACTAAAATTAGTTGGTCTCATTTTCTTTCCTGTCCTCTCTTATTTCAACCGCCAACAACAAATACTTTAGGAAAAAAAAAAAGAAAAACCCAACAATAATAATAACAAACCCACTTAGACAAACCGGTAGAACACAAAGACTTGTGACATTAAAAACGTAAAATGTTTTCCAACACGGTCTCAACTTAACACACACCAACACAATCAAATAACAAAATAGAAAAAAAAAAATAAAATGAAGAAAATTCATACACGCGTCACTCAAACATACAACAAATAACACACACACACACAAAATATACTCACACAATTACACATTCAAACGTATATGTATATGATACAAGTGTCATGAATTTTTGTAATATAAAAATTGTAGCCTGTTTATAGGCGTCTCGTATGTACGTATCTAAATAAATTGTATGTGATATTGTTTTCCTTTTTTTTTTTTTTTTTTTTTTTATTTCTATGTTTATGTGAGGTATCATCAAAAATGGTTGCTTTTGGAATATATTACTCGGGCTCTCTCCTATTCTCTTTGTTTTTTTTTATAGAATTTTTTAATATGTGTCTAGGATTTATTTACAGCCCACTTACAAACACACACCTCAATAGAAAACATTTCAATGTGTGTCTCAAAAACCCAAAACATGTGATGTTGTTTTGGATTATGGTTAAGTATTATATTTTTCCACTATTTATTTCTTTTTCCACACAATGTTAATACGTCATTGTTGTTTTGGTTATGAATTGTAGTGGGCTTTTAGGAGTTTAAGCTTAAAGTTGTGACTATTTCTGAATGGCTGGGCAACAGCTGTTAATGCAACAGAGAGTAGCATTGAAATTTTGTTGTGCCATTCAAATGTTGCATGATAAATGTTGGTATAATTGAAAAGAAAATTGTTGTTGCTTTTGTTGAAATATTAAAAGTAGCTAAAAGATTTATTGCAGCATTATTGATTGTGTGTATTTTGCTCTTTAGGAGAAATTAAGTTATTGAGAAAATTATTAAATTTAATCCGTAGAAAGACTAAAATTGGGCAATTAGTATTTATTTTTTTGTTTTATAAAACATTGAATCTTCTCTAAAAATAGAAAACATCGAAAAAATTTAATAAAAATAGAAGACATTGAATTTTTTATAAAAATAGAAAACATAGAAAATTTTTTATTAAAATAGAAAACATCGAAAATTTTCTATAAATATTGAAAACATCGAAAATTTTCTATAAAAATGAAAACATCGAAAATATTAAACGCGAATTGAAAATATTGAAAATTTTCTATGAATATAGAAAACATCGAAAATTTTCTGTGAAAATGAAACATCGAACATTTTCGGTGAAAATGGAAAACATCGAAAATTTTCCATGAAAATAGAAAACATAGAAAATTTTCTATTAAAAAAGAAAACATCGAAAATTTTATTTAAAAATAGAAACATCGAAAATATTAAACGCGAATCGAAACATCGAAAATATTCTATTAATATAGAAAACATTGAAAATTTGCTATGAATATACGAGTAGAATACTGAAAATTTTCTATAGCAATAGAAAACATCGAAAATTTTTTATGAAAATAGAAAACATCGAAAATTTTCTATGAAAATAAAAAACATTGAAAATTTTCTATAAAAATAGAAAGCATCGAAAACTTTTTATAAAAATAGAAAACATCGAAAATTTTCCATAAAAATAGAAAACATTGAAAATTTTTTATTAAAATAGAAAACATCGAAAACTTTTTATAAAAATAAAAAACATCGAAAATTTTCTATTAAAATAGAAAACATCGAAAATTTTCCATAAAAATAGAAAACATCGAAAAATTTTTATTAAAATAGAAAACATCGACAATTTTCCATTAATATAGAAAACATCGAAAATTTTCCACTAAAATAAAAAACATCGAACACTTAAAAAAAATAGAAAACATCGAAAATTTCGTATTAAAATAGAAAACATTGAAAATTTTCTACAAAAATAGAAAAAGTCGAAAATTTTGTATTAAAATAGAAAACATTGAAAATTTTCTATGAAAATAGAAAACATCGAAAATTTTCTATAAAAACAGAAAACATCGAAAACTTTTTATAAAAATAGAAAACATCGAAAACTTTTTATAAAAATCGAAAACATCGAAAAATTTGTGTTAAAACAAAAAACATCGAATTGTTCTATTAAAAGAGAAAAGATCTAAATTTTTCTATGAAATTAATTTTACTTTATATTTTATTCAGGAAACCTCTATCTTTTCTCTCTTCTTTTAAAATTTATTAATTTCTCCATAAATTTTTTCCAAAGTCCTTAACAATAATCCCAAAGATAACTCTTGAAAATAACTTTTTTGTAGCCTATCAATGCCTTAATCTATAGAATAATATACAAATCATTTGTAAATTTTACCCACAAGAAGATGATTCTTGAAAAACAAACACTTAGATAAAAGCAAACAATTTGGTCAATTGAACATTAAAGCGTCAATAAAATATGTTAAGAGAAAAAACTAAAAATAAAAAAAAAAAATTAGTTTTCAAAAAAAAAAAAAAATCCCTAAAAAAAGGAAATACAAACAGAAAAAATAAACGTACAAAAACGAAAATAAGACACGTTCAAACATAAATTGTTCAAAAAGTATTGAAGAAGAAAAAAAAAAAAGAAAAAAAAAACGCAAACACAAAACGTAATGGAATATAAAATAAGCAGAGAAAACAATTTACAGACGTTTAAAGATTTGTTTTCAAAAAGAAGAGGAAAAAAATTTGTGGTATGTAGCATTAAATACTTATTTTATGTCAAAACACGCACCTTGTTTTATGATTACGCAACAAAATACACATAAAAAAAAAGTCAGCCTAAAAGTATGCTTCAATTTTGTTTAAATAAAAACCCTAAAATGTATACTAAACAATTTTCTATTATCTTGCTACATTATTTGGACAAAAAGTAAATATAAAAAAACATGTCAAAAAGTATGCTATATATTTTTTTACATTTTCCGTAACCCTTAATGTTAGGCTATACTTGTTTTTATTTATTTGAAAATAATCTTTTAAGGTAAATAGTAACAACAAAATAATATTAAACAAATTGTTTATTAATGTTTTTTAGTGTGAAATTTATCTATAAATATTTGTTAACACTTTTTTCCTTTATTTTATTTATTTTTTCCTTTAATGTCATTTCTACAAAAAAGAAATGTCATAACATATATTATTTTTCTAGATTAAAGTAAAATTGTCTGACCCTTTATAAACAACAAATAAAATAAAAAAAGGGTTAAAGGTGTGTGTATTATGTTAAGGCCTGCTATATTTCTATAGTCTCTTGTACTTGTCTTTAATGTCTTTGAATGTGTTAAATATTAATTGCCTGTAATTAGGGGTTGGTTTTCATTTTTTACCCGGCCTGACTTTATTTTTCTTATAAATACAAATTGTTTTCATTATTATTTTCCTTCTTTTTTTTTTTGTTGGAATTATTAATAAAGCAAAATGAGAACAACAAATAATAAAAGAATTTGTTATTTATATAATAAAAAAAAAAAAAAAAAACACGGAAAATATTTTTGTTTGTCACTTAAATAAATATAAAAAACTTACCTTTTCCTGAAGGGCAAAGTTTACTGACGATGTTGTAGTTATTTGTTCAAGTAAATTATGACTGAAATTAGAAAGAGAAAGAAATAAAAGAGAATTATTACAACATATTAATTGTAATTAAAGCGTGTCAAAACAAGAGCTATAATATAATAATAACTTTAATTATGACAAAATGTTAAAGCATACTAAGTATAAAGGGGTTTTCCATAAGAGAACAAACTTTCAGTATATTTTTTATAGAAATGGATATTAAAAAATTTAAAATATGAAATATTTTATACAGAAAAAAAAAATGATTTTTATTACAAATAATTTTATTTAAATTTTCGCAAATAAAAAAAAAAAAGCATCAAAAATATACCTTTCATGCAAAATTTTCGATATTTTCTAATTTTCATAAAGAAAATTTTCGATGTTTCCTGTTTTCATAGAATATTTCGATGCTTCTATATTCATAGAAAATTTTCGATGTTTTTATATTAATAGAAAATATTTGATGCTTTCTATTCTAATAGAAAATTTTCGATGTTTTCTATAATTATAGAAATTTTCCATGTTTTCTATATTATTAGAAAATTTTCGATGTTTTCTACTTTTATAGAAAATTTTCGATGTTTTCTTTTTTTATGCAAATTTTCGATGTTCTTTTTCATATAAAATTTTCGATGTTTTTTTTTTTCATATAAAATTTTCGATGTTTTCTATTTTTATAAAAAATGTTTGTTGTTTTCCATTTTCGTAGAAAATTTTCGATGTTTTCTATTTTTAAACAATCTTTTTGATGTTTTCTATATTAATAGAAAATTTTCGATGTTTTCTAAATTAATAGAAAATTTTCGATGTTTTATATTTTCGATGTTTTCTATTTTCATAGAAAATTTTCGATGTTTTCTATATTTATAAAATTTTTTCACGTTTTCTATATTTATAGAAAATTTTCGATGTTTCTATTATCATAGAAAAAATTTAATGTTTTCTATTTTTATAGAATATATTCGATGATTTTTATTTTTATAGAAAACTTTTGATGTTTTCTACTTTTATAGAAAATTTTCTATGATTTCTATATTTATAAAAATTTTCCATGTTTTCTATATTTATATATTGTTTTCTTTTTTTTATGCAAAATTTACGATGTTTTCTTTTTTTATGCAAAATTTTTATAGAAAACTTTTATAGAAAATTTTCGATGTTTTCTACTTTTATAGAAAATTTTCGATGTTTTCTATTTTGATAGAAAATTTTCGATGTTTTTTTTTTCACATAAAATTTTCGATGTTTTCTATTTTTATAAAAAATTTTCGTTGTTTTCCATTTTCGTAGAAAATTTTCGATGTTTTCTATTTTTAAACAATCTTTTCGATGTTTTCTATTTTTAAACAATCTTTTCGATGTTTTCTATTTTCATAGATTATTTTCGATGTTTTCTATTTTCATAGAAAATGTTCGATGTTTTCTATATTTATAAAAAACTTTTCCATGTTTTCTATATTTATAGAAAATTTTCGATGTTTTCTATATTAATAGAAAATGTTCGATGTTTACTATATTAATAGAAAATTTTCGATGTTTTCTATATTTATAAAAAATTTTTCCATGTTTTCTATATTTATAGAAAATTTTCGATGTTTTCTATATTAATAGAAAATGTTCGATGTTTACTATATTAATAGACAATTTTCGATGTTTTCTATATTTATAAAAAAAATTCCATGTTTTCTATATTTATAGAAAATTTTCTGCTTTCATTTTTAATAGAAATTTTTTCGACGTTTTCGATTTTCATAGACTACTTTCGATGTTTTTTATTTTCATAGAAAATTTGTATTTTACACAAAATTTTCGATGTTTTCTATTTTTATACAACATTTTCGATGTTTCTAATTTTTGTAAAAATTTGTCGATGTTTCAAATTTTTATAGAAAATTTTTGATATTTCCTATTTCGATGTTTTATTTTTATAACAAATTTTCTATGTTTTTGATTCTTGTAGAAAATGCTCAATGTTTTTGATTTGTAGAGAAAATTTTCGACGTATAAAAAAATCTTCCGAGTGTGCAAAAATGTTTCAAAATGTCATTGAAAAATTTTGAAAATTTCTTTTTGTAAATTTTCAAAAATTTTTCTTTTCATAGAGAATTGTCAAAAATTATCCTGTAGTAGATTTCCGAAAATGTTTTTTTTAGTAAATTTTCAAAAACTTCTCTTTATTTTTTTAATTTTTGACAATTTCTCTTCATATAGAAAAATTTTCTCTTCTTACAGTAAATTTTCGAAATTTTCTTTATAAAATTTTCAAAAAATTCTCTTTTTATAGTAAATTGTTATTCTTATATTCTGTTTCTAAATATTTATATTTTTTTAGTTAATTTTCAAGAATTTCTTTTCTTGTAGAGTTTATTTTATAAACCATTTCCGAAAATATTATGTTTTCAAATATGATTTTCGCACAAAACAAGAATATTTTTAAAAAAAGGTTGCATACTTTTTGGCTGTTTTTTTTTTTTTTTTTTTTATTTATTTATTTTATTTTTTTTGTTGTTTATTTTTGGTTTGTTTTTCATTTTTAAAACATATTAAGTTTGTTTTTAAGAAATCTGTGAACAAACTTTTTTGAGAATAATTTCCAACCATGTCTTCATTACTGTCCACTTAGTTTTTCTTTATATTTAGTTTTTATTTTTGTATATAATTTTTTTGGTAACTTTCATGTAAGAAAAAAGCCAATAATAAATTGACTATTACAGCTAGTTTTTAGCTATTTGAAATAGTTGATAAATCTATAATACTTTACTTATGAGAACAACAAAAAAATGGATATCATTTTTTTTTTAACTTAGAAAAAATGGCGTCACTTAAGTCAAGCAAAAAAAGAAAATAACACATATTTTTGGGGACAACAAAGAAACGAAAAAGCAATCAAACATAATAAATTCTAGCTAAAGAAAAGAAAAAAAAAAAGGCGTAGAAATTCCTAAAACATAAAGAAAATTTTATAAGAAAAAATCTCATAAAACTTTAGATGTTTTTCGATTTATTTATACATATTTTTATATACATTTCTTGTGTTTTGACGACAGTAGTATAGTTTGTGGCAAAAGTTTTGTTGAAAAGCAAAGAGAAATTTGTCTTGTAGAATAATAATAAAAAATTAAACCTTAATACGAGGTTGTATATTGTGTTGAGATGAGAACTGACAAGTGGCAATAAATCTTGTAGAAAAGAAATTATTAGATATTTTCAACAATGCATATGATTTTTGGGAAATATAAAGGAAAGGGGAAGAGGGAAGAGGAGGGAAATAAACAAGGGTAAAATAATAATAAAGGTTTTTAGAAATTATAAAGAAAAATAAACTAAAAATAGGCATAATTTTTAAAGAATTTATATTAAAATAAAAATTATAGCATACTTTAAGGAGGTTAGATAATATATTATTTAAAGCCTACTTTTAGGATTTTTAAAATTTAATATATTTTTTAAATAAATTTTTTGACAAAAACATAAATTTTTTGTACTGTTTTCCTTTAAACACTTTAATATATTTTAAACTTTATCAAAAGCATATAGAGAAATATTTTGAGTGAAAAGCAAAAAACTATTTTAAACTTTTGAGAACATTGTAAATAACATGCCATAACATTTGAAAACTTGTTATCTAGCGTCATCAAGTTCAATTCATAAAATACAAGAAATTGTACAATTGCTCATTGCCTTCGTATTACCCTCTTTACTTTTCTCCCCTAAAATAGTAGCAAAAAAACATATTTTTTCTTCATCAAATGGCTGTCAATGAACACCAAAACAAATACTAAGTTGCAAACAAAATTTTGCTGCAAAAAAGCTTAAAGTTTTTTTCCTCCATTACATTACAAATGCTACAAATATCTAATGACAACTATTCAACTAGGAAAGAAAAAAAGAAAAATACAATTTAAACTTCATATAAAACTGCAGCAATACACCACCAGAAGTCACAGCCAGTTAGTCAGCATTTGCTATGACATTTGTACTTCACAAAGTTGTGAAGAATATTTTACTAAACATTTGATGTGAAGTTTTGTAAAAAGAAGTTTATCATATGATGATAATATTTTTATTTAAACAGAAATGAAGAGACAAAGAAATATAGAAATGAATCTCAGAAAAACTGATGTTTATCTGATAAAGGTATTGTAAAGATTTGTTTCCATTTGGTTGGGGTTTTTACACTAAAAACAATTCAAAAGGAAAAAGTCAATAGAATTGTAGAAAGTTCAGGGAACGTTGAAAAGAACTTCAAAAAAAAAAATATTTCAATAGCATACTTCAAGGCGGTGTAAAAAGAAAAATATTAAAAACAATTGCCTAATTTTAGGATTAAAGGCAAATTACTATACAGAGATCTCTCATTTTCCCAACTAAAATAAAAAAATGAACGCCTAAAATTAGACTCCATTTGCACCTAATAAAGGTAAAATTTGATACCCTCGCCCTAAACTATACTTTAAAATTAAGCGCCTAGAATCACCCATCTAATTTTTCCTTCCCATATCCTTCTTTTGCCTGTTAATTTTTATTTTTGTAATATCAACATTTTCTTTTCTTTCCAACTACAATTTAATTTTCTAAACTGTTAATAATTCTTTAACGGCATCTACTAAATGTAATAAAAAATTCATTAAAAATATTTCAACAAGATTTATTTCCTTCTACACACATATACGGAGAAACTTACAGCTTAAAACAGCAGGATAAAAATAAAACACCAACTAAACTTCCAATTTGAAATAAAAGGCAAGAGGCAGAACAAAAAAATAAAAAATAAAAAGAATTGCGTTGAAAGTTTATAAAAAATTCAACTAAATTCTAATTACACATACGAATAACGACGACAAAATCTACTAACAACACACAAAAAACACCAACAAATACTTCAACTTGCTATCTCCATAAATACAGAGAGAAAGACAGAGGCTTTGCATTCACAGACACGAAAAAAACAAAAACTTGGAAACACATACAGTTTATAACTAAAAGGAGAGTATAAATGTTGATAACTAACTACCAAACTACCATTAACTTTAATATTTCCCTAAACATCTGTGTTACTTCCCATGACAGGGTATTAATGCATACTCATAGACATTTATACACACACATACAATCTCACATGGAGTTCTATTTAAATACAAAGACAATAAAATAAATTGTATGAATAAAAAGTTAAAAAAAAAAATAAGAACAAAAGGGATACGACAGGATTAGAGGATAAAGAAAAAAGAGATTTCCAAAAAACAAAAATGATATTTGGATGAAACAGAATATAAGTGGAAGCAAAAATGAAATGATTAGGAAGAGAACTAAAACTGAATTAAAATAAAATCAAAACTGAACTGGAACCATAAAAGAACTAGACTAGAACTGAATTTAACTAGAACTGAACTTAATTAGAACTGAACTAGAACTAAACTAGAACTGAACAAGAATTGAACTAAAACTAAAAACTGAACTAGAACTGTACTAGAACTGAACTAGAACTCAACTAGAACTGAACTAGAACTGTACTGGAACTGAACTAGAACTGAACTAGAACTGAACTAGAACTGCACTAGAACTGAACTAGAACTGAACTAGAACTGAACTGGAACTGAATCTAACTAGAACTGAACTTAATTAGAACTGAACTAGAACTAAACTAGAACTGAACAACAACTGAACTAAAAGAGAACTAGAACTGTACTAGAACTGAACTAGAACTGTACTAGAACTGAACTAGAACTGAACTAGAACTGAACTAGAACTGCACTAGAACTGAACTAGAACTGTACTAGAACTGAACTAGAACTGAACTAGAACTGAACTAGAACTGCACCAGTTCAGTTCTGGAACTGATCAGAACTAGAACTGAATCAGAACTGAACTACAACTTAAATAAATTGAATTATAACTGAACTAGAACTAAACTAGAACTGAACTAAAAGAGAACTAGAACTAAACTAGAACTGAACTAAAAGAGAACTAGAACTCAACTAGAACTGAACTAAAAGAGAACTACAATTGACCTAGAACTGAACTAGAACTGAACTAGAACTGCACTAGAACTGAACTAGAACTGAACTAGAACTGAACTAGAGCTGAACAAGAACTGACTAAAAGAGAACTAGAACTCATTTAGAACTCAACTAGAACTGAACTAGAACTGAAGTAAAACTGAACTTGAACTAAACCAAAAGAGAACTAAAACTGAACTAAAAGAGAACTAGAACTGAACTAAAAGAGAACTAGAACTGAACTAAAACAGAACAAGAACTGAACTAAACTAGAACTGTGCTAAACTAAAACTGAAATATAACTGAACTAGAACTAAACTAAAAGAGAACCAGAACTGAACTAAAAGAGAACTAGAACTGAACTAGAACTCGACTAGAACTGAACAAGAACTGAACTAAACTAGAACTGTGCTAAACTAAAACTGAACTAGAATTGAACTAGAACTTAATAAGAACTGAAAAAAAGTTAGCACTGAAAAGAAGCAGAACTGTAATTGAACTATAAAAGGAAACGAACTATAAAGTACTGCCTTGATTATAGTCTAGTCTATTTTCAAGTCTATTGTCAAGTCCAGTCCATAGTCTGTGTAGTCTATAGTCTACTCTATAGTCTATTTTATAGTCTAGTCTATAGTTTAGTCTGTAGTCAAGTCTATAGTCTAGTATAAATCTAGTTTAGTCCATGATCTAATCAACAGATCTCTGTAGCTTAATCAGCATCTTAGTCTATAGTTTAGGCTATAATGACAGTCTGGTATATAGTTAATAGTAAATTATACTAATTTCATTACATTATCCTCTCAGAAATTACTTTTCCCTTAACCTAATCATAGTTATCAATCTCCTAGTACATCAACATGCTAGTGTATAAGTTTTGAATTAAGCAAAAATATACCTTCACGTAGTAGTTTTATATAAATCTCCCTACATGTATCGTTTTAATATAATTTTTGCGGTAAAATTAACTTTATGAACTGTTGAATATTTTGTTACTTCAAACATACGCTTTACTCCTCTACATGTTGTATTTATTTACAACTCAAAGTATCATCTATTTATACATGTTACAGGCAAATCCAGTCATCAACAACGTCAACGTAATAAGAAAATAGTAAAACTTTTTTTAAGGGTAAAAATGAAAAACAATAAGGAAATTCAGACTATTTGCTACTCTCACTCTTAAATATACAAATACACTTACACATATTTACTTGAAAAACAATTGCTAAAAGGAAAGCAAAGAAAAAAAAAATAATAACGACAAAAATATCCTTAATATAGCAAAAAACAATAACATCAAATGTTTACAAATGTCTGAGGAGTAAAACTTAGGCGAGAAGCTAGAACTAACTACGTCAACTGCACAAAGGTAACGTTAAGGAGCACAAAATTTAGGAAGAAAAATAAATAGTTTTTAGTTGAACTTTTTGTTAGAGAAATGTGCTTATTTCTTTTTTGCTTACAACTTTCAGTACCCTGGGAGTTTAGCAGCTGACAGCACAGTTGGTTATTAGACCATACGGCCGGCAGACAGTCAGGCAAATATTCAAAGAGTATAAATAAGATTCTAATAGTAGAAAGTAAAGTATAAGGAAATAACAGGATACAATCAAATAAGACAACATGAAGAATGAACTACATTTTAATTAAAACTACTACCATAAATGCTGTTAGAATAATTTTAAGACTAAACTATAGACTGCACTATAGACTACATCATAGACTAGACTACTGACAAAACTATAGACTATTCTATAGACTAGAATAAACACTGTTCTACTTAATATTATGAGTAAGAATATAGATTATTCTACTGAATAGACTAGACTAAACTATAGACTACACTAGAACTGAACTAAAACTGAACTAATACTAAACTAGAACTGAACTATAGACTAGACTAGAACGGAACTGTAACTGTACTAGAACTGAACTAGAACTGAACTAGAACTGAAGTAGAGCTGAACAAGAACTGAACCATAACTGAACTAGAACTGAACTAGAAATGAAATAGAACTGAACTAGAGCTGAACCAGAACTGAATTAGAACTGAACTAGAACTGAACTAGAACTGAACTAAAACTGAAATAGAACTGAACTTGAACTGAATTAAAACTGAACTAGAATTGAATTAGAACTGAACTAGAACTGAATTAGAACTAAACTGAAATAGAACTGAATTAGAATTGAACTAAGACTGAACTTGAACTGAATTAGAACTGAACTAGAACTGAATTAGAACTGAACTAGAACTGAATTAGAACTGAACTAAAACTGAACTTAAACTGAACTAGAACTGAATTAGAACTGAACTAAAACTGAACTAGAACTGAACTAGAACTGAAATAGAACTGAAATAGAACTGAAATAGAACTGAACTAGAACTGAACTAGAACTAAACTAGAACTAAACTAGAACTGAACTAGAACTGAACTAGAAATGAACTGGAACTGAACTAAAATGGAACTAAAACAGAACCTAAACTGAACTAGAACTGAACTAAAACTGAACTAGAACTGAACTAGAAATTAACTAGAACTGAACTAGAACTGAATTAGATCTGAACTAGAACTGAACTAGAACTGAACTAGAACTGAACTAGAACTGAACTAGAACTTAACTAGAACTGAACTAGAACTGAATTAGATCTGAACTAGAACTGAACTAGAACTGAACTAGAATTGAACTATAACTGATGTGGAAGTGTGAACCTCAGTTGAAAGTGGATGTAATTTTTCTTCTTCAAAACTCACTTATATTTTAAATTCTTTACAACCTACTACAACCTTTGCCCTTCTAATTGTGCTTCTAGTGGCTGTATTATTTTATAAAAACTTAACCTTTAAATAAGAATTTATGTTAAATATAAAACACAACTGACTGACAAATACTTACAGACCCCTTACAAAAACTCTTGGCAGTTAAGACTGGAGTAAAATTGTTATCATTTTTCATTTTTTTATATTATTTCTGACTCTTTAGAAAAAGAAGTAGGCTAGACAATATCATCTGTGGGTTGAAATGAATGTTCGCAAATAAAAAGAAAAAGCAAAAAATAAATGAGACAATAAGGAAAAAAGGATAGAAATGAACTGGGATTCCTTTGTTTTAAGACTAGACTGTAGACAACAATTCACTACGACTCACTTGCCTTCTTTAGTTTCTATTTATTTCTTTTCTTGTTAAATATTTTAAGCATCTAAATAGAAATGATGATGACGATGATGGAAAATATAGGAAAAATTATAAAAATAAGTAAGAAAAAGAAAAAAAAAAAAAAAAATAACATATAATTCAAATAAATAAAGCAAGAAAAATTATCTCTTTTGCATATTTGCAAAACAAAGTATAAAAGAATGGAATAAAAAGTGGGTGATGAAATTATGGGGAAGATAGAAGATAAAAAAAAAAAAATATTTTTGTAATAAATTGAAAATTTGTATAAATTTTTTTAATACAATACACAAATTTTTAAAATTGTATTAAAGTTAAAATGTTTAAAATAATATTAATAAAATTTTTATTTAAATTTCTAACATACATATAACAACATCACCTACACATTAACACAATCTTTTAAATTTAGTTCATTCCTTTTTTATAACACATTGATATTTTTTTCCTTTTCCATTATATTTAGTTGTGTTGGTATGTGCTTGGTGTCTTTGTCTTTATAAAAATTATTTAGTCTGATGTTTGAAGGCAACAGCCAAAGAGAAAGAAAAAAATGTTAATAATGTTGAAAATGATAGTAACTATCCTTTAGCAGCTCCCGCTTCAACTCATCATTGACGCCATCACCATCACCACCATAATCAACAGCATCAGCAACAATAATTTTGCTCCCCGTTCTCATTGTCAGCTTTTTAACATCAAAGAGTGTAAACTTGCTTATAGCTGTAAGAGTTCTTCTTTTTTTCCTTTTTAGCATAATTTCCTTTAGTTTTTCTTTTATAAATAAAAATGAGAAATGAAACAAATAAAAAAAAAGAAAAAAATTCTACAGTTTCAAGTATGATCATCATCATTACTTGTATGCTTATAAAATATTTATGATGCATTTAATGCAATTCATTTCATTTTATTTTATTTTTTGCCTCCACTCTAGTTTTCTTTGGCGTTATTTATTGAAATGGGAAAAAACTTACTAAAGTGAAGAGTTTGAAATTATATTATTTCTTTTTAGAAAAAAAAAAAATAAAAAAAAAAAAATACAAGCCAAAGCAACAACAATACAATAATAAAAATATGAATAGAAAATTATGTTAGAGGTAAATTGAATTTTTATTAAAGGAAATATTAAAAAAAAATTATGTACAATTTAAAGCAAAGCCTTAAAGTAGGAATAAATTGATACAAAATTAGATACAAACTAAACTACGACAAAACAGAAAGGAACTAGAAATTATTTAAAATTAAACTAAAACTGAACTAGAATTGAACTAGAACTGAACTAGAACTGAAATAGAACTGAACTAGAACTGAACTAGAACTGAACTAGAACTGAACTAGAACTGAACTAGAACTGAACTAGAACTGAACTAGAACTGAACTAGAAATGAACTAGAACTGAACTGAACTAGAACTGAACTAGAACTGAACTAGAACTGAACTGAACTAGAACTGAACTGAACTGAACTAGAACTGAACTAGAACTAGAACTGAACTGAACTGAACTAGAACTGAACTAGAACTGAACTAGAACTGAACTAGAACTGAACTAGAACTGAACTAGAACTGAACTAGAACTGAACTAGAACTGAACTAGAACTGAACTAGAACTGAACTAGAACTGAACTAGAACTGAACTAGAACTGAACTAGAACTGAACTAGAACTGAACTAGAACTGAACTAGAACTGAACTAGAACTGAACTAGAACTGAACTAGAACTGAACTAGAACTGAACTAGAACTGAACTAGAACTGAACTAGAACTGAACTAGAACTGAACTAGAACTGAACTAGAACTGAACTAGAACTGAACTAGAACTGAACTAGAACTGAACTAGAACTGAACTAGAACTGAACTAGAACTGAACTAGAACTGAACTAGAACTGAACTGGAACTGAACTAAAACTGAGCTAGAACTGAGCTAGAACTGAACTAGAACTTAACTAGAACTGAACTAGAACTGAACTAGAACTGAACTAGAACTGAACTAGAACTGAACTAGAACTGAACTAGAACTGAACTAGAACTGAACTAGAGCTGAACTATAACTGAACTAAAACTGAATTAGAACTGAACTAGAACTGAACTAGAACTGAACTAGAACTGAACTAGAACTGAACTAGAACTGAACTAGAACTAGAACTGAACTAGAACTGAACTAGAACTAGAACTGAACTAGAACTGAACTAGAACTGAGCTACAACTGAATTAGAACTGAACTAGAACTGAACTAGAACTGAACTAGAACTGAACTAGAACTGAAATAGAACTGAACTAGAACTGAACTAGAACTTAACTAGAACTGAACCAGAACTGAACTAGAACTGAATTAGAACTGAACTATAACTGAACCAGAACTGAATTAGAACTGAACTAGAACTGAACTAAAACTGAACTAGAACTGAACTAGAACTGAACTAGAACTGAACTAGAACTGAACTAGAACTGAACTAGAACTGAACATGAACTGAACTAGAACTGAACTAAAACTGAACTAGAACTGAAGTAGAACTGAACTACAACTGAACTAGAACTGAACTAGAACTGAACTAGAACTAAACTAGAACTGAATTACAGCTGAACTAAAACTGAACTAGAGCTGACCTGAACTAAATCTAAACTGAACTAGATTGAAGTACAACTGATATATAATTAAAATATTCCCCTAAATATATGCATGCTTAAGAACAAATAAAATTGTTACAGCTACTAGAACAAGCAAATTATCATCATATAACCAGACATAAAATAGGAGTTTACGATATGTCTGCAATAAGTGAAATGAAATGAAGAAAACAAAAAAATAAAGCAACATAATATGAAATGCTGTATATTTTACCACACTCTCACTCTTTCTTCTGTTTCAATATTTTTTCTGTTGCATACATATGGCATTTAGCCAAAACCTACAATAATTTACCACCACTACTACCGCAACTACTTGCATGGGAGAAAAAAAGGACTCTCAAGTGCAAGTGTGACATAGTATTGAACATTCCTAACGAGAAAACAAAAACTACAAAAAAACGACAACAATTTTGTTAGGGATAGGAAGCCAGACTCCTCTTTATTTTTATATATGCAATAATAGACAGCCACCAAAACGGAGAGACAGACAGAGAAACAGTGATAGTTGCAGACATCATAGCTATGAAAAACAGTAAAAAGGACTTTATTGCATTTAAAGTAGAATGTGTAAAAATTTGTTATGGAAAAAAATAGCAGTTAGATAAAAAGAATCATACAAAACAAACAAAAATCAGTTGACATACTATCAAAAACGTGACCGACTGCAGAGAATTTTGGAGATTTAATGGTTTTGAAATTAGTATTTTTTTATGATATATTTTTTTTTTTATTTCTTAAAAGAAATCTAAGGGCTCATTGGTATAACTGAATTTGTTAGAATTTTTTGTTATTTATTTTTATAAGGAAACTTGTCTTTAAGAAAATTTATAAAGAAATTATGAAAATTTAAAAATATAAGATTATTTTCCCTGTTTGATTTGGAAATATTTTGATCTTATTTAAAGTTCTATTGGTGGTCTCATTTTTTTATTTTGATAATCATTTAAAACAATGCATATTGTTGTTAAATATACATATTTACGACTAGTTTAGTTTGTGTAATATTTTTCTATGTAAAAGAAATTTCATTAAAACGTTAGTCTTTTTTTGCTAATTTTTTGGGGAAAAAAGTCTTTAAACAAACGAACTCTAAATAAGCTACACTTTGTAATCAAATGAGAAGAAAAGGGAAACCCCTTACTTATATAACTTTAAATCATATTACTCAAAGTTTGAGCTATCCTTGAAGGTCTTTTGAAAAATTTTGTAGTCCTGTTTTATTTAAAATTTCTTAATATTTAACTTTTAAATTTATGAAAATTTTCAATATAAAATAAGTTTTGATCCTAAGAAATATTATTTATTTATTTATTTATTTATTTATTTATTTATTTATTTATTTATTTATTTATTTATTTATTTATTTATTTATTTATTTATTTATTTATTTATTTATTTATTTATTTATTTATTTATTTATTTATTTATTTATTTATTTATTTATTTATTTATTTATTTATTTATTTATTTATTTATTTATTTATTTATTTATTTATTTATTTATTTATTTATTTATTTATTTATTTATTTATTTATTTATTTATTTATTTATTTATTTATTTATTTATTTATTTATTTATTTATTTATTTATTTATTTATTTATTTATTTATTTATTTATTTATTTATTTATTTATTTATTTATTTATTTATTTATTTATTTATTTATTTATTTATTTATTTATTTATTTATTTATTTATTTATTTATTTATTTATTTATTTATTTATTTATTTATTTATTTATTTATTTATTTATTTATTCATTTATTCATTTTTAAACTATTTCTGTTTCTTTTCATTTCATTTTCAAAAAAAATCCCTTCATAGTTTTCCCTATTTCATTGTTACTTTAGTTATGTATCCCCTAAAAGTATGCTTGTTTCTTGTACTCGTATGCATACAAAGTTACCATAACAATTAATAACAGACATTGTTTTATGCGAATGTATAAGTAACTCTCACATACATTAGTACACATACTAACATGCATATTAAGTTTGCTTAGATGTGTTTTTGTTTTATATGAATACCTACATGGTTGTTGTATACAAACAATATACACAATGTTGTTGTTTATTGTTAGTTTGTTGTCTACTACAACTGCTGCTAGTACTGATATTGCTGTTGACGTTGTTATTGTAGTTGTTACAATTGCTACTAACATTTTCTATTACCACCCAATTTACCACACATGCCACTTGCCTTATAAATGAATGTTTTATAAAATACAAACAAACACGCATACAAACAATAAAAACTACACTACTCTCTTTAAATGATAACACAAGCATATTAGTTTTCCTCTAGTTATAGCTTCTCTCTATTGTACCCTTAAATGTATGCTATATATACTATGTTTATATTTGTTCATTAACAAAATTGTCTGTATGTGAAGTGTTGTCTATGTCGGTTTCAGTATATGTATGTATATATCTAACAAACTAACTCCCTATTTTGTAGATACATACATATGTATATACAACATATGTATGTTTAACATATATATGTATGTTTAAAATCTCTACTAGAAAAGAAGTTTAAAACACTTTATTGTTGCTTTATCAACACTATACGACAACACCAACTACTAAACAGAAACAAAAAATGAACAAATTATTTTCTGTTTTTAATAAAATTCAAATTTTATTTAAATAAAAATAACAAAATGTTTCTATGTATGTATTGCTGCTATCTTGCAGTTTACATAAAGTTTGCTTAATTAATGAATTTACTAAAACAACAAAGGGATTATCATTTTTGTTTTCCTAGTAGCAAAATAAAAAAATGAATATAATTTTTTATTGTTTATTTAGATAATTGTTTAAAAGTTGTTGTCGTTATTCATTTAACACCTTAAAAGTATACAATGTTTAATTTAAGCTAACACAAGAGAGAGTTATAGAGAGAGACAAGGATTTATGGAAAAATATAGTTAAAATTGATTTAAACAAACAATTGCTGCAAAAGGTATACTATATATTTTGTTTATCTAAGAATTAAATTGATAAGGACTGGTGTTGAATCTTATATAGATTTATTGCAGAATATTTTCAGGCTTTTCAATAAAATAAAATTTTATTGTCTACTTTAAGGCATGCAAGCAATAAAATGACAATAAATTATACAAATGTGTAAAAATTAATTGCATTAGTTTAGGAGAAATGAAAGAAGTTAATTGATATCGAATATTACAAAATAACTTATCTGACAAATACGTTTATTTATAGACTTTAGCCTTGCACCAGAATCAATATTTGTTGAGATTCTAATTCATTTCAAATTCAAATTCCAGTTCTAGTTCAGTTCAAGTTTAATTTTAATTCAGTTCAAGTTCAGTTCTATCTCAGTTCAAGTTTAATTCTAATTCAGTTCAACTTCACTTCTAGTTCAATTCTAGTTTAGCTCAGCTCTAGCTAAGTTTCAGCTCAATTCTAGTTCAGTTCAAATTAAGTTTTACTTCAATTTTAGTTCATTTCCAGTTCTAGTTCAGTTAAGCTCTAGTTAATTTCTAGTTCAGTTTCAATTAAGTTGTAATTCAGTCTAATTAAGTTTTAGTTCATTTCTAGTTCAGTTAAGTTCCAGTTCAATTTAGTTTTAGTTCAGTTCTATTTCAGTTTTAGTTCAGTTCTAGTTCAGTTCAAGTTCAGTTCTAGTTCAGTTCTAGTTCAGTTCTAGTTCAGTTCTAGTTCAGTTCTAGTTCAGTTCTAGTTCAGCTCTGGTTCAATTCTAGTTCAGTTCTAGTTCAGTTCTAGTTCAGTTCTGGTTAAATTCTAGTTCAGCTCTAGTTCAGTTCTAGTTTTGTTCTAGTTCTGTTCTAGTTCAATTCTAGTTCAATTCTAGTTCAGTTCTAGGTCAGTTCTATTTCAGTTCTAGTTCAGTTCTAGTTCAGTTCTAATTCAGATCTAATTCAGTTCTAGTTTAGTTCTAGTTCAGTTCTGGTTCTATTCTAGTTCAGTTCTAGTTCAGTTCTAGTTTTGTTCTAGTTCTGTTCTAGTTCAATTCTAGTTCAGTTCTAGTTCAGTTCTAGGTCAGTTCTATTTCAGTTCTAGTTCAGTTCTAATTCAGTTCTAATTCAGTTCTAGTTCAATTCTAGTTCAGTTTTAGTTCAATTTTAATTCAGTTCTAGTGTAGTTTTAGTTCAGGTTTAACTCAGTTCTAGTTCAGTTTTAGTTTAGTTCTAGTTCAATTCTTGTTCAGTTTAGTTAAATTTTAGTTAATTTCGAGTTCTAGTTCAGTTGTATTTAAGTTTTAGTTCAATATTAGTTCATTTCCAGTTCTAGTTCAGTTCTATTTTAGTTCAGTTTTAATTCAGTTCTAGTTAAGTTATAGTTCAGCTTTAGTTCAATTTTAATTCAGTTCTAGTTTAGTTTGAGTTAAATTTTAAATCAGATCTAGTTCAGTTCTAGTTCAGTTCTAGGTCAGTTCTAGTTCAGTTCCAGTTTAGTTCTAATTCAGTTCTAGTTCAATTCTAGTTCAGTTTTAGTTCAATTTTAATTCAGTTTAATTCAGTTTTAGTTGAGGTTTAACTCAGTTCTAGTTCAGTTTTAGTTTAGTTCTAGTTCAATTTTAGTTCATTTCTAGTTCTAGTTCTGTTCTAGTAATTAAGTTTTAGTTCATTTCTAGTTCTAGTTCAGTTCTAAATCAATTATAGTTTAGTTCTAGTTCAGTTCCAGTTCAGTTTTAGTTCATTTCCAAATTAATTCTCTTTCATTTATATTTCAGTTCCATTTCACTTTTAAATCAGTTCTAGTTTAATTTTACTTATTTTTCTTGTGAATTTTAGTACTTTTTCATTTTAATTTTTAAATTTCTAAACATTTTAACCATAAAATAAAATGAATTTTATTTTCATTACTAATAGCCTAACATTTATATTTATCATAAACATTTCATAATTTTTGAATATTTTATGTGGTAATTTGTTGTTGCCTGCTGTTGCTACTTCTAAAATGCACAAAAATTAGCAAACAAACATATTTTGAGGCAATTTATTTATTATACCCAAATAAGCTTAAATGAGGTTTATATCAGTTTATGGCTTTTAACCTCCTGCTACTAGTTTAAAATGTATCCATAAATATATATAAATATGTATGAATTTTTATGGTAAATACACACAGCCAATAATGAATAAATATTTTGATTTTATGTAGAAAATTTGTAAATGATTTTATTCGTTTTTTTCCCCAACGACTATTTGTTATTGACCAAAAAATTATCTAAAAATAAATGTCAATTATGGCTAATTGTAATGTATTGCATGAGTGTGTGTTTGTGTAATAGTTGTTGTACAAATTTATTAACTCATTTGTGGTAATTGTTAAGTTATTTTGAAGCGTGTGGCAAAAATTAAAAAATCATGCTTAAGCACGTATGTTTAAACAAATTGTCATATTTTAAATAGTGGCTGCAGCAGCAGCAGTGGGAAATGTTGTGCATAAAATTTTAATGATTTTTAATTATAAAAAAAAGAAAATAATTAAGGTTTAAACATTGGCAAAATAAAGCGGAAATTTTGGTTTTTATCAATTAAAAAAATTAAAAATATTCATATTTTTAGTATTTTGACTGATCGTCGCATTGTGTGAAAATGTCGGATTTTTGTCCACTTATACACTTAATTTATTTTATAAAATCTTTTGAGTTATTATATTAAGTCTTCCATACACCATACATTCTCCTCCTTTCTCAATTATAACTTAAATATTACTAAATTTTATCACTTTCCTTAAACTTTAAAAATTTTTCTATTTGTCTGAATAGTGGCTAGACTAAAATGCCTTAAAAAATTTAATGTCATTGTCAAGCTTAAACTAGGCAATGAATATTGTTTCTCTAAAAAAAACAACATTATTTTTTAATAGTCTTTGGCTGCACTAGACAAATATGATTAGAACTAATTGCTAAAAAAATAAATTTTCCCATTCAGACATACTCCAGCTCATTATAAGTTCACATACATACACTCACCCATACTCTCCAAACAAATATAAACTCTTTTATGCACTGTAATTACAGTTAATAGAAATCCATGTCATAGGCAAGGAGAGACAGAGACAGGAAGAGTGGCCAAAAGAAACATTACTTTCAATTCTTAAATTGCAGCCAACATTAAATGAATGTAACTCATTTACAACAATTATTATCATAATGTTATGTAAGTATGTTACAATATACAACCGCAGACATTTTCACGAGTAGAAAGAGATAGAGAGAGATATATAAGAGCTAAAGATGAGGAAGAAATGTAATGAAAAACTGTATAACAAGGATTTGCAGTAAAATGAACTGAAATTGGGAAAAAATTTTTGTTGTAAAAAAAAACAAAAAAATATGAACTTCACAATTGAGTGCAAAAAATGACACCAACAACTGTAAGGTTTTGTTAAAGAGACAAGCAGACAGACCGACAGACAGACATACACAAAAAATATAGTCATCCCGGCAGCCATTACATACACATTTATATATCTGGGCTGGTGTTAGTAGTGCAAAAATAAAAACTAAATACATGTGAAATATAAAAAAGGAAAATTACCAAAATGCTGTAAAAAAACAACAAAAACATGAAGTATAAAATGACCAGAATATAATGGAAATGTAGGAAAAAGTGTCGCAAGCAATTAAGGCAAATTTTTGGCAGAGCTACAGCCAGCCTGATAAATATTTAGAGCAAAATACTTAAACAATGTAATAGGTAGACTAGAAAGAACATTTTAATATTTTTATGACATCAATAGGAAACTTAAATATCATATTAGAATATAAAGAGAAAAAAAGCTGATTATGAACATTTCTTAAATCAAATAACATCCGACACAGTTTAGTTCTAATTGAGATGTAGTTTACTTCTACTTCTATTCTAGTTCAGTTTCAGTTTAGAACCAGTTCAGTTTTAGTTTAGTATTAGTACCGCTCTAATTTAATTGTGACACAGTTCAGCTCTACATTAAGTTTGAAGTTTTAACACAGACACTGCTCAGTTCCAGTTCACTGTTAATTTAGTTCGAAATCAATCCTAAATCAGTTCCAAATCTATTTTACTTACAATTCAAATTTAGTCTTACATCACTTCAAACTTAGTTCAAGTGCAGTTCCAGTCCTATTCTAGATCAGTTCTAATTTCAGTTCTAGTTCAGTTCTAATTCAGTTCTAGTTCAGTTCTAGTTCAGTTCTAGTTCAGTTCTAGTTCAGTTCTAGTTCAGTTCTAGTTCAGTTCTAGTTCAGTTCTAGTTCAGTTCTAGTTCATTTCTAGTTCAGTTCTAGTTCAGTTCTAGTTCAGTTCTAGTTCAGTTCTAGTTCAGTTCTAGTTCAGTTCTAGTTCAGTTCTAGTTCAGTTCTAGTTCAGTTCTAGTTCAGTTCTAGTTCAGTTCTAGTGCAGTTCTAGTTCAGTTCTAGTTCAGTTCTAGTTCAGTTCTAGTTCAGTTCTAGTTCAGTTCTAGTTCAGTTCTAGTTTAGTTCTAGTTCAGTTCTAGTTCAGTTCTAGTTCAGTTCTAGTTCAGTTTTAGTTCAGTTCTAGTTCAGTTCTAGTTCAGTTCTTGTTCAGTTTTAGTTCAGTTCCAGTTCAGTTCCATTTCAGTTCTAGTTTAGTTCTAGTTCAGTTCTAGTTCAGTTGTAATTTAGTATTAGTACAGTTCAGTTCTAGTTTAGATTTAAGTTCAGTTATAATTTAGTATTAGTACAGTTCAGTTCTAGTTTAGTCTTAAGTTCAGTTCAAATTCAGTTTTAGTTTAGTTCAATTCTAATTCAATTCTAGTACAGTTCAATTCCAGTTCTAGATCATAGTCTAGCCTACAGCCAAGTCTATAGTCTAGCCTACAGCCAAGTCTATAGTCTAGCCTACAGCCAAGTCTATAGTCTAGCCTACAGCCAAGTCTATAGTCTAGCCTACAGTCAAGTCTATAGTCTAGCCTACAGACAAGTCTATAGTCTAGCCTATAGACCACACTATAGTCTAGCCTATAGTCCACTCTATAGTCTAGCCTACAGCCAAGTCTATAGTCTAGCCTACAGTCAAGTCTATAATCTAGCCTATAGTCAAGTCTATGGTCTAGTTTATAGTCAAGTCTATAGTCATGTCTATAGTCAAGTAAATAGTCTAGTCTAGCCAAAAGTCAGGTCTATAGTCTAGCCTACAGCCAAGTCTATAGTCGAGCCTACAGCCAAGTCTATAGTCTAGCCTACAGTCAAGTCTATAGTCTAGCCAAGTCTACAGTCTAGCATACAGTCAAGTTTACAGTCTAGCCTATAGTCCACTCTATAGTCAAGTCTATAGTCTAGCCCACAGCCAAGTCTATAGTCTAGCCTACAGTCAAGTCTATAATCTAGCCTATAGTCAAGTCTATGGTCTAGTTTATAGTCAAGTCTATAGTCATGTCTATAGTCAAGTAAATAGTCTAGTCTATAGTCTAGCCTAAAGTCAGGTCTATAGTCTAGCCTACAGCCAAGTCTATAGTCTAGCCTACAGTCAAGTCTATAGTCTAGCCTACAGCCAAGTCTATAGTCTAGCCAAGTCTATAGTCTAGCCTACAGTCAAGTCTATAGTCTAGCCTATAGTCCACTCTATAGTCAAGTCTATACTCTAGCCTACAGCCAAGTCTATAGTCTAGCCTACAGTCAAGTCTATAATCTAGCCTATAGTCAAGTCTATGGTATAGTTTATAGTCAAGTAAATAGTCTAGTCTATAGTCTAGCCTACATTCAGGTCTATAGTCTAGGCTATAGTATAGTCTATAGGCCATTCTATAGTATAGTCTACAGTATAGTCTACAGTATAGTCTATAGTTTAGCCAATATTTTAGTCTATAGTCGTCTTTTAAATTTTTGCACTACCTTTGTTAGTAAATAAATATTGATTATAAAGTTTAAAATATTAAAAATTTCTTTACATTTATACAATGTAATACAAATTCCATATAAATTATATAAATTTACAACATTTTTCTTAAAATTTCTTCCATTTAAATATTAAATAAATTGTATATTTTAAAGAATATATCTTCAGTCAACCTTTCAGTTGGCAGAGAAGACAAGTTTATTTGTAGTCATTTGGCCATAATAATGTTTTGCAATTTTTTATAATATTTATTTATATATTTTTCTTCTATTTTGTTTTTGTGTTGTAATACTTAAATACAGACAATATTTTACAAAATCAAATGACTATGACCAGTATCTATCTATATATCTATTACAAATGTAAATGGATTTCTAGTTACAATTTACATCAATATGTGAACATTTCTTTTTTTTCAAACATACATTTAAACTCACATATGTGATATCTATGTATGTGTTTTAGTATTTATGTATGTCTTTTAATATCCTGGCATTAGTAACATTTTTCTTGTTTTTTTTCCCCCTTTACTACTGACCACATCTGTATTTCGTAATTTAATACTCAAACTAACAGTTTTTTTCAACTTAAGAGAAAATCATATAAAATTCATTTGAAAATCCCTAAGATAAAACGTGTCTGTGTGTGTTTCACTTAAATTGGTAACAGGAAACGGAAGTTCAAGCAGTAAATTCTTCATTTTATTTTGAATACATAAATATATGTGTATTTGCAGATTTGTGTAGAAGTTGAAGAAAAAATGGGATTATTGGGATTTTACAGAAAATTTTCAAAAAGGAAAGGAAGTTTGTTTAAAGATTTAAGAAGATGGATTAAAATATAAAAGCGTTATTTAAGAATAGTTTGAGTTTAAAACGACTATTTTAAAGAGGAATTAAAAAGCTTTTTAGATTGATAAAAGAAAACTAGTTTGAAACTAAAAAAAATATAGTTTGAAACAACAGAAAACAATTCCAACATGGTTCAGAGTATAGGAAACATAAACTTTATAGATCTTTTTTTTTTATTAATACTTATACAATTATCTATTACCATAAGCTTTCTTTTTATTTAATTTCTCTAATTTTTCTGTGCTTCCTTGTCTTCATTTAAAACACACCCATAATTATTCTATTAAAAATATTATGTGTGATTTTCTTATTTTCATTCACATGTTGTGATTGTGCCGTGATTTCTTTTTTAGTTAATAATATTAAGGCATGTAATAAAAATCTTGCATAATTTATAAACCAACAATCAGCAACATTGGTTTTTATGAGCTACCTAAACTCATGTTCATAATCACCTTATGAAAGAAAAAAGAAATTAATAGTTATGGCCCAGTAAAAGAGAGCGAAAAAAATTAATAGCCCAGGATGTAAAAGGAAAATAAGCCCAGTAGGAAATCAAACCTGGTATAGTGTTGGTGATAACAAGACATGGAAAGTTTGATGCAACCTCAAAAGTAACAATGCCAATAGAAGGATTTAAAAATTCAGTTTATTTTTTCTATAAGTTAAAACATAACAGTTTGTACAAAACTTTTTGAAGTTTGAATCAAATCAAAATAAATAAATTCCAAAACCATATTTTACGAAACCTAACACATATTTGTTACAAACTCTTAATAGTTTGAATCAAACTCAATATAGTTTTATATCTGCACTATCAAACTAACAATCCTACTTTTAAAATTCTTCCTTTTTCCCAAAATTCCCATTAACCCTCATTCCTTTTTAATAAAATTTATAACTTATTTAGGAATATGAGTTCGTTGCCGGGTTAGCATTTGCCATTTGAGTTCGAGTAACAGAAAGAAAGAAAAGCGCTTGTTAACCATGGCGTGTTTAGTACATTTAAATTGTTAAGAATCATATAAATGTTCATGAATATTAGATGGGTTTTTTGTAATGTTGTTTGCTTCACCAATTTTTCTCTGCTGTTGTGTGCAAAACCACAATATCATTAGCTGACATAGAATAAAAAAAAAAAAAATTGGTAAGGAAAAAATATATATTTAGCACAAAAATAAATACCATTTTACTTTTATTACTTTACGAGGAAAATCCTAACAGAAAATACTTTAAACAAAGCTGGTATATTATAGAGGATGAACTGAGGAAATAAGTTACTTAGGAGCGGATCTAGAGCTAGAACTGAACTAGAACAGAACTGAACTAGAACTGAACTAAAACTGAACTTGAGCTGAACTGAAACTGAATTAGAACTGAACTTGAGCTGAACTGAACTAGAACTGAACTAGAGCTGAACTAGAACTGAACTAGAACTGAACTTGGATTGAACCAGAACTGAACTAAAACTGAGTTAGAACTGAACTTGAGCTGAACTGAAACCGAACTAGGATTGAACTAGAACTGAACTAAAACTAAAATTGAACTGAACTAAAACTGAACTAGAACTGAACTAGAAATGAACTAGAACTGAACTAGAACTGAACTAGAACTGAACTAAAATTGAACTTGAACTAAACTAAAACTAAAATAGAACTGAACTAAAACTGAACTAGAACTGAACTAGAACTGAACTAGAAATGAACTAGAATTGAACTAGAACTGAACTAGAACTGAACTAGAACTGAACTAGAACTGAACTAAAATTGAACTTGAACTAAACTAAAACTAAAATAGAACTGAACTAAAACTGAACTAGAACTGAACTAGAACTGAACTAGAACTGAACTAGAACTGAACTAGAACTGAACTAGAAATGAACTAGAATTTAACTAGAACTGAACTAGAACTGAACTAGAATTGAACTAGAATTGAACTAGAACTGAACTAGAACTGAACTTGAACTAAACTAAAACTAAAATAGAACTGAACTAAAACTGAACTAGAACTGAACTAGAACTGAACTAAAATTGAACTTGAACTAAACTAAAACTAAAATAGAACTGAACTAAAACTGAACTAGAACTGAACTAGAACTGAACTAGAACTGAACTAGAACTGAACTAGAACTGAACTAGAACTGAACTAGAACTGAACTAGAACTGAACTAGAAATGAACTAGAACTGAACTAAAACTGAACTTGAATTGAACTGGAACTGAATTAGAAATGAACTAGATCTGAACTAAAACTGAACTTGAACTGAACTAAAACTAAAATAGAACTGAACTAAAACTGAACTAGAACTGAACTAGAACTGAACTAGAACTGAACTAGAACTGAACTAGAACTGAACTAGAACCGAACTAGAACTGAACTAGAACTGAACTAGAACTGAACTAGAACTGAACTGTAACTGAACTTGAGCTGAACTAGAACTGAAATATAATAAAACTAGAATTGAAGTAGAACTGAACTAGAACTGAACTTGAATTAAACCAGAACTGAACTAGAACTGAACTAGAACTTAGCTAAAACTGAACTAAACTAGAACTGAACTAGAACTGAAATATAGCTTAACTAGAACTAAACTAGAGCTAAACTTAAATAAAATTATTATTTTTCTAAAGAATATTGTATTAGTTTCCTTTATTGCTTATTATCTTTAAACATATTACAATTCCTTATGGAATATCTCATAAAAATAATTTCAAATATTGGCAAAAAAAACAAAGGTGAATGTACACTTATTAGATTCATAGAAAAATTCACACACTTGTGCTCGTATATTTGCCATTATTAAAAGCAGAGAAAAAAAAAAAAAGAAAGAAAAAAATTCTTTAAAAAAAAATTACTTAACATAAAAGACTAGCGCAGCAAGCAAGTAAACAGCTTCATTACTTTTATGGATATTGTTGTCTGGTGTAAAACAAAAACAAAATTGACTTGAAGAAAGTTCAAATACATAGCAACTACAAATATATAAACACATGAACAAATATATACAAAACAGGATATTACTAACACACAATAAGGACTCTACTTCCGCCATTATTACTACCTTACAACAAACTAATAAAAACACACACAGAGCTAACATAAGAGTGTTAGACAAAATGTTACGGTGTCTGTACTAAATTGCAGTTCCTTGTATGTTGTTGTTTTCGTTGTTTTTCTATATGTATGCATTACAAAACAAAAGCCAATAACGGTAATTTGTTAGACCATTTACAAAGAGTTTACTTTTAACGGTATTTTAGCGTTGCAAACAAGCCAATTTTCTATGAATTTTTTATAAATAAAATTAAACGTTTATAGTGTTTGATTGCATAAAGTATGAACAACTACTCTTCCCTTCTTGTTTGGCCCCATAGAAAAGATGAAAGGATGTTGTGTTTGAGCTAGGAAACCTCAAAGGGTGTATAGAATAACCTATAAATAAAGTAATGAACCTTTTTTTGAGAGCAAAAAGAATTCAGAAAAATAAAAAAATCTTCTTTAAATAATATTCTCAAAGGTAGCTTATAACAAAGCTTGTTACATATCATAGAATGTAAAGTTTGAAGCCTTGTCAAAGAAAAGCTTGTTAAGTTTGAAACAGGATTTCTGTTTGATTTTTATAGAGTTTTAGTAATTTGTTATTACTTTTAAAGAACTTCTAAGCTTGTAAAATGGATATAAACAAATTAAAAGTATTTAGTTTGAAGCAAATTTGATGTTAAAAATAGAAGTTTGAAGATATTAGAAATATGGGAACGAAGGAAAACTTTCTGACATAAAAGAAAAATAAAGAAATTTGAAATAATTTAAATTGAATTTGAGTCTGATTTATATGCCCAGCTCGGTTTGAAGCAACTTATTAACAACTTCCAGGATGTTTGATATGCAGGAAAAAGTTTGATGTAAAATATTAATACTTTCAACAACTTAGAAAAGTTTAATGTTAGTAAAGGTGTTAAATAGATCGAAATTGCTTACTCAATTTAGTTTTTTATTATTACTGAAAGGTTTGAAAAACAATCTGAAGATTCCTAAAAATTAAGGCACAGACTCGCTTGAAATGTTTTTTTTTTTTTTTTTTTTTTTTGGTGTACTCACCTTTAAATAAAATCTTTGGCTTGTCGAAGATCTGTAAGAAAGAGGAAACAATATTGAGGATTATTTTAAGAAGATTTGGAATAAAGAAGAAATGAAATAGAACTGAACTAGAAAGTAACTAGAACTGAACTAAAACTAATCTAGAACTGAACTAGAACTAAACTAGAACTGAACTAGAATTGAACTAGAACTGAACTAGAACTGAAGTAGAACTGAACTGGAACTGAACTAGAACTGAACTAGAACTGAACTTGAACTGAACCAGAACTGAACTAGAACTGAACTACAACTGAACTAGAAATGAACTAGAACTGAACTAGAACTGAACTAGAACTAAACTTGAACTGAAATAGAACTTAACTAGAACTGAACAAGAACTGTACTAGAACTGAACTAGAACTGAACTAGAACTGAACTAGAACTGAACTAGAACTGAACTAGAACTGAACTAGAACTAAACTAGAACTGAACTGGAACTGAACTATAACTGAACTAGAACTAAACTAGAACTGAATTAGAACTGAACTATAACTGAACCAGAACTGAATTAGAACTGAACTAGAACTGAACTAGAACTGAACTAGAACTGAACTAGAACTGAACTAGAACTGAACTAAAACTGAACTAGAATTGAACTAGAACTGAACTAGAACTGAACTTGAACTGAACTAGAACTGAACTAAAACTGAACTAGAACTGAACTATAACTGAACTGCAACTGAACTAGAACTGAATTACAGCTGAACTAAAACTGAACTAGAGCTGAACTGAACTAAATCTAAACTGAACTAGATTGAAGTACAACTGATATATAATTGAAATAGAACTGAAATGAACTAAACTAAACTGAAGTTAAACTGAAATAGAACTGAATTAGAGCTGAAATAGAACCGAATTAGAGCTGAACTAGAACTGAATAAGAACTAAACTGAAATAGAACTGAATTAGAGCTGAACTAGAACTGAATAAGAACTAAACTGAAGCTGAACTAGAAGTGAACTGCTACTGAACTGATTTAAAAACTATCGTAGATTTGATGTGGTACTAATTTATAAATAAACCAAAACTGGTCTGGAAAAAAACTTGAGTTGAGTTGGACTCCAGTTGAAGTTGGAAGCTTTTTTGTCTATTACTTTTTTGTATTAAATTCATTAACTATTTAATTTTCATAATTTATAGATATTTTTGTTTTCAATCGTTTTTACTGTTGTTTTTTTTTTTACCATCTTTATCATTACTGTAACCTCTTGTGTATTTAGTGTTTTACAACATACCAAGCTTTTTTTGTGTGTAGTTTTTTTTTCTGTAAGTATTTCAAGTGTTTCTGTCAATGAGCTACTTGAAAACACAGTCTATAGAGTATGATGTTTTTTGTACTCTTTACTATTGCTATTTTTTTATGTTATTGCCAACACAATTTGATTGGCAACATGAGAGTTACAAAACACTTAAATTAATAATAATAATAATACAAAGAAGAAAAAAATACAAATAGAAAATACAAAATCATATAATAGTGTAAAGTGTAAAACATATGAAGTGAATGGACCACCATCACCAGCACTAGCACCAGCAAGCGCACTTTAACGCATAAACCCCAATGCACCATGGGAGGGGAATAATTTAAATTCAGATTTTTTATTTCATGTGATTTTATACAAATAAAAAAAAGAGATACTTATACATATTTATAAAATGCAATCATCAGAGGCAGCAATTAAAGGAGGCGATAAAGAAATATATATTATAGATATGTACTAAAAAAAAAACTGAATGATTTTTCTGCGGAAAAAAGTATTTGATGGTCAAGAGAGCAGAAGCAGATTTTATAAAGAGTTAATATATAACATAATTAGTAACTTAATAGCGCTCTCATTCCCACAAAAAGTATTAAATATTTTTAATTAAATTAAGAATTTTAAGCTTTTTTCCATTACTTATTTTACTTCTAATTGACCCACTTTCATAAATCATCTTTGACCATAAACATTTTATAGACCATTTCAAAAACCATTTTCAAACACTTCATTATTACAATGTTGTAAATTAAGCCTCCTTTTTTTGCTGTCATTGTCTGTAACAACTTCAAACAATTTTTAGGAGTTTAGTTGACAGACAAAATCCCCTTTTTAAAATAAACATAGACCGAAAAATACATTTGGTAAATCAACAAATGGCTTAAAAAGTAGATATACGTTAAATTACTGTCACAAAATTTTCCAATCACCTCCAGCCATTAGAATGGCTGCCCGACTGGTTGGTTGGTCATAAATACAATGTATTATGTGAGCCGGTGTAAATGTTAAATTGTCGTCACCTTTTATGGCTAGAAAAACACCTAAAAAAAAAAAAAACAAATCAGCCAAATAACCAGGCCGCCGTTAAACACAATCAAATTCGGTTTTAAAATCTAACATTTGAAGTGAGGTCATCATCATCATCGTCATTGTCGTCATGCGAGTAACGTGATTTTCATTGAAATCCTAAGATTAATATAAATAAAACCGGAAAATTTATTGAGATCATAAAAATATTGTTGTTTGGGTTTAAAGAAAAAAAATATATATATTCATAATGAACATATTTATTTGGAGAACATTTTCGATTGTTATAAATTAAGTTACCAAGAATAAAGATTGTTTGCTTTTGACTGGGGTTTTTAAATTATATTACAATGAAAAGGTGGGTGTTTTGATTATTGATTTTTTTGTTAGGATAAACAAGAGCATTTTGATTTTAATTAAAACTCCCAAACAGATTAAAAACAAAAACACTGGACAAAATTATTGTAGGAAAACTTTTGTTACAAATAAAAAAAATAGTTTAAAATATTTTTAACGTAAAAATAAAGACAATTTAATTTACAAGAAATACGTTGAAAATAAACCAGAATTTTGTGCAAACTTTTTTCCACAGATTTAGTGTAAAAGTATTTCAGAAAAGGATTTTAAAAGTAGTTAAGTATATTTTGTGTAAAATATACACAATTTAATAAAAAAAAATATGTTCAACAGATTTAGTGTAAATTTGGTGTAACATAATTGTAAGAAAACTTTTACTAGAAATAGAAAAAATAAAAAATTTTTTTTTAGTGTAAATTTTGTGTAAAAGTACACTATTTAATAAAAAAAATATGTTGAAAAGGAAAGAGGAATTTTGTGTTAATTTTTTTAAAGAGATTTATTGTAAATTTGATGTAAAATAATTGCAACACCAAGTAAGATCCAAAAATAAAAATAGTTTAAAAAATTTTTTGTCCAAATGTTGTGTAAAAAAAATAGACAAATTAATAAAAAAAAAAATATGTTGAAAAAGAAACCGGAATTTTATATGAAATTTTTTGAACAAATTAAGTGTAAGTTTAGTGTAAAGTAATTGTAAGAAAACTTTTGCTAAAAACAGAAGAAATAATTGAACAAATTTTTAGTATAAAGTTTGTGTAAAAATACACAATTTAATAAAAAAAATATATATATATTAGAAAAGAAAACAGAATTTTTGTGATTTTTTTTTTTCTTTTTCAACAGATTTTGTGTAAAATAACAGTAAAAAAAAATTGCTATAAATATAAAGAAAGATTGAAAAAAAATTTTTTTAATTTTGTGTAAAAGAATACACAATTTTTTAAAAATTATTTTGAAAAACAAAACAGAATTTAATGTAAATTTTTTTGAACAGATTGGTTCTAAAATTTGCTTTAAAATAATTGTAAGAAAATTTTGCTAAAAATAGAAAAGCATAAGTGAAAAACATTTTTGTGTAAATTTTTTGTAAAAAATATGCAATTAAAAAAAAAAAAATGTGGTAATTAAAAAGAAAAAATAATTTTTGTGTAATTTTTTCAACTGATTCAACAAGGGCCTCAAAAAATCAAAAATGCGTTTTTCCCGATATATCAGTTTATTATGAACCGAATTATTTCATTTTTTTTTTTAGCAAACAAAACAACAGAAAAAAATGTCAGAGCCTTCTTTGCAAAAACGAAGTCCCTAGTATATGCAGAAGCTTCAGAAACTGGAAAGCCGGTTCTAAAAACCGGTTTAATAAGCATATCTCCACAATGTGTGAAGCGATCTTGCTGAATTTCAATAGCAAAATTCTCGAAAGGATTTCCGATCGTTTCATATATATATGATATATGCCAGTTATCGGTGGGCTTCATAAACGCCATTTCAACCGACACACGGACGGACGGAAGGACGGACATGGTAGTATGGGTTTATATGGGAACTAGGGTCAATTATGGACCGATTTTCTTGAAATTCGGCATGGTAGGGGGGCTGAAATAATGAACCGATAATAACCAATTTCAATAGGCTTCGTCCCTGGACTGTCAGAAACCTGTGCGCCAAGTTTCATAAATTTTTGTTCGAAATTACATGGACGGACGTCGTTAAATCTATTCAGAAAATATATTAAGGTATATATTAAGGTTGGTCTTAGACCAATATTTTTGGGTGTTACAAACATCAGCACAAACGCATAATACCCTTCTCACCTTTGGTGGTGTAGGGTATAATGAACCACGCCTCAGAAAAAATGTGGCTTGTGAGCAGAAAAAATAAATATAAACACAAAATTCAATAAAAAAAATTTAAAAAAAACTTGATTTTTTAGTAAAATTTTTTAGCAAGATTTAGTGTAAATTTGTTATAAAAAATATATTATGTAAATTTCACTATTAACTAAAAATTCGTATTAGTATAAATTTTCATTAAAAAAAACAAACGAATTTAGTGTAAATTTAACTTATTATTTTTTTACGTTAAGTTAATGTAAAGTAGATACCAAAAACTAGTGTAATTTTAGATTATAAATCGAATACAAATTTAAGATAAATTTTTGTATTTTTTGTTTAAAGTATAGATTTTATTTACATATTGTATTTACAAGAATTATAAACATAGTAATGTTTTTTACCCGAGCTATGTAGAAGTAAACACAATTTAATGTAAATTAGTAGTAAACATATAAAAACAATTTTTACTATTAAAATAATCACGTTGACAAAAAGGTACAACCTGTTGTGTAAATTTTGTTTATTAAAAATAAAATTTAATGTAAATTTGGTGTAAAAATTAAAAAACAAATTTGTTAGTAGGAAATGAACCAAGTTTTACAGCAAATTTGGTTTAGCGTAAATTATTCCTATGTAACTTAATATAAATTTCGTGTAATAGATTAATTGGCCTGTATAAAGAGCTTATTTTAAGAACCAATTTAATTAAATTATAAAAGAAAGTACATTTTTGTGCAAACTTAATGCTTAAAAGAGACATAATTTCTGTGTAAATTATGCTACTTAATGTAAAAATGTAAAAACAAATCGAATAAGTTAAAGAAAGTCTTTAAAGATATGAAATATTCCCAAATTTAGGAATTTTCAAGAAAAATCCGAAAACTAGAAATTTTGAAAAAAAAAAAAAAAATAAAAAAAAAAAAAATTAAAAAAAAAAAAAATTTTAAGCTTCACCAAATGTAATTTCAGCGTAAAAAAAAGATCAAAATTCAAATAAAATTTCAAGTAAAAATTTTAAAATTTATTTTTGCTATAATTATAAGTTTAATGTAATTTGAGTGTAAATTAAATAACAAACTTTTTACAAAATTTTAGTTATATAAATTAAATTTTATAAGGTATTTTTTGTATAAATAAAAGAAAATTTATTATAAAAAGAATTACATTTTAATGTAATTTTAGTGTAAATAAAAGGTTGTTATCGTTTAAGATTTTAATGTAAATAAACTTTCTAGTGAAATAATTTGACTCTGGTTTAGTTATTTAAGGATAAAAAATAGTCAAAAGGATATGTTTTGCTTTAATAATAAAAAAAATATATATATAAATCTAGAAAAATATAAAGAAAAACTCACTTTAATTTAAAAGACTAATTTTAGTTTAAGTAAAGTATTTTTTTAATATTTTTTTTTTTTTTTTTGTAACTTTTTAATGTAACTTTAGTGTAAATAAAAGATATTTATCATAAAGATTTCTTTTTAAATATTTTTATTATAAAATGAATTATATTTTAATGTTAATAAAACGCAAAGTTTTAAAAGAATTTCTACGTTGAAAATTTTTCAGGTTCAATGTAATTTTAGTATAAACAATGTTGAAAATTTTTTTATAAATTTAAAAAACTATTTAAATTAATATACTTTCAATGACAAAATCTCTTATAAATAATAAAATATATAAATTTTATTTTAATTTAAATTAAATTCTCTCCAAATTAAATATTTGGGGGATTCACAAAGTGTGCTATCATGTCGTATTGTCATAAGTCCTAAAATATTTCAATGTATAAAAAATATTGTTATTGCTTTTCCTTTGTAAAATTTTATGACATTATGACAATACGACATGATAGCACACTGTGTGAACCCCCCAATTGACTAATTTTTTTTTAAATTAAGGATTATGTTTTTGTGTGATTTAAGTGTAAAGTACGGATGTCCATAAAAACAAAATTTGTATTTTAAAACAATTACATGTTAATGTAATTTTTACTTAAATAAACGTCTTCTTGTCAAAGAAAATTTTTACTATAATTTACACTTTAATAAAAATAAAATTTTGACCATAAATGAAATTACATTTTAGTGTAATTCTGATGTAAAAATATACACGTTTTTAATGAGTCTTTTACCCACAAACCATTTTGTTCTAAATTTTAATTTATCTTAAATTTACTCTAAAATTATTTCCCTTACTGTTCTATATACAAAATTTCAAATTATGTCAGTTTTGAATAAAAACCAGTTTGTTTTAAACTGCAGCAGCCAGCCGTCATTTGGTCGTTTGAGACGCTTGTTATTTCTTAATTTATCGTGTGTTTATTTTTATGTCAATTATTATTATTATTTTTTTTTTCTTTTTATTATTTTAACGCTTTTTTGTATAAAAAAAATAATCACTTTATTTAGTTATTTTGTTTTTAGGAGTTTGAGCGCTTATACGTATAAAAAGCTGCTAATGACAGCTAAATTATTGAAAAGTTTTTTTTTTGTTTTTATTATTATTGTTGTTATTATTTTTATTATGGCAATATGTTGTATTTTTTCCTATAGAATTGAAAAAGCTGCAGTTAAATAAACAGCTTAAAAGAAGGAAATGATTATTAAAAATTGTCTTAGGAAAATAATATGGATATTAAAAGTTGTAAAAAAAAGTTGTCGAAAAAAAAATAATACTTAATAAAGAAGAGATATATGAAACCAAAACTTTACTAAAATTTTAGATGATTATTTATTTTTGCAGAAATAAGCAGCAATTAGAAAACGTTTGAATCTGGGGTCTCATTTCTAACTTTATAAAATAACTCATTAATCAAAACAAGTGCTAAAATGTTTGATTTCTTTATAAAACACAGAAGGAACCGTAATTTTCATAAATTTTTAATTACTTTTCCTTGTCTTTACTTCTAATAATTTAAATCACCAAACATAAACCATCAATTCTATATCTCAAGATTTATTTACTTTTACAAAATTGCAAATGTTTTTCATTGTAATTTAAAATAAATATTAAAATAAATTGTTTTTAATAAAACTTTATAATTATCAAAATGAAAAAAACAGCAGTAACGTATATCAAAAATAAAAGAAAACCAAAAATAATTTTAACAAATTAATCCCTAAAGGATTTTTTCCAAAAAAAAGAAAACACCAGAACAATAAATGATAAAATTTAAAAAAAGCCAAAATTTTAAAAAAAGAAGCAAAAAAGAAAAATACCAACACGCACAAAGCTTTGACACATAGAAAAAAAAAAATAAATAAAAAAAAAAAGACAATAGGCAGTAGTAGGAAGTCTTTTTCCTAATAAAACAAATCATGCCTTAGGCTTAGAAAATTTTTATAACAAAATCACTTTCTAAATCGACTCTCTTTATAATTCACAATTATCTTTATATCTCTATGTTATGGAAGCTGGCTGTATTTATTTTCCGCATAACAAAGACGAAAAATAAAATGATTCCAATAACCCACGCTAAAGGGAAGAAGCAGCAAAAAAAATATGCCACCCAACGAGAGTAATTTACAAAAATTTGGTTGCTGCTATTGTAGTTGTAGGAAACGAAGTTGGAGGGCGAAAATGTGCAAATATGTGTGTAGCTAAGTAACAGGACTAAATAGTAATATACTCATACAAATATAATAGTCATGGTTTTTGGTGATGTATGTGTTAAAAAAGGAGAGTAGGCTGAAAAGGACTAGAGAATTTTTAAATCTAACTACAGTTTACACTAGGGTCTAGTCTTTGGACTATATTATAGTTAAAACTATAGTCTAGTCTATGGACTACACTATAGTTAACAGTATAGTCTATGGACTATACTATAGTTTACACTATAGCCTAGTCTATGGACTATACTATAGTTAACACTATAGTCTAGTCTATGGACTATACTATAGTTAACACTATAGTCTAGTCTATGGGCTATACTATAGTTTAGCCTACGGACTATACTAAAGATAACACTATAGTCTAATCTATGGACTATACTGTAGTTAACACTATAGTGTTAACTACAGTACTGTAGTTAGTCTATGGACTATACTATAGTTAACACTATAGTCTAGTCTATGGACTATACTATAGTTAACACTATAGTCTAGTCTATGGACTATACTATAGTTAACACTATAGTCTAGTCTATGGACTATACTATAGTTAACACTATAGTCTAGTCTATGGACTATACTATAGTTAACACTATAGTCTAGTCTATGGACTATACTATAGTTAACACTATAGTCTAGTCTATGGACTATACTATAGTTAACACTATAGTCTAGTCTATGGACTATACTATAATTAACACTATAGTCTAGTCTATGGACTATACTATAGTTTAGCCTACGGACTATACTATAGATAACACTATAGTCTAGTCTATGGACTATACTGTAGTTAACACTATAGCCTAGTTTATGGACTATACTATAGTTAACACTATAGTCTAGTCTATGGACTATACTATGGTTTAGCCTACCGACTATACTATAGATAACACTATAGTCTAGTCTATGGACTATACTATAGTTAACACTATAGTCTAGTCTATGGACTATACTATAGTTTAGCCTACGGACTATACTATAGATAACACTATAGTCTAGTCTATGGACTATACTGTAGTTAACACTATAGTCTGGTCTATGGACTATACTATAGTTAACACTATAGTCTAGTCTATGGACTATACTATAGTTAACACTATAGTCTAGTCTATGGACTATACTATAGTTAACACTATAGTCTAGTCTATGGACTGTACTATAGTTAACACTATAGTCTAGTCTATGGACTATACTATAGTTAACACTATAGTCTAGTCTATGGACTATACTATAGTTAACACTATAGTCTAGTCTATGGACTATACTATAGTTAACACTATAGTCTAGTCTATGGACTATACTATAGTTAACACTATAGTCTAGTCTATGGACTATACTATAGTTAACACTATAGTCTAGTCTATTGACTATACTATAGTTAACACTATAGTCTAGTCTATGGACTATACTATAGTTAACACTATAGTCTAGTCTATGGACTATACTATAGTTAACACTATAGTCTAGTCTATGGACTATACTATAGTTAACACTATAGTCTAGTCTATGGACTATACTATAGTTAACACTATAGTCTAGTCTATGGACTATACTATAGTTAACACTATAGTCTAGTCTATGGACTATACTATAGTTAACACTATAGTCTAGTCTATGGACTATACTATAGTTAACACTATAGTCTAGTCTATGGACTATACTATAGTTAACACTATAGTCTAGTCTATGGACTATACTGTAGTTAACACTATAGTCTAGTCTATGGACTATACTATAGTTAACACTATAGTCTAGTCTATGGACTATACTATAGTTAACACTATAACGTAATCTATGGAATATGCTATAGTTTATACTATAGTTTATATTATAGTCTAGTCTATGGACTATACTATAGTTCATACTATTATTATATTATAGTTTATTATACTAGTCTAGTCAGAGGACTATACTAAAGTTAACACTATAGTCTAGTATATGGACTATACTATGGTTTATACTATAGTCTAGTCCATGGACTAGTCTATAGTTTATACTATAGCCCAGTCTATGGACTATACTATAGTTTATACTGTAGTCCAGTCTATGGACTATACTATAGTTTATACTATAGTCCAGTCTGTGGACTATACTATAATTTATTCTATAGTCCAGACTATGAACTATACTATAGTTTATACTATACTCTAGTCCAAAGACCATTTCATAGTTTATTCTTTAGTCATAGTTATATCTAAAGTCTTAATACTTTCCCTACTCTCCCTCGTATTAGTAAGTCTTTACTGTCTTTGGCATTTAAACAGCCATTTGATACTATAAAAATGATAAGTCATTTTTATGTGACACTTAAGCCTAAATATTTCGCATTTCTGTGGCCATTTACAATTTTCGCGTAGATACTGAGAAAAGACAAAATCCTACAAAACAGTTTTACATAATAGCCCAAAAAACACACATACTTACAACTTACATTATCCTGCTCTTATATACATTTACCAAAGGGACCAAACAACTTCCGTATATCTAATGTTTTGAAATAAACTTTGAAGACCATTTAAAAGATTGTTGTGCAAATATCTCTGTGAAGAAAAGAGAGTTAGTGAGGAGGAGAATTTTTTAGGTGGGTGGTAGAGGGCGTTAGGAAATTTCCTATGTTATTTTTGGCCCTAAAATACATTTCTTTAATTTATGAGGGAAAACAACCACAGTTTCGCATTAAATTTTGTCTGTAGATTTTGGAGAGTGTGTGTGTCTGTATTGTCAATGACACTTTAGTGGGCTCCTTGTTTCTTATTTTTTTTTTTTTTAATAGTTTGTTATGTTTAATGTTTTATTCGTGCCCGAGTCCTGTGACATTAAACGACAAAGACATTTAAATCTTTAATGTCTATTAAAATAAACGTTTCATATCTATAAAATAAAATATTTCATCATTTGTTTAACGATTTCATCAAGAAACTCATACTCCCTCCTTTTATGGGCTTTTTGCGCTTTGTAGTCATAAAGTATGCTTAAAATTCTTATTATAATTATAACATATCTTTGAGCCTATGAAGGCTCTTCTCTAAACTGGGTTAAATTTTTTTTTGCTTCTTAATTACTTGGGTGTTAAAACAATTTCAGTTTTACACACTCTTGCAGCAAAAACAGAAACCATAAAAATACCCCCGCAAAATAATAAAGTTTATTATGATTTTTTTTATTCTAGAGTTTTTAGCTGTTTTAACTAAATTAAAAACAGAAATAAATGTATGTCAATTATGCACAGGTCAAAAAATTTTTGGCACATTTATAATTAAAATATAATAATGACTTGGTGGGAGAATTATTAAAAAAAAAGTAGATAAATCGAATGAAAGTGAAAGCTAAGTGAATGAAAGCGAACTGAAAATTGAGGGGCTGTGAATTTAGCAGCATTTTTAGCAAAGAAAAAAATAGTTAAAATTTTTTTTTAAGTTAAATTGAACTACAAATAAAATTAAATTGACCTACAAATAAAACTTATATGGGGCTTGACTATAGTCTGTCCTATGGACTTGATTGTAGTCTACTCTATAGGCTTGACTATAATCTGCTCTATGGACTATACTCTACTCTAAAATTATAGTCTTGACTATAGTCTACGTTATAGGCTATAGTCTTGACTATAGTCTACTATATAGGCTATAGTCTCGACTATAGTATTCTATATAGACTATAGTCTACTATATAGACCACAGTCCACTATATAGACTATAGTCTTGACTATATTTTACTATATGGACGATAGTCTTTACTATAGTCTACTATACAGACTATAGTCTTTACTATAGTCTACTATATAGACTATAGTCTTGACTATGGTCTACTATATATACTATAGTCTTGACAATATTCTACTATGTGGACAATAGTCTTGAGTATAGTCTACTATATAGACTATAGTCTACAATATACACTATTGTCTTGACTATAGTCTACTAAATAGACAATTGTCTTGACTATAGTCTACTATCAGACAATAGTCTTGACTGTAGTATACTATATGAACTATAGTCTTTACTATAGTCTACTATATAGACTATAGTATTGACTATAGTCTACTATATAGATTATAGTCTTGACTATAGTCAACTATATAGATTATAGTCTTGACTATAGTCTTCTATATAGACAATAGTATTGACTATAGTATATAATATAGACTATAGTCTACTGTATAGCTTTTAGCTTTGAATATAGTCTACTTTAGTCTAACTTCTAATTTATTCCCATGTATATAGTCAAACCGTGACCTATAACCTCAGCTTTAATTTCTAAAAACCTTATATTTCCTATTAGGTTTTTTATTTTCTATTATAATCATTCTTAAAGTCTTTCAATTCACCATAAATTCTCCATGTAAATAATGACATTCTTTACAATTTTTTTTTTATATTTTTATTGCATGTATTTACCCACGCAAATTATTGTAGACAATTTCTTTTAAATCATATAAATCCCTCTTAAAAACTAGAAAAAAAAAAAAAACTGAAATATATTCATTCAGTTTTTTTCCTCACTAACAATAGAGGGTGTTAAAGATAAAATGTTGTGTATGTATAAATATTTCTCATACATCATAACGACAAACATAGACATTTTAGTTTTAATGGTCCAAACAACGACCACTCAGCAGTAGTATAGTCAGTCTATCAGTGGTTAGGGGTTTGAGGTTTGGCGCGTAGCTTTAGATACACTAAATAAATGTAAATTATCATTACAATAAGTTGCTGTTTTTGCTTTTTAATACATCAAGTGTTCTTTCTAGTTTTTTTTACATACACACAATCATTTAGTTGCTTTTGTTTAGTATTTTAATAGGAATAATGTATTGTATTTTATTTTATTTAAATACTTTTGTAGGTGGCCATTAGAAAACAACAACAATAATAACAGCAACAACATAATGTTAAATATTTAACGCTTTTAATGCTACTTTATAATGTAGTATATCATGGATGTCACTATAATTTTATTTTTTTGTTATTTGAAATCTTGATATACGACTGACAGTTTAAGATGACAATATTCGATTTAGCGCTACTATTTATATTATGTTTTAAGTTTTTGTTGGGATAAGAGAAGATGAATAGTGAACTAAATATTACATAATTTTATTAGTTTGAATAGAACTTTGGCAAAATTTTAATGAATAAAAAGGTATAAAACCCCAAAAACTTTAATTAAGATACTAGCCAATAGCTTAGTCTGCAGTGTTGACTATAGTCTTTAATAAGATCTAGTCTATAGTCCAGTCTATAGTCTTGACTATAGTCTTGACTATATTGTGGTCTCTAGACTTGACTATAGTTTAGTCTATAGTCTTGACTATAGTTTAGCCTATACTCAATGGACTCTACTATGAACTAGTCAATACTATAGACTACATTATAGTCAAGTCTATAAACTAGACTACAGTCAAGACTATAGACTAAACTATAGTCAAAATTAAAAACTAATATATAGTCAAGACTATAAACTAAGCTATAGTCAAGACTATGAACGAAACTATAGTCAAGACTATGAAGTAAACTATAGTCAAGACTATAGACCAAAATATAGTCAAGACTATAGTCGAGTCTATAGACTAAATTATAGTCAAGACTATGAACTAAACTACAGTCAAGACTGTGTCAATAGTCAATACTATAGACTAAATTATAGTCCAGACTATGGACTAAACTATAGTCAAGACTATAGACCAAAATATAGTCAAGACTATAGACTAAACTATAGTCAAGTCTATAGACCAAAATATAGTGAAGATCATAGTCAAGTCTATAGACTAAATTATAGTCAAGACTGTAAACTAAACTATAGTCAAGACTATAGACTAAACTATAGTCAAGACTATAGACTAAACTATAGTCAAGACTATAGACTAAACTATAGTCAAAATTATAAACTAATATATAGTCAAGACTATAAACTAAGCTATAGTCAAGACTATGAACGAAACTATAATCAAGACTATAGACCAAAATATAGACAAGACTATAGTCTATAGACTAAATTATAGTCAAGACTATGAACTTAACTATAGTCAAGACTGTGGACTGGATTACAGTCAAGACTATAGTCTAAACTATACTCAAGACTATAGACTAAACTGTAGTCAAGACTATGAACGAAACTATAGTCAAGACTATGGATTAAACTATAGTTAAGACTATAGACCAAAATATAGCCAAGACTATAGACTAAAGTATAGTCATAGACTTATCTATAGTTAAGGCTATAGACTAAACTATATTCAAGACTATAGACTAAACTATAGTCAAGACTATAGACTAAATTATAGTCAAGACTATGAACTAAACTACAGTCAAGACTGTGTCAATAGTCAATACTATAGACTAAATTATAGTCCAGACTATGGACTAAACTATAGTCAAGACTATAGACCAAAATATAGTCAAGACTATAGACTAAACTATAGTCAAGGCTATAGACTAAACTATATTCAAGACTATAGACTAAACTATAGTCAAAGCTATAGACTAAACTATTGCCAAGGCTATAGACTAAACTATAGTCAAGTCTATAGACCAAAATATAGTGAAGATCATAGTCAAGTCTATAGACTAAATTATGGTCAAGACTATAAACTTAACTATAGACTGTGGACTGGATTATAGTCAATACTATAGAGTAAACCATAGTCAAGACTATAGACTAAACAATAGTCAAGTCTATAGACTAAATTATATTCAAGACTATGAACTAAACTATAGTCAAGACTATGGACTGGATTATAGTCAAGACTATGAATTAAACTATAGTCAAGACTATAGACTAAGCTATAGTCAAGACTATAGGCTAAACTATAATCAAGACTATAGACTAAACTATAGTCAAGTCTAGAGACCAAAATATAGTCAAGACTATAGTCAAGACTATAGTCAAGACTATAGACTGGACTATAGACTAGATTTTATTCAAGACTATAGTCAACACTGCAAACTAAGCTATTTGCTAGTATCTTAATATAGTATGGACTTTATTCCAGACTATATTTTAATCTGTAGTACTGGCTAGAGTTTGGTATATAATATTGACTATAGTTTAGTCTATAGTTTTGACTATTGTCTTGACTATAGTCTAGGCTATAGTATTAATTATAGCCTCGAGTACAGTCTGGCCTATAGTCTTTACTATGGGGTGGACTATAGTCTAGTCTAAAATCCCTACTATACTCTAGTTTATAATGTTGAGTATAGCCTACTCTTGACTTTAAACAAGTCTTGCAGACTTATCTATAGTCTAGTTCAAATTGTAGTTATTTTGTAAATAAGTTTTTATTTATTGCTTGTCGTTTTAAAATTTTAATCCCTTCTTTTTTTAAAGCTTTAATTGAAAAGTCATTATTTGTTTATTTTATTAAATTGTTTACTAAAATTATTTAAAATATTTAGCCTTGCTGTTAATGCGCAACTTTAGGTACATATTTTTAATTTTCTATTAATTTTTTTCTTCCTAGTTTTGTTTTATAGTCAGCCATTTAAAGTTAAAATATTTCATGTCATCATTGATTTTTTTTTTTAATAGAAATTCTTTTATATATGAGACTCTATTTCCGCTAGGTTTTTATATTAAACAAATATAAACTATTTTATTTATTTCACTTTTTTTGTCGTCTTGTTATTTGCTCTGACACAATTCCTCTTTGCAAATGGCTAAAGAATAATAATGGTATTTTTTTGTAAAGTAAAAATAATACAAAACAATGTAGAAAATAGTTCATTTCAAAGGCAGCAGCAGCAGCCTCAACTAACTGAAAACGAAAAAATAAAAATGTTTATAAAATTTTTGCTGAGTTTGGCAAAAAACGAAACTAAACTGAAAAAATTAAGACAAAATAAAAAAAAAATACCAACAAACAATGTGAAACATTAAACTATAAAAATAAAATATACAAAACATGACAACAAATAACGAATAAACTACAAAATAACAATAAGAAGAAAAAAAATCGAAATTGCTAAAATAAAGTTATAAAGTTATAAAAAAATTATATAAAGTTATAAACAAATTTCGTTAGAGGCAGAGGAAAAAAAAAAAGGAAGAATAATTTTAAATAGTATTAAGATAGAAAAAAGAAGGAAAAACGTTTAAATATTTTTGGGAAAAACTAAAAAGTGTAACATTATTTTAAAATAGTTTTAAAAAGTTATAAAATTATACTAAAATAGTATAAGGTTATAAATAGCAATATAAATTAGTTTTAAAGTTATGAAACTTATTTGAAACATGGAAAAATTAGCAATTTAACTTCAGAAATATAGTTTCTCCCCCTATTTAGGGATTCTGTTATATGGAAACACATGTGTGCTTTATTTTTTAGTAAATATCATGATAATATAGTTCTGCTGCTGCTTTTATTTTTTTTTCATGTTTAATAATAGTTTCACATTATTTGCTGCCAGACGTAGAAAAAATCATTAAAAATGTTGTAAATAAATAAAAAACGAAATTGGTTTTTATGCGAGTGTTACAAAAATCTGTTCAAATTTATATGTTTATACAAAAAGAAAAAAAACTACAACAATTTTAAAATTTTTTATACTCCAGCAAAAATACTAAATTGAAATTGTATGATAAAATATTAAGTCATTGTAATATGAAGGGTTTTTTTTGTGGCTGCTGATTTTTTATTACAAATATTTTAATCTCAGTTTTACATTTCAAATAAAAAAATTTAATTTTTCTTTTTTTTTGCTATAAAATTTAAATGTTAAGCATTTAATTAATATATTTTTAAAATATTTAAATGCAAACTTTAAACAACAAATATTTTAAGTAAAACTTTAATTAGAAAAATAATATTTTAAAGTCTTTATCAATTTTGACACTTTAATTTCTTTTCAAACTGTATACATTCCTCTTATAAATAAAACTCAGGTGTTGTTTACCTCAGAAAAATACTTTATTAAATTCTAATTTTTTTCTCCCACAAAAACACACTTTCTCCTTAATCCTCCTTTATCTTGTCAGTTCTTTTGCTATTTTGTGTTGTTTTTACTCATGTTAATATATATCTTTTTTTTACTCCCTGGCTTTTTTAGCATATCAATTTCAAAATCAATTACCAACATAACTTTTCTTTTTTGGCCTTTTTTTTGTGTGTTTTACACACACTTTTGAGGCAAAAGCCATTTACATACTTGAAGTAATATCAAAAAAAAAAAAAAAAACACAAACAAAATGAAAATAAAGTTTTGGTTTTTATGAAAAACTTTTTCCAGTTGTTCAAATGAAAAATAAAAAACATACAAACAAAATGTTTATAATTACTTTGGAAAAAATTTTGTAGATTATATGTAAATATATGAAAATGTTTAAAACTGTTTGGCTGTTAAAAAAACAAGTGGTAAATGGCAATAACAAGCAGGAGGAAAAAATTGGAAAAACCTGGTCTGGACGTTGATGAGATAAAGCTCTTTTTAAAGTATTAATTCAAACGTAAAACATAGAAACAAACGCATTATGAAAACACTAAAAAAGGAAGAAATTCTTTCTGTTTAAAGAAACATTTTAAAATTTAAAACCTAACACTTTACTATAGACTAAACTATAGTCAAGACAATAGACTAAACTATAGTCAAAACTATAGACTATAGTCAAGACTATAGAGTAAACTAAAGTCAAGGCTATAGAGTAAACTATAGTCAAGGCTACAAACTAAACTATAGTCAAGACTATAGACAAAATTATAGACTAAACAATTTATAGTCACTACTATCGACTTACTATAGGGAAAACTATAATCAAGACTATAAACTAAACCATAAATACGATAGAATAAACTTAGCCAAGGCTACCAACTAAAATATAATCATGACCGTAGGCTAAATTATAGTGAAGATTATAAACTCAACTATTTATAGTCTTGACTATAAACTAAAATCTAGTCTATACTATTGACTGAGGTAAAGTCAAGACTATAAACTCAACTATAGTATTAAAACTAAACTTCAGTCAATAATGTAAACAGAACTATAGTCATTCTTACAGGCTAAACAATAATAAAGACTAAATATTAAACTATATACAAGACTATAGAATAAACTATAGTCTAGGATATAGACCAAACTGCATTCAAGACTATGGATTGAACTTCGTCAATACTATAGTTTAGCCTCTAGTCAAACTGTATTAAAGACTATAGACTAAAGTAAAATCGGGACTATAGACAAAACTGTAGTTGCGACCATAGACTGAACTATAATCTAGACTATTGACTAAGCTAACGTTAAGACTATAAACTAAACTATAGTACGCAGACTGAACTATAGTCATGACTTCAAACAGAACTATAATCATAACTATAGGCTGAACAATAATAAAGAGCAAATATTGAAATATATTCAAGACTATAGAATAAACTATAGTCTAGGATATAGACCAAACTACCTTCAAGACTATGGATTGAACTATAGTCAATGCTGTAGTTCAGCCTCCAAACAAAACTGTAGACCGAAATATAGTCAAGACTATAGACTAAGCCATAGACTAAACTAAAGTCAATATAGACTATAGTCAAGACTACAGACCGAACTATAATCAAGACTATAGACCAAACAATAATCAAGATTATAGACTATAGGCTGAAAAATTATAAAGACCAAATATTGAAATATATTCAAGACTATAGAATAAACTATAGTCTAGGATATAGACTAAACTACATTGAAGACTATGGATTGAACTATTGTCAATGCTGTAGTTCAACCTACAAACAAAACTGTAAACCGAACTATAGTCAAGACTATAGACTAAACCATAGACTAAACTAAAGTCAATATAGACTATATAATCAAGACTATAGACCAAATAATAGTCAAGACTATAGACTGAACTACAGTCAAGGATATAGACTAAAGTGAAGACTATAGACTGAACTATAGTCAAGACTATAGAATTAACTATAATATACGATATAAACCAAACTAAAGTCAATTCTATAAGCTGATCTGTAGTCAAAACTATCGACTAAATAAATTCTAATGCAGTTTTAGTTCAGTTCTAGTTCAGTTCTAGTTTAGTTATAGTTCAGCTCTAGTTCAGTTCAGTTCTAGCTCAGTTCTAGTTCAGTTCTAATTCAGTTCTGGTGCAGTTCTAGTTCAGTTCTAGTTCAGTTCTAGTTCAGTTCTAGTTCAGTTCTAGTTCAGTTCTAGTTCAGTTCTAGTTCAGTTCTAGTTCAGTTCTAGTTCAGTTCTAGTTCAATTGTAGTTTAGTTCTAGTTCAGTTCTAGTTCAATTCTAGTTCAGTTCTAGTTCAGTTCTATTTCAGTTCTAGTTCAGTTACAGTTCAGTTCTAGTTCAGTTCTAGTTCAGTTCTACTTCAGTTCTAGTTCAGTTCTACTTCAGTTCTAGTTCAGTTCTAGTTCAGTTCTAGTTCAGTTCTAGTTCAGTTCTAGTTCAGTTCTAGTTCAGTTCTAGTTCAGTTCTAGTTCAGTTCTAGTTCAGTTCTAGTTCAGTTCTAGTTCAGTTCTAGTTCAGTTCTAGTTCAGTTCTAGTTCAGTTCTAGTTCAGTTCTAGTTCAGTTCTAGTTCAGTTCTAGTTCAGTTCTAGTTCAGTTCTAGTTCAGTTCTAGTTCAGTTCTAGTTCAGTTCTAGTTCAGTTCTAGTTCAGTTCTAGTTCAGTTCTAGTTCAGTTCTAGTTCAGTTCTAGTTCAGTTCTAGTTCAGTTCTAGTTCAGTTCTAGTTCAGTTCTAGTTCAGTTCTAGTTCAGTTCTAGTTCAGTTCTAGTTCAGTTCTAGTTCAGTTCTAGTTCAGTTCTAGTTCAGTTCTAGTTCAGTTCTAGTTCAGTTCTAGTTCAGTTCTAGTTCAGTTCTAGTTCAGTTCTAATTCAGTTTTAGTTCAGTTCTAGTTCAGTTCTAGTTCAGTTCTAGTTCAGTTCTAGTTCAGTTCTAGTTCAGTTCTAGTTCAGTTCTAGTTCAGTTCTAGTTCAGTTCTAGTTCAGTTCTAGTTCAGTTCTAGTTCAGTTCTAGTTCAGTTCTAGTTCAGTTCTAGTTCAGTTCTAGTTCAGTTCTAGTTCAGTTCTAGTTCAGTTCTAGTTCAGTTCTAGTTCAGTTCTAGTTCAGTTCTAGTTCAGTTCTAGTTCAGTTCTAGTTCAGTTCTAGTTCAGTTCTAGTTCAGTTCTAGTTCAGTTCTAGTTCAGTTCTAGTTCAGTTCTAGTTCAGTTCTAGTTCAGTTCTAGTTCAGTTCTAGTTCAGTTCTAGTTCAGTTCTAGTTCAGTTCTAGTTCAGTTCTAGTTCAGTTCTAGTTCAGTTCTAGTTCAGTTCTAATTCAGTTCTAGTTCAGTTCTAGTTCAGTTCTAGTTCAGTTCTAGTTCAGTTCTAGTTCAGTTCTAGTTCAGTTCTAGTTCAGTTCTAGTTCAGTTCTAGTTCAGTTCTAGTTCAGTTCAAGCTCAAGTTCAGTTCTAGATCAGTTCTAGTTCAGTTCTCGTTCAGTTCTAGTTCAGTTTTAGTACTGTTTTAGTTCTAGTTCAATTCTAGCTTCTTTTTAAATTTTAAACTTTTCAGAAAAGGTAGGCCCTTTGCACTAAAGCCTTTAATTAATTTCCCTCTTAAAATATCTGAATTGCTCTAACTATGATGAATTTCTCTTTTAGGTGTGTATTTTTTGTTTTAAAAATATAACTTTCAGCTTGTTTTACAACCAGTTCTTTTTTGTTTTTTTTGTGCTCCTACAAACCTGTAGGTGTAAATTTATATGAATATGTATAGGTATAACATTTTATATGTAAATGTAAGGATTTAATGTGCAAAAATTCGTGTTGTGTGGCTGGATGTGTGTTATGTTATAAAGTTGTAAAAAATAATACATCATATATATTATAATTTACATAAAGTATGCATAAATTTTGAAAACCAAAAGGAAAAAAATCCATCATACATATAAAAAATAAAATATAAAAGTACAAGGATTTTACATACAAAGAGAACATAAAATAGGAGTACATATTATTACAAGAAGAGAAAAAAAAAAACACATGAGGAAATTTTACAACTTTAAATTTTAACATAAAAAATATAAAACAGGACTCAGGTGTTTATGGGAGGTTTGAAAAGTAATGTAATAAGGGAGTAGGGAATTATTATTATTATAATATTAAAAACAAATTTGTGGGCCGATAATTGAATATTTTGTTTTAGAAAAATTTTCTTTATATTAGTTAAGATTTAAGACAAATTTCCAAATTGCAATGTGATTTCAAAATGTCAGATATGATTTTGTCGGTTGTCTGTTTATAGTTTAAAGTTAAAATTTTATTTTTTAAAGGTTGTATTTGTTTAAAAATTATTTAATTGTTAGGATGATTTTTGAGAATTTTTAAATATTAATGACTGAAGTAAAACTTACCTGATTTAATTTTATTACAAATTTTTGTCGGATGTCTGTTTAATAATCCCAAATTTTTCTAAAATGAGACAATATAAAAAAGGGAATAACATTATTAGGATGAAAAAGAAAAAAATAATAATAATAATTAAAAATCTCTAGATAAATTAATGAAATTTATTTAGTTTAAAAACTGTTTAATTTTTTATTTGTCAGACAATTTACTTATTTTGTTTTTTGTCGGCCGACAAAAATTTCTTGAATTTATTCAAATTTTTTTCTAGTTCAAATTTCTTAACTAAATTTGTTTTTAAAAATAAATATTTATTTTAAAATCTCTATACTTTTGCTTCTTGTTTTCGTCCCACAATTATCCTACACACAATTTCTTATATTTTAATTACATTTTCTTTTTCAATTTTCTGCATTCATTTGCCTACATTTTTAACTTCATTTAAATTAATTTTGTCATCTTAATCTTCCAAGTTAAAATGTAATTTCTTTTTATTCTACTCTACGTGTTACATTTTGTTGTGTCAAAAGAAAAAAGAAAAACATTTCACGCTTCCGCAAAATCACGGCGGCAAATGAAAATTTGATATTAATTTATTTTGTCATCAAAATGGTCTTAAATAAAGCGGCATGAAAATTCTATAACTAAGACGAAAAGTATAACTAAAAAATCTTCCTTTTTTGCTACTTTAAACAGGCATTTGACAACTTGGAAACATTTTGATTATTTTAGTCTTAGAATAGAAAAATTAAAAAAAAAAAAAAACACAGAATTTTTCACTTGACTCCCTAATTTTCTTTTGACTATTTTCAAGTTTAACGGCCAGTTGCATTTGCATTTAAATGAGCGCAGTTTGCGCGGGGGAAAAGAGGCAGGAAGTCAAACTTTATTTAAAAACCAGCTGTAAAGGAGTCAAAGAGAAAACAAGTGTCTTTGATGAGGAGAGTTGTGAGAGGTAGAATTAAAAAAAAAAAAAAAACAGAAAGTGTGATAGAATTTTTCGCATGTAAAAATGAAATAAAATTTAATTATGCTTGTCGCCTGTCACTCCTCATTAAAAGACAAACAAGGATTTTTTTTTCGTTTTAATAATGATTGTTGTTGGTGCTGTTATATACATACACATATTTTTTGTAATAATATACAAAGTAGTCAATTGCTGCTGTAGATGGCAGCAGCTTCATTGTATAAAGTGAAATGTTTTAAAATCATTTTTTTCTTGCTCACATTTTGTTTGCTTTTACTTGGAGTCTTGCAATGCCCAGCAGTTCTGGTGAGTATAGTACAAAAAATTAATTTTCGAAGAAAATGTTTTTATTTCCATTATGCTGGTCCTAAGAAAATAAACCCTTATTATCAATAAATCAATCATAAAGTTAGAAACATATTGCAGATGCTAAATCTCAAATTGTCCACACTTTATAATACTTGGGTACAGTAAAGTAGACAATTACCTCCCTTCTTTGAATTAAAAATCATATAAACATACTAAGGGACTAAAAAATATATACAATTTATCTATAATAACACAGAAACCGTAAAGAACTTAACCTAAAAATAAAAATATTTGATTCTTTATTGTATACAAAGAGTCAAAAAAGCTTACAGTCTTATACAAATATTATCCAAGGATAATAAATTGCAATTCAGATTTCTTTTACAAATATCAAACAATTATTTAAATCCAGGAATAGTATTCCCGTCTACTACCAAGAAAATATCATTTGTCCCCCTCCAGAACTGTAGGTCTTCATTGAAATTGTAATTTTTTCAGCACTTTGTAATATTTATTTCTTGTTTTTTTTTTTTTTTTTTCAAAACATTGACACTCTCACACTTTTGCCTATGAACCTGACAATATTGTCATTGTGTTTAAAATTCAATTACATTGTAAAGTTGGTTCGTTCACTTGCTTGTTCATTCATTCGTCTTGTTCCTTTTTGTTTTCAATTATGAAATTTTATTTTATTTCATTTTTTTTCTCTTCACTTATTGCTGCTCCCTTTACTCTCTTGCTCTCCATTACACTCAGCTATACACAGTAAGTGGTCATTGTATGAAACATTATTTTATTGAAGGAAGAAAATAAATGTGAAATTAAAATTAAAATAATTAAGTTTGTTGGCTGCCTTTTTTTCCTATTTTCTTTTATTATACTTCACTCGCATACAAATTAATTTAATGTAAAATCAAAAGCAATTAACAAGAAATATCAATAAATTTCTATATAAAAGACATGGCAGAAAAAAATTAATTAAGCAGAAGCTCAACAGAGTTTTAGAAACTGAATTTGATTTGGAACTCAATTAGAAATTAAACAGAACTGAAATAGAATTAAACTAGAATTGAAAAGGAAGTAAATTAGAAATGAACTAGAACTGAATAAAAAAAGAATTACAACTTAACTAGAACTGAACTAGAAAATTATTAGAACTGAACTATAACTGAGCTAAAACTGAACTAGAAATGAACTAGAACTGAACTAGAACTCAACTAGAACTCAAGTAGTAATGAACTAGAACTGAACTATAACTGAACTAGAACTGAACTAGAACTCAACTAGAACTGAACAAGAACTGAACTAGAACTGAACTAGAACTGAACTAGAACTGAACTAGAATTAAACTAGAACTGAACTAGAACTGAAAACTCGATCTACACTAGAAAATAAATGAGAGTATAAAACTAATATTTTTAAAAAAGTTTCATATAAAATAGTTTTATTATTTTATTACTACTATTATTTAATTTTATTTATTTTATATTTTTTTCATTGAATGCACTTGACTTACTTTAAGTTTTTTTATTTTAATCTCCCCATTTCCATCACTTTGACGCCTGTAAAACTTAAACCTCATACATTATATCCCACCATATACTTAATTCCCATATCAAATAGCTATTTGTTTCTAAAAAGTGAAACTAAATCCTAAGCACAAATTCAAATAAATAAAACAATATAAATAATCGTTGTAATTAATGGCAACGTAATAAAAGAGGCGTTAAAGCAATATAATAATAAATTATTATATTTCACATAAAAAAATTATATAAAATTAATTAATTTTTCACAAGAAAGAAAAAAATCTCCAACAGATTTATAAACATATTAACAATTGTCAATCGTAAAATGAAGCTAAATCAAGCGAGCTTTACATAAATGAGAAATATTAAACAATTTATCAAAATACTTAGTCATTAATCTACCACAATCAATAATCCATCAATACAATACCAGAAATGACATGACAAAAATCTTAAAACAAAATCACCTCCATCTCTGTGCAACACCCCCGCACATTTGTTGTCATTTGTTTTTCCCTACTTACACACATCAAAGTGATGACAAAAAAAGTTGTCAACACATACGGGTTGATTTTATAGAGCAGCCAGCCAACTAGCCGATCACTGTTACATATTGAGAAATGAGTGAAGAGTGTGTAGAAACATTTTAATATTTTTAAAAGCTACTTGCTGAATGTATTTGCAGTGCTGCTGTCAGTAGCAGCAGCGTTGGAGTAGACAATAAATACGGTCGTTTATTTTTTTGAAAAGACATCTGTGATTTTGATTGAAAATAATCAATAAGAGGATTAAATGTCAATAGCAGCAACAACAGTCAAATCAAACGGGAAGGGAATAAAACAAAGAAAAATCATATGCTGCTTGATGATAATGAGAAAATTATGAAAATAGTTTTGTATTACAAAACAACACTTGATATGAGAAAATTGGAGAGAACTGGAACTGAATTAAAAATGAGCTGGTACAGAATAACTAGAAGTGAACTAGAACTGAATTAAAACTGAACTAGAACTGAACTAGAACTCAACTAGAACTGAACTAGAACTGAACTAGAACTGAACTAGAACTGAACTAGAACTGAACTAGAACTGAACTAGAACTGAACTAGAACTGAACTAGAACTGAACTAGAACTGAACTGAACTAGAACTGAACTAGAACTGAACTAGAACTGAACTAGAACTGAACTGGAACTGAACTAGAACTGAACTAGAACTGAACTAGAACTGAACTAGAACTGAACTAGAACTGAACTAGAACTGAACTAGAACTGAACTAGATTTGAACTACAAGTGAAATAGAATTAAACTAGAACTGAATTAAAACTGAACTAGAATTGGAGTAAACAGAAAGACTGAAGAGCATCTCTTGTTATTTATCTCAGCGATTAATTCAAGCTTAACTTTTTTACTTCCAACTTAACGCCAATGTATTAAACACCCTCCATATTATTTCAGCTTATAGTTTGCTTCAGCATTGTCATAATTTTGAAATTTAAATAATAAAAGAAAAAAATAAATAATACTCCCCCGTTTAAGGCTACCAAAACACCCACTGAGTAGTAGAGTGGCTGTCAAACTCATATGTCAAGTGTCAAATGAGGGTCTGCATAAGAACAAACTGTAAGCAAGAGTCTAAGCAATGACACAATATTTACAGCAGACGGCAAATATGAAAAGAAGACAAAAATGCAAAAAATACTAAAGAAAAAATTAGTTAAAAAAATAAAGAAATAATTTTTTTAAGAAAAAAACTAAATCAAAGACTGCAAATGTAACAACTTTAAATGTCATTTCTTAGAGAGAAGAAAAAAATAGCAAAAAAGAGATGGAATTAAAAAAAGAAAGAATCTTTCAACACCATAAACTAAGACGTAAAGCACCAAATGAATTGTTAGCCATATTTTAAAAACGATAAAATAGCAAAGAAAAAATCATTTAAATAATAGAAATTTCAAAAAAAGAAAAAGAAGAAACGGAAATGGAATTCTTTTTTTTACAAACACACAAAAGCAGGTGCTTTTAACAAATATGACCAACACTTGTCTTAGACAAAGATAAAGAAGAAAATAATTTATCAAAAGTGAACATTTAAATTAAAAAGAAAGCTATTTTTTTTCTTTTTTTTAAGTTAACGCTCTATTATTTAAAATTTCTTTAACAAAATGCTTAAATTTTTAAGCATTTAAACAGACAGTTGACAATTTGATTAATCAATTAAAATGACTTTGTTTCATACTCAAACATATATATGTTTAGAAATATAACAGCACAAGAACTTTGTTAATACAACTAATTAAATAAAATGTTAAACACATGTGTTTTAATCTCTTATTTCCTCATACTCTCAACACTTGAAACTTTAAAATGTTTTTCTTTTTTTTGTAGTCTATTGCAGAGAGTTCATGCATTTGTTTTTAATTTAATCAATCAAATTAAATATTTTAAATTTCAATATAAGCTATTTTTAAAATTTGATGGATTGAAAGAATTTGAACAAAATAGAAAAATAAAACAAAAACACTTAATTTAAAACATTTGGTGTTAATTTGTTTATGTCAAGTGGAGGGGACATTATTTGAGAGCAGGGTGAAAAGTAATTAATTCAAAGAGAAAAAAAAACAATTCAATTAAAAATTGTTTGAAAATAATGTCATAGAAAATTTTATTAAGTAAAAAGTTATATTAAAACTTGTATTTAACTTTTTTTAATATATAAATTTTGTTAAAATTTTAGTTTAGCAGAAATTTTAGTTTTAGCAGAAGTTTTACAGATTCTTTTGGTATTTTGCAAGAATTTTATTAAGGTATTTTACATACCTTAAATATATTTATATTTCATAAATATATTTATATTACTAGTTTTTTAAATATTAAATAGTTTATGATAGTAAGCAACAAATTCCATAATAAGTTTTGTTTTTTATTTTGTAATTTTATAAATTTTTAGAAAATAATTTTCAAAATTATGTCCAAAATATTAATAAAAAGATGTCCATAAACAGACAGACGGATTATTGTTTCAGTAAAGTTTTTCAAATTGATATACAGACAGATGGACAGACATTATTATTTTGTTTCAGTAAGAGTTTCTAAATTGGTTTGTACATAAAAAGGTGTATTACTGTTGTACTTTGATAACAATAAAACAAACTAATTAATTTTTTGTATTTATACCCCAGTAGGGTGTATAAATATAAAGGCTTTGATTGCATATTTAAGTTAAAAAAATTAAACACTTTTTATATAAAATTATCAAATTTTGATGAATTTTTTTTAAACGAAAGTGTAAAAATTCTTTAAAATGTTTACTGATTTCAATAGTTTATATTATTTTTTAAACTATAAGCAAAAATTGTATGCACGTTTTGTAATTAAAGAAATTACATTTTCAGATTTTTTTATAGAAATATTTCCTACATTTGATTGCAAATTTTTAAATATTTCATAGGCAGACAGAAGGACAGACATTTTTAAATTGCCTAAGTAACAGTTTCCAAATTGATTTCTATATAAAATGCTGCATTAATATAAAGTCTTGGTAACAATAAAACAAATCTATTACTCTCTTTACGAGTGCTGGTGTAGGGTGTACAAATGTTTAACCTTAAGTTGTAATTTTTGACATAAAATTGAATTTTGTAGAGCTTTTTATTAAAAATTAAAATAAGTTTATGCAATTTTAAAAATAAATTAATGATACTTTTGTTTAATTTGTTGGTTTTAAAGGATAATATATATTTTTTACTTATTATTATATTATTTTTATTATTATTTTTTTTCTAGCTTTGATTGCAAATTTTTTTATAGACAGACGGAAGGACATACATTATAGGATGGTTTTTGTAACCATTGCTGAATTGATTTCTATATAAAAATGTACATCACTGTCGTATCTTTCTAACAATATCACAAACTCATTACACTCTTTAGCAATGTTGGTAGAAATTCAACCGTGATTTTCATATTAAAGCATTAAAAAATAATGAGCTTTTTGTTCAAAATTCCTAAAGTTTGATGGAATTTTAACAATAAATATACTGATATTTTTGTTATTTTTTTCCTTTTATTATTATCTATGGAACTACATTTTTATACCCTTCACCACAGGTGTAAAGGGTATATATTTATACCCTTCACCACAGGTGTAAAGGGTATATATAAGTTTGTCATTCCGTTTGTAATTTCCACAATTTTCGTCGGAGAGCAAAAAAGTTTATATTTTCGGAATCCTTGTAAGAAGCGATGACGATTGGACAATGTCCGTCCGTCCGTCCGTCCGTGTGTCGGTTGAAATGGCGTTTATGAAGCCCACCGATAACTGACATATATAATATGTATGTCAAACGATCGGAAATGCTTTCGAGAATTTTGCTATTGGAATTCAGCAAGATAGGTTCATACAATGCGGAGATATGTTCAAAAAACCGGTTTTTTGAACCGGTTTTCCAGTTTCTGAAGCCTCTGTATACACTACGGACTTCGTTTTTACAAAGAATTCTCGGACATCTTTTTCTGAATTTTTGTTCTGAAATAATGAAATAAATCGGTTCAGTAATAACTGAGATATCGGACAAAACGCATTTTTTATTTTTTGAAGCCTTGGTTTAAGCTATAGATTTTTATTTTTATACAGATCGGTCACAAATATTTTTATAAAATTTCAGTTTTTTGAATCAGATCGGTTTATAAATGGTGGAGATATGCTTTAAAAACCGGTTTTTAGAACCGGTTTTTTAGTTTCTGAAGCCTCTGCATATACCAGGGAATTTTTAAAGGGGGCTCGAAAATTATTTTCTGAATTTTTGTTCTGAAAAAATGAAATAAATCGGTTCAGTAATAACTGAGATATCGGGGAAAACGAATTTTTTATTTTTGAAGCCCTTGTTCAAGCTACAGATTTTTATTTTTATATAGATCAGTCATAAATATTTTTATAAAATTTCGGTTTTTTTAATAAACCAAATTCGTTCATAATCAACAGAGTTATGGCCCAAAAACAAATCTGTTAAGAATATAAATACACCAACAAACATGTATATTAAGCATTGTAATGACTATTAGTGACGTTTTTTGTTTTTTGTATAGACAAGTAGTGTAGTTATCAACAGCAGTAATATGATGAATAACAGTGTTGTTGTTGTTGTTCTTTGTATATGCAGTCTGTACAAAAATAAATAGATATGGAATTGTAGTTGTTTATTTTTAAAAACTAAAACATATCTGTTAAGAATATACATAAATACATACACAAACATGTATATTAAGCATTGTAATGACTATTAGTGACGTTTTTTGTTTTTTGTATAGACAAGTAGTTTAGTTAGCAACAGCAGTAATATAATGAATAACAGTGTTGTTGTTGTTCTTTGTGTATTCAGTCAGTTTGCACATACAAAAATAAATATATATGGAATTGTTGTTGTTTCTTTTTTAAAAGCAAAGCCTGTTATGATTGTTTTTTTTTTTTTCATATTCAAATTTTCGTAGTTTGAAAAAAATTTAGATTTAGAAAATATGCAAGCATACGTTAAGGCGAAAATTTTATTAATTGTCGGTAACATGGTAATATGATGTCGATAAGATGGTAATATGGTGAAGGGTATCAAAGATTCGGCACAGCCGAATCTTTTTTCAATTTCATTTTTTTATAGTTTTTTTTTTTTTTTTAATTATTTTCTGTGTTCGATTACAAGTTTCTCATGGCAAGACAGACGGATGGACAGACATCATTAAATGGTTTTATATATATTTATCGAATTAATTTCTATATTAAAATGTACATCACTGTTGTATCTTGCTAACAATATCACAAACTCATTACTCTCCTTACCAATGCTGGTAGCAAAAATCACTGTCAAGATTTCTATATAAAGCTTTCAAAATTTATAAACTTTTTATTCAAAATTATTAAATTTTAAAAATAGATATACGGATATTTCTGTTATTTTTTTCGTAATATTAGTATTGTATAGTATTTTTAAAGATGAATAACAAATATTTTAAAATTTTTGTTACTAAAGTATTTTTTTTTTTTTATTTTTTGATTTTTTTTTTTAATTATTTTCTGTGTTGGGTTACTAGTTTCTCATGTCTAGACAGACAGAAAGACAGACATCATAAGATGATTTCAGTAACTGTTACCGAATTAATTTCTATATAAAAATGCGCATTACTCTCATATCTTGCTAACAATATCACAAACGCATAACTTCCTTAAGCAATGATTAAATCCAAATTCGTAAGTCGATTGTGATTTTCATATTAAAGCTTTAAAAATTGATTAGCTTTTTATTAAAAATTACAAAAGTAATTTTAAAAATTAATATACAGATATTTTTATTAATTTTTTCTTCTTATAAATATTCTATAGTATTTTTAAGGATGAAATAATTTTAAATTTTTGTTACTAAAATTATTTTTTTATACATACGATCCCAACAAACCAAATGATATCGTAATGATATCATAACGATATCATTTCGGTGATAAAGAAGCCCGAGAATGATATCATTTATAATTCTAAAATGATATAGGTTGCTTTCTAAAAGGTACACTCGAAAATGATATCATAATTTTTGAAAATAACGATATTACTAATGATATCGTTAAATTTAAGCAGCGCGATAATTTAGCAATATGTTGCAGAATATATACATATATATGCTAAAATTGGATGAATATATTATATTCTAAATATTTTCTCAAAAATTAATTAAATATCAATAATAAAGTCCATGCTGTTCCAAATTATTTTACATGTAATAGAAACTTTTGTAATCCAAAAACAATTACTTTATAAATCCGAGCTGATATTGGTTCCTTTATACTATCCTCTTTTATTTTTTGCGATTCCACTACATTTTTCTGTAAAAAATATAATTTTCATATAATGCATAACATAAAATATTCTTCTAATACAAAAATTTTCAATTTCATTTTATTTTCCTGAAAATGTTTGAAGTTTTTTTCTAAGAAAAAATAATTTCGATATTTTATTACATAATTTTAAAATTATGATATCATGAATGATACTGTATCGTTTCTTGGTTTGTTGGGATATTTAGATTTTTTAAATTTTTTCTGTGGTCGATTGCAAGTTTCTTATGGCTAGACAGACGGATGGACAGACATCATTAATTTCTAAATAAAAATGTGCATCCCAGTCGTATCTGGCTAACAATAGTATACTCATTACTTTTTTGATCAATGCTGGTAGTAATTCAACTGTAATTTTTATGTTGGAGCTTTAAAATTTGTGGTATTTCTTATTAAAAATTATTAAAGTTTGATCAATATTTAAAAATAAATATATCGATACTATTGTTAAACTTTTTTTGATTTTTGTGGTTTATTTTATTTTTTAAAGGATGAGCAAAAATATTTAGAACATTTCCTAATAAAAATATTTAACATTTCCTTTTTGTTTAATTTTTTTTACTTATGTTTTATTGCAAGGTTTTACATGGCAAGACAGACGGTTGGACAGACATTGTTAGATCAATTTAGTAACTATATCCGAGGAGATTTTTTTATATTGAAACATAAATAGCTTTTGTATTTTACTATCAATAGTAGAAACTCTTTTTTATTATTATTTGTGCTATTGTAAATTATGCAAATACTAAAAGTTTGCTATAATAATTATAATTAAATTATAATTCTAATTATTAATTTTATTTATTAAGTTTGGATTTAATTTTTTAAATATAAATCTTAAACATTTTTTTTTTTAATGTTTTTTTCCAAAAATTAGTAGAAATATTTGGCAAATTTTGTTTAAAAATATATTTTTTTATTTTTTAATTTTTGTTAAACTTTGTATATTTGATATCAGGTTTCTTCCGTTTGACAGACGGATGGACAAACATTCCTAGATTGTTTGAGTAATAGCTTCCAAATTGATTTCTATACAGAAAGATGCACTGCTGTTATATCTGGCCAACGATAGTACAAAGTCATTAATACGGTTACTTATGCTGATGTAGGGTATACACTTAATATGACTTTGCTTGTAATTTTAAACCATTAAGATTTAAAGTTTTTTATTTAAAATTATCAAATTATATTTTTTCCGATTTATGTTGTTTTTAACAATTTTTATTTTTTAAAAGATTAAAAATATATATTTTGCACTTTTGGTTATAAAAATAATAAATTTTTTTTATTTTTGAATAATTTATTTATTTATTTATTTATTTATTTATTTATTTTTTTTTTTTGTTTTTTTTTTTTCTTAGACAGACATAATAACATGATCTTAGTAACTTTTTCGAAATTAATTTCTTAACAAATCATATTTTTATCTTACTAACAATAGTGCAAACTCTTTACTTTCTTTATCAAATCTGGAGGGGTATACAAATAATTTAAGCCGTTCAAATTTAAAGAGTTTTTTATTCAAAATGATCAATATTTGATGGAATTTTTAAAATAAATATATTAATATTTTTATTTAATTTATCTTAATTTTAATAGTTTATGTTGTTTTTTGAAATATAAGTAAAAAAAGTTTAAACATTTTGTAATAAAATTTTTTTTATTTGTCAATGTTTTTTTTTTTTTTTTTCTATGTTTTTTTAATATTTTCAAGGCTAGACAGACGGATGGACAGACATCTTTAAATAACTTCAATAACAGTTTTCTAGTTGATTTATATAATAAAACAAAGATTGCTTTAGTATCCTGTCTACAGAATTACAAACTTTTTAATTTCTTCATCTAAGCAGGTGTAGGGTATATAAATATTAAAGTAAATAAGCTTAAAAAGTTTTGAAATTTTTTTTCAATTTATCAATATTTAAGGCAATTAAAAAAAAAAAAAAAAAAAAAAAAAAAACTGTAAATCGAAAAAGAAAAATTCTCAAAAATACGAGTAATAATTCAAAGGAAAATAATTATTTTAATTGTAATTTTTTTCTATATAAAAAAAAGCAAAATTTTCTTATGGATAATATTAAATTTATTATAAACTTAAGGGTAGTTTTACTTTAATAAGATTTTTAACATAAAAAAGATTTTTGGAAGGGAGTTAAACTAATTTTGATAGCATGTCTTTAATGGGTGTTATTCCAAAAAAAAGCTTATTTTATGCTGAAAAATTTCCTAACCAAAACTAGAACCTTTGGCGTCTAGAGATCTAATGATTGTAAATAAATTGTTAGTAAAAAAAAAAAAAAAAAACAGTAGCCAGTAGATGTTTTATCACACATGCACATATATATATGTATATATTTTCAACCAAAGTAATCAATCATTGTCAATTCTGTCAATGCCCCAAAAAAACGTAACAAATTTTTTCACAACAATATTTACCAACATTTTCAAAAGAAAAAACAACAACAACAAAACTACTACAACAAATAGAAAAATAAGTAAAAATTTCAAATAGAAAATTACTATACCATTGTTTAATCATACAATTGATTTTGATGTACAAATGTCTGATAAATGCTCTTCTATATATGATTGTCTGACCGAGTAAATGCAGGGTAGTAGGAGGGGTGTTTAAGTCTATATAGACTAAACATTGATTGAACAATGATTACAGGGAAAATATCAAAATGGACAACGGCCAATATAACAAAAAAAAAAAACTATTAGATAACAAGTAACAAAAAACATATAAAGGTGTAGTTGTGTAGCATACCGACAGGCGTTTTATAAATTACTATTGTTAGCAAATTAAATAAACATTAGGGACAGAAAAAAGGGTAGTAGGAAAAAGACATTATAGAGGATATTCTAACAGGACTAATGACCGAAAAATGAATTAGGAAAATTAAATTTAATGCTTGGTTACATTAGAAAGCTTTTTAAGTCTATAATTAGAATATGTTTTAAAATTTATTTTTAATTATATCAAGGTAATGAATTTATACAACTGTTAGTAAGATATAATAGCAATAAATCGTTTGATTTAAAAATTAATTCGGTAGCAGTTACTGAAACAACAAAATAATATCCGTCTTTCCGTCTATCATTTTTTTATACTAAAAATTGCAATTAAAAAAACAAAAATTTAAATAATAAAAAAAATTGTAAAAAACTTAAATTATTTTACAAAATTTAACAACTACCAGTACAAATTTATTAATTAAAAATTCGTAGTTATATATTTTTCATAATTCTGACTAAAAAAAAATTTAAATTAAAAAAAAAAAACTCAAATATTCTTAATTAAGTAGTAATATTGATATGTGTTCTCTACACCATCATAGTTGAAAAAAGCCATGAGTTTGTTTTACTTTTAGCATTAAACGAAAGTAATACACGTCTTAATGAAACAAAAACAACTCGATAAAGCCAACCAACCTAATGCAATGATATCCGTCCTTCTGTCTGCTCTACCATAAAAATTCTTTTATAGCTTCTAATTGATTGTATACTCTACCCTAATATAGTTAATTAGAATAAAACATTTTTACTACTGTTAAAAAGATTAAAGAGTAGGGCTCATTTTTAAATAGAAATCAATTTGGTAATAGTCACTGAAACAATCTAATAATGTCCTTCCTTCGGTCTGTTTTTCTTTTTTAAAACAATTTCCCAAAAAAAAAAAAAAAAAAGCTTTTAATTTAAAATTTTATAATTGCATAAAGCTACTACACATTAGATAAAGCTACTAAAAATCTATTTATAAAAATAATAGTCACTGAAACAATCTAATAATTTCCTTCCATCTGTCTAATCAAGAAAAGCTGGTTCTTGTAGGAATACATTTTTAAAACAATTATCAAAAAAAAAAGCTTTTTTTAAATTTTACAGTTGCATAAAGCTACTAAAAATTTATTAAAAAAATAATAATAATAAAAAATTCTCACATTTATTTTCAAAATAATTTCAAATAAAATTTTTAATATAAAGTTTTACCTCCAAGCTTAAACATTAAAATAATGCCTTAATATTTGTGTACCCTACAATAGCATAGTTAAACTGAGCAGAGACTTAGTATTACTGTTAGCAAGATACAATAACAAGGCCCCTTTTCATTCATTATTTAATACGGCATTAGTTATTGAAACAATCTAATAATGTCCGTCATTCTGTCTGGCTCTTGACAAAATTCATGTTGGTTTAGGCACTCATTTTCAAATTATAATTCACAAAAAATAAAAAAAGAGTTAAAAATATTTGATAGATTAGACTGCCACTAGTTTAAGCTAATAAACATTTATTTAAAAAAAAAAATAAAATATTCTCACATTTATTTTTAGAAGGCTTTAAAAAAAAAATAAAATTTTTTACTTAAAAGCTTAAACATTCAAATGATGCTATAATATTTGTAATATTTGTACACTAGCGTAGTTAAAGTGAGCAAAGAATTTACACTTATGCTGGGAAGATACAATAGCAAAATCATTTTTAATACAGAAATTAATTGAGCAACATTTACTAAAAATATTCTCACATTTTTTTTTAACGAATTTAATACAAAATATTAATAAACATTTTTACTTACAAGCTTAAACATTGAAATAATGCATTCAAATATTAAAATATTGAAATATGCATTAACACTAGCGTAGTCAAAGTGAGCAAAGAATTTGCTCTTATGTTGGGAAGATACAATAACAAAGCTACTTTTAATACAGAAATTAATTCAGCAGCAATTACTGAAACAATATAATAATGTCTGTCCTTCTGTCTATCTGAATGAAAAATATGTTACAATACTAAAGTTGCAATTTTAAAAATAATTCCTAAAAAATTAAAAAAAATATAAATAAATAAAAATAGATCAAAACATTGTAATAAATTTAATATTTACTAGCTTAAACTACTAAAAATTTATTAAGAAACTAAAATCATAATACATTTTTTTCAAAACCATTTTCAAACAACATTTATAATTAAAAGTTTCAATTCGGGAGCGTAAATATAAAACAAAGTCCTTATATTTTTACAGTCTACACCACCATAGGCTATCAGAATAACGATTTTATACAACAATTAGCAAGACCTAGAAGTAAGACCTATTTACATATAGAAAACAGTTCAAAAACTTTTTCTGGAATGATCATATAATGTCTGTCCTTCCGTCCGTCTTACTTTAAAATACTAGTTAAAATAACAATTTTTAAATAATTCCCAAAAAATCTAAAAAAAAAGAAAAAGTTTTAAGACTTATTACTATATTTGATAGCCATTTTCTTAAATGCGAACAATTTATTAGTTACTAAAACAATTTTCACATTTATTTTTTAAAATAGCTTCGCACTTTTTAATAAAAAAAGTTAAATTTCAAAGCTGAAATGTACAAGCAAAGTGTTATTATTTGTATAACTAAACATCACTATAGGCAATTAGAATAAGTAGTTTATACTACTGCTAGAAAGATATAGAAATAGTACATCCTTTGATATAGAAAACAACTTTTGGACTCTTTCAGAAACGATCATATGATGTCCGTCCTTCTGTCCATCTTACCATGGAAAATTTGTTATAGCAATTTCAAAATAAATCCCAAAACTTAAAAAAAAAAAAAAATATTTCAAACTTTCTGCTGAATATGACAGTTATTATCTTAACTACGTAATACACAATCGTCACATTTATTTTAATTATTATTATTATTATTTTTTTTTTTTTTGTAAACTCGATATTTTAATTAAATTAAAGCAAAGTGTTATTATTTGTATAACTAAACATCACTATAGGCAATTAGAATAAGTAGTTTATACTACTGCTAGAAAGATATAGAAATAGTACATCCTTTGATATAGAAAACAACTTTTGGACTCTTTCAGAAACGATCATATGATGTCCGTCCTTCTGTCCATCTTACCATGGAAAATTTGTTATAGCAATTTCAAAATAAATCCCAAAACTTAAAAAAAAAAAAAAATATTTCAAACTTTCTGCTGAATATGACAGTTATTATCTTAACTACGTAATACACAATCGTCACATTTATTTTAATTATTATTATTATTATTTTTTTTTTTTTGTAAACTCGATATTTTAATTAAATTTGTTTGATTTAAAAGCTGAAATTTACAAGCAAAGAGTTAATGTTTATATACCCTACATAACCATAGGTAATGAGAAGGACTTTAATAATATTGTTAGCAAGATATAGAAATAGTACCTATATCTTTTCATATAGCAAACAACTCGTTAATTTTCTCATGAACGACCATAAGATGTCCGTCCTTCTGTCCATCTTACCATGAAAAACTTCATAAAATTTGAAATAGCTATTTTTGAATTGATAACAAAAAATTTAAAAATATATATTTCAAATTTTTTTCACTGAAATTCCAATCATATTAAAGTGCTAAAAATATATAAAGACTATTATCCATATTCAGATCTACTTTTTTTTTGTGAATTTGAAATTTTTAATAAAAAAAATTTTAAGTTGAAATATGCTAGCAAAGGGTTAATATGTACACCCTAAAAATCACCATAGGTAAAGAGCAAATTTCAAAATAATTACAAAAAATTAAAAAAAAAGAATCAAACTTTCCGCTGAATATAATAGCTATCGGCTTCAAGTGCTAAAAATTTATTAAGCTTTTTAAAAAAAATGTAAATCTAGTTTTTAAGTCAATTCCAATTTTTTAAGAAGAAAAAAATCATTTCATAGCTTAAATATTCCAGCAAAGGGTTAATATTGCAACACACTACATCACTCTAAGTAACAATAGCAAGACACAGATATGGTTAATATTTTTATATAGAAAACAAGTCGTAAGATTTTCTTGTAATGACCAAATGATGTTCGTCCTTCTGTCCATCTTGCCATGAAAAACTTTTTATAAAAAAAAAATAATTTCAAAAATTAAAAAAAAATATACCTAAAGTTTCTTTTGAATATGACAGTTATTGACTTTAAGTCCTAAAAATGTTTTAAGTATTTTTAAAAAAATATAAAATCGTAAAATAAGTAAAATAAGTAAATTCGAAATTCGTAATAAAAAAATATAAATTTCAAAGCTGAAATACTTATTAAAGCAAACAGTTAATATTTCAACATCCTAATTTACTTTAGTTAAAGAGAGTAAGGAGTTTATACTACCGTTAGCAAGATACAAATGATATACTTTTTTTTTCAATATATAAAACAACACGCAAACATTTTCGGAAGCGATTATATGATGTCCGTACTTTCGTCTGTCTCATCTTGAACAATTTCTTATAAAACTTAAGATAAAAAATTTTCAATAATTTCTAAAAAATTAAAAATGTTCCTAACCAAATTTAACGAATATTAAGATTTTGTATTACTAATAGCTAGATACGAAATTTACTTATATTTTAGTTTAAAAAATCATCCTGTTCTTAGAGTGACCATATGATATATATCCTTCTGTCTGTATATTCATAAAAATATCTTTTTTAAAACTTTAGCTACAAATTAAGAAAATAATTTTAGGACAATAAAAAAATTTATATTTTTTTAAATTTCAAGGCCTCAAATTAAAGCTACATAACATTTAGAAAATCACAAAAAAAAAAATAAGCTTCTTAGGAAAAACATTTTCCATTTATAAAATTTTATTTATTTCACCTTTTAAACAATCTATAACTTATTAAATTTATATTATTTTCATTTACATTAAAACATTCCCTTAACATCAACATTTATTCCACCAAAAAATTCGTATTTTTTAAATTATGATTAAATTTATTATTTGTTTTACAAAACTAACTAACAATCAAGCAATATAGTATTACCATAAATAACAATATTGGTGACAAATCACTTAAAAAAAATCGGGCCACTATATGAAAAACCACAACATCTGAATACACACACAAAAAAAATATCGTAAATCTCAACTAAATGTCAATTGAAAATATACCTTTAGAAAAACTACAAACTAATGTATAATGGCTCTTTATTTATGGCTTATTTTGAGTACTTTACTAACCAACCAGTATTTACAATTGCTCATAAATTTTAGGCTATATATTGTTGTAATTTGTTGTTGTTTTATTTAACAGGTAAATAATACTTTATAATTTTTTTTTTTTGTTCAGTTAATATTTGTTTGTTTAAAAAAACTACATAAATAAATATTTAACTAACCACAACAACGTAAAACGACAATTAAAAAAAATAAATAAAACGTTTTAAAAAATAGTCGTGATAAAAAAAATTATATTTACAAGCACAATTACAACAAAGATTTATGAAAAAAAAGTTATAATAAATTAAATAAAATTAGTTAAAGGAGATTATAAACTAAAAGCTAGAAAAGATTATGAGAAAACTTGCTAAGAACAAAATATGGAATATGAAGAAAAAGCTTAGCAACATTCCTTAAACCAAATTTCTATTAAGAAAATATGATAAACAGCAGCTCAGCAACATTTCTTATTAAAGAAAAAATGCTTACTAGAAGCTTAGCAACTGTTCTAATAAGAAAAAATTATGACCGCCACCTAAGAAAATTTTCTGTTAAGAAAAGATGCCGACTAAGAGCTGAGCAACATTTATAGTAAAGAAATTATGCAGTTGAGCAGTTCAGCAACATTTCCAGTAATGAAATAATGTTGAGTAGCTGCTCAGCAACACTTCTAGTAAAGACAAGATAAAGACCAATAGCTCAGCAACATTTCTGTTAAGAAAAGATACCAAAACCTGTGTCACATTTTTCGTAAAGAAAAAATGCTGACCAGCAACATGGCCACTTTTCTAGTAAAGAAAAGATGTTAACCAGCAGTTCAGCAACTGTTCTACAAAGAAAAGATGATGACCACCACCTTAGAAACCACCTTAGAGCTCACCAACATTTCTAATAAAAAATTGATATAGATCAGCAACATTTCTAGGAAATAAAATATGTTAACTGGCAGCTCAGCAACATTTCTAGTAAATAAAATATGTTGACTGGCAGCTCAGCTACATTTCTAGTAAATAAAAGATGAAGACCATAAGCTCAGCAACATTTCTATTAAGAAAAGATACCTGTGCAACATTTTTGGTAAAGAAAAAATGTTGACCAGCAACATAGTAACTTTTCTAGTAAAGAAAATATATTAACCAGTAGCTCTACAATTTTTTCTGTAAAGAAAATATACTGACCAACATCTCTGTAACATTTCTAGTAATGAAAGATGCATAGCAACTTTTCTATTAAATAAAAGAAGCCGAATAGCAGTTCTGCAATTTTTTTATTAAGAAAAAATACTGTCCGACATCTATGCAACGTTTCTGATAAAGAAAACATGCTAATTAGCAACATAGCAACTTTTCTAATAAAGAAAAGATGCTTAACAGTAGCTCTTCAATATTTCTATTCAAAAAAAAAAAAAAAAATACTGACCAACAGTTCTGCAACATTTTTAGTAAAGAAAGATTCAAAGCAACTTTTCTTATAAAGAAAATATGCCGTCCAGCAGTTATGTAACTTTTTCTTTTAAGACCAATAGCTCAGCAACATTTCTTTTAATAAAAGATACAGATCAACATCTCTGCAACATTTCTGGTAAAGAAAATATGATAACCAGCAACATAGCAACTTTTCTAGTAAAGAAAAGATGCTTAACATCAGCTCTTCAACTTTTCTGTCAGGAAAATATACTGACCAACAGTTCTGAAACATTTATAGTAAACAAAATATGACAACCAACATCTTTGCGACATTTCTAGTAAAGAAAAATTGTTGCCTATCAGCTTAGCAATATTTGTAGCATAGAAAAGGTCACCAATATTTTTATTAATGAAAATATAATGGCCATGATGTTCACAAACACTTCTATTAGGAAAAAAAATGTTGACCAGCTGATCAGCAACATTTCTGGTAAAACAAAGATATTGACCAATAACTCAGCAACTTGTCTGCAAAGCAAAGAAGCTCAGCAGCTTTTTTAGAAAGAAAATATACCGACCATCATCTCTGCAACATTTTTATCAAATAATTAATGTTAATCTGTAGCTCAGCAACTTTTCTATTTCTATAAAAGATATTCACAAGCTAATTAGCAACATTTCTCGTAAAGCAAACATTTTAATCAATAACTCAGTAACTTGTTTACGAAGTAAAAAATCTCAGCAACTTTTCTATGAAGAAAATATACCGATCAACATCTTTGTAACATTTTTTATCAAATCATAGATGTTAACCTGTAGCTCAGCAATATTACTGGTAAAACAAAGATGTTCATCGATAACTCAGGAACTTGTCTACGAAGTAAAGAATTTCAGCAATTTTTCTATTAAGAAAATATACTGACTAACATCTCATTTAGCAAATAATAGAAGTTATTCTATAGCTCAGAAACTTTTCTATTAGGAAAAAGCTACTAACCAGCTGCTCAGCATCACAACATTTAAAGAAAGAAAGCTAGTCGCCAGCTCAGCAACTTTTGCTGAGCGTCATTTCAGCAACATTTCAATAGGAAATGATGTTGACCAGCAGCTTGTCTACAAAGTAAACGAAGCTGACCTCAAGTTTTAATTTTTGTCTATTAAGTAATGTTGCTCAGCAACTTTTTAAGAACAAAAACAATATTAAAAAAAAAAAAAAAAAACGAAATTTAGCTTCTCTGCAACATTTTTATTTTATTTTTTTTTTTTATTTCAAAAATTTCTCAGCAACTTTTAAAGAACAGAAACAATATTGGAAAAAAATTTAATTTAGCTTCTCTGCAACATTTTTTTATGTCAAAATTTCGTCAACATGTCTACCAAGAAAAGAATCTAACCTCTAGATTAAAATTGTTTTCTATTAAAAAATGTTGCTCAGCAACTTTTTAAGAACAAATACAATATTGAAAAAAAAACAAATTTAGCTTCTCTGCAGCATTTTTTTATTTATTTTTTTTTTTTTTAATGTCAAACATTCGTCCTTCCTCAACCTTTAAACTAAAGACCAAATACCATTTTATTACCACTTATAAACCATTAAAATCAATCGTTTAAAATAATCTTTATTTCGAATTATTTTTTATTTAAAATTTGCCATAATTTTTTATAGCAGTCATAAACCCTTTTAAGCTATAACAAAAATTGTTGGCAAAAATTTTGAGAAACTGTTAATAAAATGCATTAAAAATAAATGTCTTCCGGTTAGAAATAATAAAATAAAACAAAATAAAGCTTATTTTTAATAGAAAAATCAATAAAATAAAATGTAAAAAACATTTAAAGGACACAAATATTTTCCTAAAAAAAAAAATAGAAAATAAAATAAACATTTTATAACAATATTAATAAAATAACAATAAAAATAAAAGAAAGAAAAAATCAAACAATACAAAACGAAAATAAACCATAAATATCAAAAAAAACTCAGCAACACTCAAACATTTTACAACCAACAAAAAAAAGAAATTAAAAGAAAAGAAGAATGACTGACTGAATGAATGAATGAATACCTTTTGTTAAGTCTCACTCACTCTCAGTCACCAACAATCAAGGCATCTTAAAAAAAAGGAAAATCTGTTGAAATTCTTAAACAGCAGGCAATAATTTAAAATTATAACAAAATGAAAATGTTTAAATATCAAGAAAAGAATTGAAATCACACAAAGAAAATTTACAAGTGGGAAGGGAGCGAAACAAAAACCTCTAACATACCAAAATGTTTAGAAAAGAAAGAAATATTTAACAACACAAAAGTAATTGCCAAATAATACATGATAAAGCAAGTAAATCAACAAGGATTCCGGAATTTTATTTAAATTTCCCCAACCTCAAAGTTTCAAAAAGTAACTAGCTGTTGGGGAGTTCGCAAAAAATAAAACAAATTTTAAATGTTTTTAATGAAAAGGAAAAAAACGGAAGTCTATAGAATAAGGACAAAGGAAAGTAAAAATAAAAATAAGATACATTAAGCGAAAGGAAGATAAAGAAAGTTTAGAGGTTTAGAAATAAAAATATATTCTAAATTTTCTACTTACTTTTTTCTACAAAAAAATATGCAACTTTTATAGCTAAATGAAATCAGAAATTCAGCAACATTTCTAAGCAAAATGAGGCTGAGAAATCCAGTAATATTTCTATGCGAAAATAGGTTAAAAAGCTTAACAACATTCTTAGTTAAAATAAAATGAGAAACTCAGCAGCAATACTATCTAAAATATATTGAGAAACTCAGCAACTTTTCTAGTAAAAAGAGGTTGAGAAGCTCGGCAACATTTCAAACAGATCAGTAAATTTTTTTAAAGAAACGAGGAGCTCAGAAACATTTCCAGTAAAAAGAAAAAAATGTTGCTGAGCTGTTTAGCAACTTATTTTATATAAAAAATTATTAAACTGCTTATCAACTTGATGAGATGCTCAGCAAGTTGCTTAGTAGCTTAGCTACTCTCTTAATGATGCTTAGCAACATTATTAGTTAAAATAAAATGAGAAGCTCAGCAGCATTACTAGCTAAAACATGTTGAGAAACTCAGCTACTTTTCTAATTGAAAAAGTTTAAGTAGCTCAGCAACATTTACAGCAGCACATCAACTTTTGTTAAAAAAAAAAAAAAAAACTGAGATGAACCGAAACATTTCTAGTAAAAAGAAAAAATGTTGCTGAGCTGCTTAGCAACTTTCTTTAGAAAATAAGTTGTTTAGCTGCTTAGCAACATTCTTTAGTAAAAATTTGTTGATCGGCTTAGCAACTTTCTTTAGAAAATAAGTTGTTTAGCTGCTTAGCAACATTCTTTAGTAAAAATTTGTTGATCGGATTAGCAAATTTCTTAAAAAAAAAAAAAAAATTTTCAGCTGCTTATCAACTTTCTTTAGCAATAAGTTGTTGATCTACTTATTAATTATCTTTAGAAAAACTTTTGTTGAACTGCTTAGCAACTTTCTTTAGAAACAAGTTTTTGAGCTGCTTAGCAACTTTCTTTAGAAAAAAGTTGTTGAGCTGCTTAGCAACTTTCTTTAGAAAAACTTTTGTTGAACTGCTTAGCAACTTTCTTTAGAAACAAGTTTTTGAGCTGCTTAGCAACTTTCTTTAGAAAAAAGTTGTTGATCTGCTTAGCAACTTTCTTTAGAAAAAAAGTTGTTGAACTGATTAGCAACTTCCTTTAGAAAAAAAGTTGTTGAGCTGCTTAGCAACTTTCTTTAGAAAAAAAGTTGTTGAGCTGCTAAGCAACTTTCTTTAGAAAAAAGTTGTTGAGCTGCTTAGCAACTTTATTTAGAAAAAAAGTTGTTGAGCTGCTTAGCAACTTTATTTAGAAAAAAACTTGTTGAGCTACTTAGCAACTTTCTTTAGAAAAAAAGTTATTGAGCTGCTTATCAACTTTTATAAATTTGCTCACTGCTTTTTTTTTTTTTTTTTTTTTTGGAATGTTTCTGAGATCCTCAGAAAATATTTTACATCAGATAAAATGTTGCTGAGTTCACAATTTTTCGAAGAAAACCTTTTGTTTAGAAAAAATATTGTTGAGCTGTTCAACAATTTTTCATTAGAGAAAATGTTGTTAGGGTGTTCAGTGACAATTATTCTTACAAAAAAATGTTGCTGAGCTACTCTGTCAACATTTTTATTTAGCTAAACTTTTCAGTGATAAATTTATTTTAAAATAAATGTTGATGAGCTACTCAGTGACAATTTTTCTTTACAAATGTTGCTAAAGTCTCAAGAATTAGTTATTCTTAGGAAAAAAATGTTTTTGAACTGCTCAGTAGAAATTTTTTTCTAAAAAATGTTGCTGAACTGCATAATGATAACTTTTCTTAAAAAAAAATGCTGCATAGCTGCCGAGTAACAACTTATGTTAGAAAAAATATTGTTCAGCTACTTTCTTTTTAAGAAAAAATGTTGCTAGGCCGCTCAGTGACAAAAATGTTGCTGGGCAGGTCAGTGCTAATGTTTGATAAAAAAAATTATTGTTGACCTGCTTTGTGATAATTGTTTTTAGAAGAAATGCTCTGCGAAAATTTTTTTTAGAAACATTTTCTGAGCAGCTCAATACAAGTTTTTTTTTGTAAAAATGTTGCTGATCTTCTCAGTGACAAGTTTTCTTTTGAAAAAATTGTTGCTGAGCTGCTCAATGACAAGTTTTCTTTAGAAAAAAATTTTACTGAACAGCTCAGTTTGATTTTCTCTTATGACAACATATTACTGAGCTACTTTGTTATAATTTTTCGCTAGAAAACATAATGCTGAACTACACGGATATTAGTGAGATGCTCTGCGACAATTCTTCTTTACAAAACAAGTTGCTGAGCTACTCAGTGACAATTTTTCTTTAGAAAACATGTTTCTGAGCTGCTCAGTGACAATTTTTTTTTTAGAAAATATGTTGCTGAGACATTCAGTAGCAGGTTTTCTTTAGAAAAATGTTGCTGAACTACAAATTGAAAATTTTTCTGAGCTGTTCAGTGAGAATTTTTTTATTTTATTTTTTTTAGCTTGACGCTGAACTGCTCTTTTTTCCTCAGACAACATGTTGCTGAGTTACCCTGTGGCAATTTTTCTTTAGACATGTTGCTGCACTATTAAGTAAACATGTTTCTGAACTTTTTAATGCCATATTTTTTTAGAAAACATGTTTTTGAGCTGCTCCTTGATAATTTTCCTTTAAAAATAATGTTTCTAGCTTGTTTATCAACATTTCTAGAAGCCAACTGCTAATATTAATATTTATTTTAATATTTTTTTTATATTTTTAGCAACATTTTTAAGTAAAAGAATTGTGATTTCCTCATTTTAAAAGGAAGTTTATTTTGCAAAATTGTATTTTATTTTATTATTTTTTGTCATAAGCTAAATTATTTTATTTTTCAGGAGGGGTTTTCTCTAAAAAATAGCTTAAACAGGAAATTAGCAAAATTGTATATTTTTTATTTTTAGCAAAAAAAGTTAAATAAAAGAAATTACTGCCATTTATTTTCTTTTAGATATTAATGTAAAGTTTATTCTTCCATATCTTGACTGTTAAAAGAAGATAGAAACCAAAAAAAATCTAGGAAAAATTGTCTTACATAAAATTTGTAAAATTAAACAAGAAGAAAAACAATTTTCTTTTTTTTATATTTTCCCTTTAAACCTCTATACATACACACACCATTAGAGGACTACAAATGAACAAGGAATAAAAAGGGTGAATTTTAATATGGGGGAACATAAGAAAAATTATACTCGTAGTCGTAGTAGACGACACTAGAAAACATCAAAAACCTCGAAAGGAACTAAATGAATGAATGGATGGATGGTTGGATACTTGTGCAAGTATGTATCATTACTGGCTCAAATATAATTTTGTAGTAGGAAAAGTGAGGAAAAGCATTATGATTTTTCACCCTCTACCGTCACGACTTTTTAATAGAAAATGGCAAAAGATGGTTTAATATTAAACACACACTCATAGTTCACAACAAAAAGGGAAAAGAAAAAAATCATTTAAACCAAGTTTACACAACACAAACACAGAAAAAGTAAATGAAAAACAGGGTAACAAAACGTGAGTTCGTCCGCCTAACAGACAGCCTGATGAAATTTGATTTTCTACTTTTTTTTTTTTTTGCCTACCACCCCCCAAAATCCAAACAAAGAAACACTTTCGCTTACTAAACACAAACATAAAACGGCAACAACAAATAATAACAACAGAAAAAGAAAATAAAATTTTTGTTGATTTTTCCAAGATAGAATATTTTTTATTTCGTTTGCTTTTTTTCAACTTTTTGCTATATTTCCTTTTTAGCTGGATTTTAAGAAAACAGAAGAAGGGGGTGTTGTTGGTAGTATTTTTGATGAAGGAAAATCATTAAAGAAATAAATGGTTTTCTAGCAACATTAGGGTAACTCTCTCTCTCTCTTTTTTTCTTTGTATTTTTATCACTCTCTCGCACATGTTTCCGGTGGAAAAACAGCAGGGTAGTCAAGTTAATATTTCCTTTAAAATTGTTTTACAAACGAAATTGTTTTGTAGTTCAGTATTTATGAAAAAATAAAAACGAAAAACTTTGTCATATATTTTTTTTTTAACAAACAGTTTCGTTATATAAACCCTGCTGTTGTTATTGTTTTAATCATTATGATTATTAGAATTCTGTTTCTTGTTTATGCCCTCAAACAATGTCCTTTGTAAGGACATAGAAAACAATGAAATAGTACCAAAAATAATAGCAAAAAAAGCACATTAAAAACGTCCTTGAATTGTTACAGAAAAACAAAATATTATCAACAGAAGTATTAATAAAGAAATAAATAATAGTTTTTCTGCTGAATTTTCGAGAAATGAAAAAAAATTAAAGTTTTCTTTAATAAGAGAAGAGGGGGAAATCTCCTGGGCTTTTAAGTAGAAAAGTAGGATAAGAAAGGCAAAAGTTTTTCTTTTGCTGCAATATTTTGTCACGAAGCAGCTCAGCAACATAATTTTAATGAAAACTTGTCACTGAGAAGCTCGGCAACATTTTTACTAAAGAAAAATTGATAATGAGCGGCTAGTAACATTTTTTTTAAAGAAAACTTGTCACTGAGCATCTTAGCAAAATTTTTTTAATGAAAACTTGTCACTGAGAAGTTCGACAACATTTTTACTAAAGAAAAATTAATAATGAGCGGCTAGCAAAATTTTTTCTAAAAAAACTTGTCACTGAGCAGCTCAGCAATATTTGTTCTGAAGAAAACTTGTCACTGAGCAGCTCAGCAACATTTGTTCTAAAGAAAATTTATCACTGAGAAACTGTAAAACATTTTTTGTAATGAAAACTTATCAGTGAGCGACACAGCAACATTTTCATAAACAAAACTTGTCAATGAGCAGCTCAGCAACATTTTTTGTAAAGTAAACTTTTCACTGAGCGGCTCAGCAACAGTTTTTTAATGAAAACTTGTCACTGAGAAGCTCGGCAACATTTATTCTAAATAAAACTTATCACTGAGTAGCTCAGCAACTTTTTTCAGTTCGACAACATTTTTACTAAAGAAAAATTAATAATGAGCGGCTAGCAAAATTTTTTCTAAAAAAACTTGTCACTGAGCAGCTCAGCAATATTTGTTCTGAAGAAAACTTGTCACTGAGCAGCTCAGCAACATTTGTTCTAAAGAAAATTTATCACTGAGAAACTGTAAAACATTTTTTCTAATGAAAACTTGTCACCGAGCAACACAGCAACATTTTTTCTAAAAAAAAAAAAAAAAAAAAAAAAAAACTTGTCACTGAGCAGCTCAGCTATATTTTTTTCATCAAACATTAGTACTGACCTGCCCAGCAACATTTTTCTAAAGTGAAATTGTCACTGAGCAGCCTAGTAAAATTCTAAAAAAAAAAAAAAAAAAATGTTGTTACTCGGCAGGTATGCAGCATTTTTTAAGAAAAGTTATCATTATGTAGTTCAGCAACATTTTTTAGAAAAAAAGGTTCTTCAGAGTTTAGCAACATTTGTAAACTGTCACTGAGCAGTCCACCAACATTTGTTTTAAAGTAAATTTATCACTGAAAAGTTTAGCTAAATAAAAATATTGACAGAGCAGCTCAGCAACATTTTTTTGTAAGAAAAATTGTCACTGATTATCCTAGCAACATTTTCTCCAAAGAAAAAATGTCGCAGAACAGCACAACAATATTTTTTCTAAACAAAAGTTTTTCTTCGAAAAATTGTGAACTCAGCAACATTTTATCTGATGAAAAATACTTTCTAAGATGTCAGAAATATTCCCAAAAACAAAAAAGTTGCTAAGCAGCTCAACAACTTTATTGCTAAAGAAAGTTACTTAGCAGCTCAACAACTTTTTTCTAAAGAAAGTTGCTAAGCAACTATGCTACTTCTTTTCTGTAGAATGTTGCTAAGCTGCTCAACAACTTATTTTCTAAAAAAAATTTATAAGCAGCTCAACAACTTTTTTTCTAAAGAAAGTTGATAAGCAACCCAACAACTTTTTTCTAAACAAAGTTGCTAAGCAGCTCAAAAACTTTTTTCTAAAGAAAGTTGATAAGCAGCTCAAAAACTTTTTTCTAAAGAAAGTTGATAAGCAGCTCAACAATTTTTTTTAAAGAAAGTTGCTAAGCAGCTCAACATCACTTTTCAGAAACAAGTTGTCGTTCAACAAGTTTTTTTCTAAAGAATGTTGCTAAGCATTTCCACAACTTTTTTTTCCAAAAAAAAAATTATAAGCAGCTCAACAACTTTTTTTCTAAAGAAAGTTGATAAGCAACCCAACAACTTTTTTCTAAACAAAGTTGCTAAGCTGCTCAACAACTTTTTATCTAAAGAAAGTTGCTAAGCTGCTCAACAACTTTTTATCTAAAGAAAGTTGCTGAGTAGCATAACAACCTTTTTCCAAAAGGAAGTTACTAAGCAGAACAACATTTTTTTTTTTTTTTAAAGTTGCTAAGCGGCTCAGCAACTTTTTTCTAAAGAAAGTTGCTAAGCAGATGAGAAACAGCTCAACAACTTTTTTCTAAACAAAGTTGCTAAGAAAGTTGCTAAGTAGCATAACAACCTTTTTCCAAAAGGAAGTTACTAAGCAGAAAAACATTTTACACAACATTTTTACACAATCTTTTCATGAAGAAAGTTGCTAAGTAGCTCAACAACTTTTTTCTAAAGAAAGTTGCTAAGCAGATGAGAAACAGCTCAACAACTTTTTTGTTGAGCTGCTAAGCAGCTCAACAACTTTTTTCTAAAGAAAGTTGCTAAATAGCATAACAACCTTTTTCCAAAAGGAAGTTACTAAGCAGAACAACATTTTTTTTTAAGAAAGTTGCTAAGCGGCTCAGCAACTTTTTTCTGAAGAAAGTTTTTAAGCAGTTGAGAAACTTGTTTTCTAAAAAATGTTGCTAAGCAGTTAAGAAGCTTTTTTTAAAGAATGTTGGCAAATGACTTCTTGTTTAGCAACTAATGTTACAACTTCTAATGTTACAACTTCTTTTGTTAAATAAACCTCATTATTTTCATTTATAAGTAATGTTGCTGGCCAATTTTGCAACTTTGTTACTAAAAAAAAATGTTGCTTTACAACAATTCTTTTCAAAAAAAAGTCTTAGTATCTTTTTCATTTAAAATAATTTATAATTATTGTTTCTTCAAAAGTAAATCTACTCAACAATTTTCTTTTAAATCCTGTTAATAAAATGTCTTCAATTATGTTGTTTCAAAACAAACAAAAAATCTGTCAAGATTTTCCTCCACAAACAAAGTCAACATACCAGACATTCTTTAGACAGTCAGACATTCATTCATTCATTCGTGTATTCTTTGATTCAGTTAAGAAAAGCTAAAAAAAAGACTTTAACTACCAGCCATTATTGTTTTAACAGGCAATGGTCTTTGTTTTTTTGTCTTAAGCTTAACAAAGTCGCGTGTCATTTGTCTTTAAAATTCAGGTAAATTGACAAATGTTTTATGGACTACAAAACTCTTCTAACATTCATCTTTAACATAAATATAAAAAGAATTTCAATTCCAACGTTTTAAAGAGGTAAAATGCGCCATCATTGACATGGTAAAAGAAACAAAAAAATATAGGTAAGAGGAAAGTCGGGTATGGCCTTTAAAACATGGGCTTATAACGGTTAGAGTTTTCACACACACAGAAATATAACGCAACTTCCAAATAAATAATGGCAGACAGAAATTGTGGCAGGAGTAAAATAACCAACCAGTCAGTCAGCCAACCATAAGCAACGAGTGCAACATACAAAATTTTTTTTAAACACATGAGGGCTCAAAAATATACACATTTTGCTGCAGACACATAGAGGAACATGTTTAAATTATTTCAATGCTGAATTGATGTTGATGATGATGATGAAGAAATTCACAACAAATTTGAGAGTAGAAAGTATGTATTTGTAAAGCATTACTAATGGCAGCAGACAAACTCAATTAGACTGCAGGGAATTGAATCAAATGTCTGTAATACATTAAAAAAAAAAATAACAAAAATACAGCAATGGCTTTTACTTTTTTTTTTGCTATAATTTTGTTGTTGTTATTTGTGGGATATTAAGGATTCTAACATGTGATGGTGATACTACTACTGTTCTTTGGCTACTGGTTTCATTTTTTTATTGCTTCCATTGCCTGTTTATTATACGGATATTGACTTTGAGATTTTGATGAATGCCCAAGTGTCTGTATACGTTTTGCAGGCAAGAGCCACCACAAATAAATAGAAAAAAGAAAAATCTGTTTAATGGAAAGTAAAAGTGGATTTTTGCGAGGTATAGTAAGAAGTTTTTTTTAATGATTGTAATTGTTAAAATGGCCTAAGAATTCTTAAGTTCAAAAGGGATACAATTTAATTTTAAATGGAACATTTTGTGTTAAATTAAATTTTCAACTTAAATTATTAAAAAAAAAATGTTGCTGAAAAATTATTTAAATTAATAGAAACATTCGGTAAAAAAAATTCTTAGCAGGTTTCCTTTCTCAAAAAAAAAAAAAAAAAGGAAGCTGAGATTTCAATCTACCTTCTTTGGTATAAAAAGAATAACTGATCTACTTTTCAACTTTCATTAGAGAAAAGCTTGTTGAGCTGCTTGGTAACTTTTTTTTTAAAAAGTTGCTGTTCTGCTTCGCAACTATTTTTAGATAAAAATTGCTCAACATTGCTGAGGTGCTTTGCCACTATCTTTAAAAAAAAGTGTTGCTGAGGTGCTCAGTGAAAATTCTTTTTAGAAAACAGTTTGGTAAGATGCTCTGTGACAATTATTCTTTACTAAACAAGTTGCTGAGATGCTCAGTGAAAATTTTTCTTTAGAAAAAATGTTGCTGAGCTGCTCAATGCAAGTTTTGTTTATAAAAATATTGCTGTGTAACTCAGTGACAAGTTTTCATTATAAAAAATGTTTCAGAGCTGCCCAGTGATAAGTTTTCTTTACAAAAAATGTTGCTGAGCTGCTCAGTAATAAGTTTTCGTTGATAAAATATTTCTGAGCTTCTCAGTCACAAGTTTAGTTTATAAAAATGTTGCTGTGTTGCTCAGTGACAAGTTTTCATTACACAAAATGTTTCAGAGCTGCTCAATGATAAGTTTTCTTTAGAACAAATGTTGCTGAGCTGCTCTGTGACAAGTTTTCCTTACAAAAAATGTTGCTGAGCTTCTCAATGACAAGTTTTGTTTATAAAAATGTTGCTGTGTTGCTCAGTGATAATTTTTCTTTAAAAAAAAAAAAAATATTACTGAGCTGCTCACTGACCATGCTTTACAATCTTTGAAAACAACTTTATTCAAATACAAAGCAACTTTCTGATTCAGCACTTTCTTTCAACAAAAAATGGCTTTATTGCTTGGGAACTTTCTTTGCAAAAAAGTTGCTGAGATGATTAGCAACATCTTTAAGGAATATTTGTATCAAAAAATAAAAATATATTGCTGAGCTCCTCAGTGAAATTATTCCTAATTTAAAGTGTTGCTCAGCTGCTCAATGAAAATTTGACTTTACTGAGCTGCTCACTGACAATGCTTTACAATCTTTGAAAACAAATTTATTCAAATGCAAAGCAACTTTCTGATTCAGCACTTTCTTTCAACAAAAAATAGCTTTATTGCTTGGGAACTTTCTTTACAAAAATGTTGCTGAGATGATTAGCAACATAAGTAAAATTTGTATTAAAAAAAATATATTGCTGAGTTCCTCAGTGAAAATTTTCTCCTAATTTAATATGTAGCGGAATTGCTCAATGAAAATTTGTCTTTATTCCAAATTTTCAGGAGCTACTCTGTGATAATTTCTCTTTAGAAAAAATGTTGCTGAACTGCTCAGTGACTTCTTTCATTAGACCAAAAGTTTTTGAGTTCAAAATGTTGCACAGCTCATAGTTGAGTTGCTCATTCCATATTCTTTAGAAGAAATATTGTTGCTCTGCTCAGTGGAATTTTTTCTTTAAATAAAATGTTGCTGAGCTGCTAAAATAAAATGTTTCTGAATTCTAAATGTTGCACAGCTTATAGTCCATATTCTGAACATGTTAGTAGCATTTTATCTTTAAAAAAATGTTGCTGAGCTGCTCAGTGACATTTGTCCTTAAAAAAATGTTGCTGAGCTGCTCAATGATATTTCTTCTTTAGAAAAATGTTGCTGAGCTGCTCTGTGACATTTATTCTAAAGGAATAATATTGCTTAGCTGCTCATTGATATTTATTCTTTAGTAAAAATGTTGCTGAGCTGAGTGAAAATGTTGCTGAACTGCTCGGTGACACTACTTTCTTTGAAAAAAAATATGTTCTTAAGCTGCTCAGTGAGATTTTTGTCTGAAACAAAATATTACTGAGCAGCTCAATGTCAGTTTTTTAGGACAAGGAGTTGATAAGTTGCTCACTGACTACTTTTCTTTAGAAAAAAATATTCGCGACAATTGTTCTCTATAAAAAATGCTTCAGAACTGCTCTGTGAAAATTTTTCTTTAAAAAACATATTGCGGAGATCTTCAGTAACAATTTTTATTACACAAAATGTTGCTGAGCTGTTCACTAGCAATTTTGTGTTAGATGAAATGTTTCGGAGAACAATTTAATTTAGAAAAAGTGTTTGAGTTGAATTTTAGTTTAGAACAAATGTTGCTGAACCTACTGAGCTGCTGAGTGACAGTTTTAGATAAGAAAAAATAGTGCTGAGCTGCTTAATGATAGTTTTTTAGACCATACGTTGCCTAGTGATAAATCTTTTGAGTCAAAATGTTGTTGAGGTACTTAACGAAAAATTTGTTTAGACAAAATGTTGCTAAACTCTCAGTAACAAAATTTTTGTATAGAATAAATGTTGCTGATAGTGACATTCTTTTGAAGAGAAACTTGTTACTGAGCGGCTCTGTAAGCATTTTTCTTCATACAAAATATATATGTCTTTAGAAAAAATGTTCACAGAAATTTAGCAAATCAGAAAAATATTTCTAGCTTCTAGGCATTAAGTTTTTTTCATTAACATTTTACTCAGCTACCATTTTTTTAGTCACCTTGCTGTTCTGATTTTTTCCCACCTAACCCACTGTTCTCTCTGCCCTTTTAATATATATCATTTTTAATTTATTTATAATTGCTTAATTCATTTTTAATTTTTAACTCTTTCATTTTGTTTAATTATCCTTAAAATTTTTCAACTTCCAAAACATAAAATCCTGCAGAAATAAAGGAGAAAAGCCATTAAATTATCTTTAATACCAATGAACTTTAACCGTGTGTGTAAGCAAAAAATAAAATAAATAAGGGTGGTGGGGCAAATACATATATACACACATGCATACAGACACAACCAAACAATGTCCATATGCAGACACAAAAGTAAAGGAAAATAAAGAGTGAAACGCAGCAACAAAAAGGAAAAAAAATCAACAACAATAAAACAAAAAACAATTCACCATTAAAACACACAAACAACAGTCTGTCAGTGTCAAAGACAACGTTAGCGCAGTCTGGCTACAACAGACTTAACAACAACATATAAGCAACGAGGTAAAAGAAAAACAACAAGAAAAAAAGCTCGGAAAATCAGCAACATGCTATATGTACGTTTTTTTAGTTTGCAATATAAAACAAAAAAAAACTTTTATTTAAAAAGGAATTTCAATAAAATAAAACTTTTAAAGAAACAACCATTTATTTCTTTTAAAAGAACCCCCCAACGTATATAACATAACAAACTTTAAAGTTTAAATCCAGCAATAACGTTAGAAATTTTAAATTAATAACTTTCTTAAGGGTAATGTGACAACTTCACGCACTAAACTGCAAAAACAATACACCTCGTCTATAGAATAGCAATAACAACAACAAATCATATAAACATTTTACACTTGAAATGTATAGAAAAATAAATTACGGTAAAAAAAAAACAAAATTACTCTCGACTGTCTTTGCTTTTTATTGTTTTTCTTTTTGACCAAAAGCTTAGTGTGTGTATGTGTGTTTAAAGATTGCATTCATATATTTGTCTCTTTCTTGTACTTGAGAATATAAATGTTGCATTAGCTAAATAAGTAACAATAAAAAGTAACAAAACAATATACAATTATAATAACAAGAATAGTGTTGTCTATTAAGCGTTTAATTTTTAAGAATATTTTAATGTATCTTAGAAATGTTTCAGATAAATGCACAGAGAAAACAGATTCGTTACCACAACCGAATATGTTGCCAATCGAATTTTATCGGTTCCATGTACTATCTCGTAATTCGATGGCAATAACCGAATAAATATAGTGCACTCAATTTACTTTCATATGACTATTGTGAATAATTTTAAAAAATATGTAATATTTTGCTTTAATTATTTTCATGATTATTTTTATTAAAAAAAAAATAAACATAGAATAGAAAAATTTTAAAGCTTAATTAGATAAAATACAACAAAAATTGTTTTAACAACAAAAAATGAATTAATGATGTACTTAGTTGATCCAGCTTCTCGCATTCAAGGCAGACATACTCTAGAAGCTTTATACAGTTTTTAAAAAAAAATGTATTTGGTATCCGAGGTGGAAGACACTCCAAAATATCTGTGTGGAGTAGCGTCTGGAACTTATAGTAAAAAACTCACAAGCTGCTACCACTAAATTGGAGTCTGGCACAAATAGACTGTATTAAAACTTAAAAAATTGTGGTAACGATTCCAAGTTGACGATGTTTGGCAAAGGCTTATGGAAAAGAATACATAATTAATGTTTTAAAATTGCACGCATATTTTAAAGAAAATCACTTTCCAGTTTCGTAATACTAAAGTTTATGCTCTAATTCCGTTTTTGTTCCCATCCATAAAATAAATTTATTTATAAATTTTATAAAAAAAAAAAAAAAATACTTTAAAAATAGTTTTTAAAATGTTAAAATATAAAACTGACTTAGTTGCCATCATTTTCTGTCAATTCGAAATACCGAATTAATTTATTACTGTGTTTAATAATATAGTAAATGTTTAAATTATTTCTATAAAAATACAATATTGATTCTAATTGCCGATTTTTGTTTCTAAAATATATAGAAAATAAGTTTCTATATACCGAATTGATTAAATTTGAATAACCAGACACAACTTGATGGTGCTAACTAACCAAACCATTGTAGGAAGTTTGTTTTTAATTTAATAAAGAATTTACATTTATATTTTCCATTTTACTATTTTTTTAATAACTAAAACAAATACTTGGTTGATAATATTGTATTTTCATAATCACCGTTTTCTAACCAATCTTTTTCCTGTGTGGTTGTAAATTTTTTACGTTGTTAGACTTAAAGAAGTATTTTAAATTAAACAAAATTGAAGGACAATTAATTTAATTTCATCTGACAGTACTGCATTTTGTAGTTTGGACGACACTAAGACCCCCGTATACCTAAACATTAGAGTGTTCCATTGAAAACAAATTTGTAAAAAGACTCAAAAATTGCGTATTAATTAGCTGATCATAATATAGTAAGACTGTTTTAAACAATCGAACAAAGAACAATTTACACATTATTAATTCATACAAATTCACAATTTGGACCAAAACTCTAGAAGGCTTATTTTATGCTGTAATCTGCAATAAAAATTCAGATTTCTTCAAAAAGCTCCGTTTTTTTAAAGTGCTTTACGAAACAAATTTTGCAAACATTCTCCTCTAGAAATGAAGATTAATATGTTCTTGTATGATTCTCCTAATATTACGTCCAAATGTTTTCATTTACGTGAGCTGGACCATTTCTTCAAAAATAAAGATTTCTTTCAATGGCATTATAAAAATACTTCAAAAATAATTCTTACATATATTTTCATTCCACAAATATTACAATTTTATGCCAGTTATGAGAAAAATATTTTACAATTTTTTTGCAAAGATTTTGGTCAACAAACCGTCTTTTTTTCAAGCAAAATGGATAAACAATTTTTAATTCTGTTCCTTTTGTGGCCAAAATATTAAAAATTTGCATGATAGTAAGAACTGTTGATAATATATAATTTAAAAAAAAAAATACCAAAATGTCCTAAAGTTTTCTAGCGAAACAAAATCCCATGAAGCAAATTTTTAAAATATTTTTTCCATAACCAGCTTAAAATTAAAAATTTTTTGACACTCATTTCGATTAAAAAATCTAAACTTTTTTTGACCAAAATGTATGTATGGGATCCATGATTTCTCAGATGTTCAAAGAAAACTGTAGACCATTTTTAAATTTTTTTTTTTAATAATTTTTTCCATATACATTACATTGTAGACTTAATCGCCGCTCTCAGCATTACTAAATGATACTTATGTATATAAGCAGTTTTTAGTAAATATATAAGGAATTAAATTTTTACTAAGGCGTCTAACACAAAACTCAATCAAGGCCAATATTTTTTCTTATGCGTAAAAGAAATAATCAGCATGCGAAACAATTGTTTTGGTTCCCAAATAAAAACTGTTGAAATTTTGGACATCGCGATCAAAATTCATCGGTTATAGCATCAAAAGAGGAAGCTGTTTATCATATTGTTTTCGCTTACAAAACACATCATTTAGTAGGAGTAGTTTTTGTAACCAAAGGGTTAACTATCAATTTTATACATTTAGTTCTGAAAAGGTTTAATCAGCAATTTTTGGAAAAAAGTTGTATGGAAGTATTTATTATGCTCAAATATCAATCAATTTATTAAATATAAATGAAGTAAAATTTTTTATCTAAAAATACAAATTTTTACAAAAAAAAAAAAAAAATCAAATTCTTAAAAAAATCACATTTTTTACAATTAAAACGCAATTTTTGAAACAGCATAAATTTTTACTATAAATCCAAATATTTACAAAATTCTAAACTTTTACTCAAAATTTAGTTGGGCAATAAAAATTTTAATTTTAACCAAAATTCTGTATTTTCAGTAAAATTAAATAATTTTACTAAAAAAAAAATAAGAACTGACTTTTATTAAAACATAATAATAAGAAATCGGTTTCAAAATTCTAAATATTCAGTCGTAAACTTTCAATTTTAGCAAATTTTTTTTTTTAACCTTTTACCTAAAGGAAAGCTCGTATTCATTATTTTTTTCTAATTACGTTATTTATAAAACAGTGTTATCAAAATTTAAAAAAAAAAATGGTATTTTAGATCCAAAATAAGCATTTTTATAATACATTTTCAAAACCTTCAAAATTATTATCATGCTTTTACGATAACTTTCTTTTAGTTAGCTTACAGAAACTTATCGTTAACTACCGCTATGTTTAAGCACATAAATTGGTAAAATTTTACTACAGAATTACACTTAACGACAAATTTTGTTAACAAAGGCATTTTAAATAAAATTGTTTGTAGTTAAAAAGTTTCGGAATTGCGCTACAATTAAGAAATTGGCTCCTTTCGTTAAATTTGAAATTGTTGATATTTTCCTTTAATAAGTGTATATTTTTTAAGTTTTTACGTATATTTTGAATTTTTAGAAGCATATTTAAGTGCATATTTTAAAAAATAAATGCATCATAATTTCTAATCTCAATTTTTTTTAATTTTTTTTAAATTTTTTTAAATTTAAATTATTAACATAGATATGAAGCTAAAAAAACTCAGTAAAATAAAACGCAAAAAAGCTAACATACTATAATTGTTTTAGTTTTCAACGAATTTTTTACTAACAATTTTAAGAGAAGGGTTTTTCAAAGTCCCTCAAAAAAAAAATAATAATAATAAATGTTTTTCTCTTTACAAATGGACGTTTTCTTCATCATGAGAATAAGATTTTTATATCTTTTGCATAATTTTATGCATAAAATTCTATAAAAAAAAAAAAAAACAAGCGTTTTTATAGAAATTTTAGTCCATTTTGAAATGTTTAGAAAAAAGATTTGACTAGCGTGAGTCAAAAAGTCCTTTCATGGACCAAAATTTGCTCACCAAAAAAATTAAAAATATAAATAAGCTCAATGTTATGACAATTTTGTCCTATTCCAAAAAAATAAAAAATAATGGAATCTAAGGGCAGCAATTGTAAAAATCCTTAATATTTGGACATGAAAATCACTTTCCGGATACTAAACAAAGCTAAAAATTGTAAAAATTTGATTTAAAAGTTTCCTTAATTTAAATTATTTATCATATTTCTTAATTTAATTTTTTCAATCATATTTATTAAAATTTTTTATTTTTTTCTAAAACAATAAAAACGCTGTATATGCATTACTTTTTCCTATTCGGTCTACTACAACTTTTGTTTTGTTTTTCATTGTTTATGAACCCATTCATTTGTTTATCGCTTTTGTTTTTATCTTTTAGATATTAAATTTTTTTGAATGAATATATTTGTTATTATTATTATTTAATAAAATAAGATAATTAAACTTACGTTTTGTTTTTAATAACAATTTCTCAGCAGCATTAGAATTCAGCTCACTTTTATTTACTTACACACACACTAATGTTATATGCACTGGCTTTGATAAAAAAAAAAAATAACAAAACACACCAAAGCCAAAAACAAAATTTAAACGATGAAAAATAAACTCAATAAATTCTTGTTGGATTTGCTTTTGCTTTTTAAATTTGCACAAACAATCAAACACACTCTAATAAGAGTATATGACAGGCTACTCTCTTTATCCACAATTTAAATTCAATACACTTTATTTTTGTTTTGTTGTTTTTTTCTTTATTATTTTTTGCTGGCTGTATTTTGTTGTTGCTAGTGGGTTTCTTTGAAAGAAAATTATAATTTTTTCTGAGACACTGGCAAAAAATGAATGAATGAATTGTAAATTGGATTTTTTTTATTATTTAAAGAAATTTATTTAATTTAAATTATAAACTTTAGTTGTTTGATTAATAAATTATTTTCTTTATTTAAAACTAAATAAATTGTATTATGTTTTAAAGCCATTTTGTCAATAACATCATTACAAACCGGTGGGTTTTGTTTAAATAATTTTAATATTGCAAGGCTTTAAACTTTTATAGTTGTATTTTTATAAAATTTTGCACTTTATGTAAGAAATTTTATTTAATTTTGTTTAAATTTCTTTGTAATTCCCGTCATATGCTATAGCATTGTTATTCGCAGACTGATTTATTGCACGCACGTCATTTGTTTAATATAATGTAATTTTTTGTTGTTGTTGTTGTTGCTTTAATAGTTGTTATTGTAGTTTTTTGTTACTTATATTATTTCTCCTGTTTTTTTTTTTCACTTGTTTTTTTTTTTTGCAAGTAAAGGTCTCCCGTTTTCCTTGCTTGTTTTTTTTTTAAGAATTTCACTTTAATTTTTTCCACACAATTATTGTTGTTCTAGGTTATTTATGCTTTTTTCCCGTTATCCGGTAGTTTTCCCGTTGGTTATCACTTTACAACTGAAAATTATCATTGTCAACCATTATAAAACTGTAAATTTTTTTCCTGTCCAATTCATCTATAATTTCACGCAACACTAACATAATTTTTGGGGTTGTTTTTCTCTTTATTTCTTTTTATTCCGTTTTTTGTTTTCGCACGAATTTCGAGCAAAAATTTATACACCAACAAAAATGAAAACAAATACTTAAAATGCTAAACACTGAGCATGCCCTCTGTTTGTTTGTCATATTGTTTGTTAATTGTCAAATGTTTCACTTTCATTTTGTTTATATTCTTATTGGGATTTTTGCCTTTGCCAGAGAGTTTGCATGTGCAAAATGTAGTTGTTGTTGTTTGTAAGCTCTTTTGTTTTGTTTTTAAGATCTTGTTCGTGGAATTTTTATGAATGTGTTTGGATAAAAAGTGATGCCAAGTTTAGAGAAATGAACTAAAGAAACAGGGTTTGGAAATTAAAGTAAATAAATCAAAAATATGAAATAGAGATAAAATTTCAAAAATACAATAAAAAAAGGAATAAATATATGTAAATAAATGTTTAATTATAATTCTTAAATTCAATTTAATTTTATGTATTCTAAGATATTTTGGTAAAGTTCACAAATTTTAAAATTATATTTTTATAAACTCAACATACTTTTTCTGATTTCTGAAATTGAAACAAAATTTGTGTAAAAAAATAGTTTTCGGAGAAACTGTAAATATTTAAATTGTAATAAAATCTTTGTTAGTTAAGATATCTTAACGAAAAATTAGAAAGTTTTAAAAAACTTTAAAAGTTTTGTAAAAGAAAACCTAAAAAAAAAACGACGAAATCTCAAAAATGGAATTTTTCACAGTTTCGCCTATAAAATCTACAATTTCCCGATGTCCCGGAGATTATGATTGCAAACTCTTAAAAACATATTATAGATTCCTAAACTGCATTCTGTTATCACATTCAAGCTTTGGGATTTTAAAAATATAGTATAAAGTCAAATCTTTCATATAAAATAATATTAAAGATTTCTTTAAAATTCGGGAGAGTCTTTACCTAAACCGTTTGGGCTATGTGGCTTGTTTTCTACTTTAAAATCATCTTTACGAAGATTCATTGCAAAAAAGTATAAAATTTTTATATATTTTATTAAAAAAAATTATATTTTAGAGAAAAAAAGTGTAAAAACTATTTCGGCAAAAAAGAAAAAAGTAAAATTCGTAATTTTTGCAATTTTCAATTTCAAAATCGTTTATTTTTGGATACGCTTGAGATATCGACATCAAATTTTCCTTATTTAATAGTTGGGGTTTATATGAAAATATTGAGGTAGTTAAAACTTCAAATTCAAATAACTAGAAAACTGTTACTTATAAATAGCACAGGTAAGCATATTTTTTATAGGCCTTATAGAGAGTTTAATAAAACTTAAAAATATTTAAAATCTAATAGAAAACAACAAATCGCCAAGAGCTTAAATTAAAAATTTTTAATGTCAAATATATTCTACTTTAAGCCGCCATAGCTCCTCACCTGAGAGGTATGTGGGGTTTTCCTTCCAAACTAGAAACTTTACACTCCTCTGCTACGTTTGTGTGAAATTTTATGTCAATCCATGCAGCTCATTAGAAGTTAAAGATTTATTTCTACAAATTTTCGATTCTGGGTGGGTGGTTCCCGAAAGTGGGCATTACATGGGAGAAATGACCAAGTATGGGCCAATAATTATAACTTTTGGCATTATGATTTTTACTTATTTAACACTGACTTGTGTCAAATATTAACCTCATGCTATCATTGGTTTGTGAGTTATGCCCGCAAACACTTTTTATCCAAAACACTTTTTTTTTTTTTTTTTGGAAATAGTTCTGTTACTTTTGAATAAAATAAAATAAAATTTCACATAGTCAGAGGTGAAGTGTTTTCGAGTTGACTTGGAGGAGTACAGGGGGTACCGTACAGCGGGTCAGGGTGGTAGTGGGTGACTCTCCAAAGAAACTTTATATATAGATAGTCCTCGTAAACCTCTTGTAAATTATCAATCACCATATTCTAACGTTTTTTTTAGATAGCAATTACTTGCATAAAGGGTTTATACTTTAGCTTTAAACTTAATAGAAACTTGGCCTCCTCTAGCCATTTTTCATACATTTGTAAAAAATGGCCCGTTAGAGTGATTTTCTAAAGAGTGGTTTATATGGGCGCTATGGTCAATTATGAACCCATCTTAATGAAATTCAGCACATAGATTTAAGTTGATATTAAACTTATAAAATATTAAGAGATTTTTGATCATTAAAGCCCTATTCTGGGAGTACATTTGTATAGGGGCTAGGTATAGTGATAAACCCATCACAACCAATTTTAGTAGAGTTTGCCCTTGGACTTTAAGAGTCATGTGTGCCAAATTTCATTGAATTATTTTTGAAAATACGACCTGCTGTTGCATTATAATATTTACATGGGCGGACAGACGGACGGATGTCGTTAAATCGAGGAAGTGATTGGTATAATTTAAAGTTGGTCTGAGACCAATATTTTTTAGTGTTACCAACATCAGCACAAACTCATAATACCTTCCTCAACTATGGTGGTATAAGATGCAAAAATTTTGTAGATTTTTATTGAGAAAAATAAGTGATCATAGATTTCATTCTTTTTTTAGTTGGGCCACCATTTAAGAATCCTCAGCTGATTAAAGTTTTTTCATAAAAATATAGTTTTCTTTATTTTTGCAGAAAAAATAAGTGATCACAGATCTTTAACAAAAATTTACAATTGGTTCACCATTGAAAAATCTATAGATGATTAAGGATTTTCATAAAAAATGTAGATTTTTAGTTAGAAAGATAAATGATCACAGATTTTCGAATTGAGCCACTATATAAGGATCTACTACCGATTTAAAATTGTTCATAAAAATATCGATTTGTTACAGCAAAATAAGTGATCAGAGATTTTATTTATTTTTTCAATTTGGTCACTATTTAAGGATCTACAACTAATTTAAGATTTTTTTATAGAAGATATCGATTTTTATTGATTTATCCATTTCCCTATTATGCAATGAACACAGAGTTTTATCCCTTTTTCAATTGGTACACAAATAAAAAATCTACAGTCGATTTAAGTTTTTTAATAAAATGATTGATCTTTTATAGGAAAAATAAGTGATCACGGATTTACGTTATTTTATTTTATTTTTTTCAATTTAGCAGGATCTACATATGATTTATAATATTATATTTATATGATTTTTTATAAAATATAGATTTTTTTTATGCAGAAAAATAAGTGATCACAGATTTTTCATCATCTTTCCAATTGGGCCACTATTTAAGAATCTACAGCTGATTTAGACTTTTAATATTAAAGTCGATTTTTATTCAGAAAATTATGTGGTCAAAGTTTCTAAACATAAACAAATACATTAGATTTTAATTAAAGGAATTTAAAGTCCCAATCCTGCTATAAAAAATCTCTCCATTTGTTCTTACAATTATCCCTCTCTCACTTCTCGTATAATACTCCTTCTCCTTTCTCACCATTTTAATTCCAATTCAATTCCCTCTCATTTCTTCCCTAACTCTTTATCTCACTTTCCTTTCATTCCTCTCTCTATTATCCTATTCTCTTATTTTTACACTACGCAAACTCTAATATTTTCCTTTGTATACTTTAAGGATATCTTATGTCTTGTTATCCATTAGGTTTTCTTTGTAATAAAATGTTGGTAGCTTTATCCTCTATAGAGACTTTGTTTTGTGGAAATAAATTTTATTCTAATACCGGCCGGCATGATTGTTGTTTTTTTTTTTTCATATTCTGCTTTGGTTTGTATATTATCCTTACAATTGTCGCTACTGTTGTTGTTATGGGTATACACACAAATATACTCACACTATGGCTACATTTTGGTTACTCATACATTTAAACAAGATTTTCTTGAATAAATAAAAATGATGACGATGATTTCCTATTTGGTTTATTATATTTTTTGTTTTTATTTCTTTTCTTGTAGTAGATTTTTTTTTTTTATTTCAGTAGCTCTTTTTGTGTCCTTTGTAGCTACATATTCAATTGAAAGAATATAGAGGATAAAGCGACTACAATGAGCCTTAGCTGCCACTGTTTTCGGGTTTTTACAAACTACCATGTCTGCCAGTTTCTTTAGCAGCAGCAACTATGTTTAGCTTTCTTCCTTAACTTACTCTCTTTGTCCCTGAATACCACTAGCTTTAGCTTAACCGTTTGATTTATAAACAGAATTAACATAAAGATAATGTGGTATGAACAAGGACAACAAAAATGAGAGAAACGTTAGAAATAACGATTTTTTTTTCGGAAATTTTTGTTTTGCCTTATAAAGGATTTCAAAATTGGTAGTTGGTATAAAGTGTTGCTTATAAGCAGTAGCAATAATTTTGCTTGAATTTGCAATTGTTGTATATGAGGAGTCATACTTAAGAGGCAGGAGCACACTTTATTACATCAATAAAATATGGCTGCTTTGACGGCTAAGAGCAGCATAATCTTAAATGGAGTGTTAGAGCAGAATTTGTGTTGTAATGTTTATACATTTTTCATTGGGAGATGCGTTTTTAATCTGACTTAGTGGAATATATTGGACAAGCGTCTTTGTTTAGCAAATATCAAAGGATATTTTGTATGGAAAATAGGCAAAATTAAAATGCTAAAGGAGCACCTCATTAATATTTCAGGACCATAATTTAAATGGAAATATCAATTCAATTTAATTGAGGAGATAACAAAAGATTATTTAAAACTTAACTACAGCTATAGGAGAGCTGAACCAAAACTAGAACTAGACTGCAACTAGAACTAAACTACAACTGAAATAGAGCTGAACTAGAACTGAACTAGAACTGGACTAGAACTGAACCAGAACAGAACTATTAACGAAGTAGAACTGAACCAGAACTAAACTAGAACTGAACTAAAACTGGACTAGAACTGATTTAAAACTGAACTAGAATTGAACTAGAACTGAACTAGAACTGAGCTAGAACCGAACTACAACTGAACAAGAACTGAACTAGAACTGATTTAAAACTGAACTAAAACTGAACTAAAACTGGACTAGAACTGATTTAAAACTGAACTAGAACTGACCTAGAACTGAACTAGAACTGAACTAAAACCGAACTAGAACTGAACTAAAACCGAACTAGAACTGAACTAGAACTGAGTTAGAACTGAACTAGAACTGAACTAGAACTGAACTAGAACTGAACTAGAACTGAACTAGAACTGAACTAGAACTGAACTAAAACTGAACTAGAACTGAACTAAAACTGAACTAGAACTGAGTTAGAACTGAACTAGAACAGAACTTGAACTGAACTAGAACTGAACTAGAACTGAACTAGAACTGAACTAGAACTGAACTAGAACTGAACTAGAACTGAACTAGAACTGAACTAGAACTGAACTAGAACTGAACTAGAACCAAAATAGAACTGAACTAGAACTGAGCTAGAACCGAACTACAACTGAACCAGAACTGAACTAAAACTGAACTAGAACTGAACTAAAACTGAACTAGAACTGAACCAGAACTAAACTAGAACTGAACTAAAACTGGACTAGAACTGATTTAAAACTGAACTAAAACCGAAATAGAACTAGAACTGAACTAGAACTGAGCTAAAACTGAACTAGAACTGAGCTAGAACTGAACTACATCTGAACCAGAACTGAACTAAGACTGAACTAGAACTGAACTAGAACTGAGTTGAACTGAACTAGAACTGAACTAGAACAGAACTAGAACTAAACTAGAACTGAACTAAAACTAAACTACAACTGAACTACAACGGAACTAGAACTGAACTGTATTAGAAATGAACTCTATGTTGGTCAATGAATGAATGGTTGAATGAATGACTGTTGGAAGAAAAAAAAAATCGCCTTGTTAATAATAAAATTATAGTTAACATATTGTTTATTGATTCAATACAAACAATGTAGTCACAACTATATTTATAGTTGTGAAAGCAAAAATAACAACAACAATAAAAAATAAACAAAATAATAAAAAATAAGAGCAACGAGATGATTTACGTTAAACCATGATTTATGGCTTTATTGAGCTATTAATGAACTAGAACTGAAGTAGAACTGAACTAGAACTGAACCAGAACTAAACTAGAACTGAACTAGAACTGGGCTAGAACTGATTTGGAACTGAACTAGAGCTGAACTAGAACTGAACTAGAACTGAACTAGAAGTGAACTAGAACTGAACTAGAACTGAACTAGAACTGAACTAGAACTGAACTAGAACTGAACTAGAACTGAACTAGAACTAAAACTGAACTAGAACTGAACTAAAACTGAACTAGAACTGAACTAAAACTGAACTAGAACTGAACTAGAACTGAACTAGAACTGAACTAGAACTGAACTAGAACTGAACTAGAACTGAACTAGAACTGAACTAGAACTGAACTAGAACTAAAACTGAACTAGAACTGAACTAAAACTGAACTAGAGCTGAACTAGAACTGAACTAGAACTGAACTAGAAGTGAACTAGAACTGAACTAGAACTGAACTAGAACTGAACTAGAACTGAACTAGAACTGAACTAGAACTGAACTAGAACTGAACTAGAACTGAACTAGAACTGAACTAGAACTGAACTAGAACTGAACTAGAACTAAAACTGAACTAGAACTGAACTAAAACTGAACTAGAACTGAACTAAAACTGAACTAGAACTGAACTAGAACTGAATTAGAACTGAACTAGGACTGAACTAGAACTGAATTAGAACTGATGTAGAACTGAACTGGAACTGAACTAGGACTGAACTAGAACTGAACCAGAACTGGAACTGAACTAGAACCGAACTAGTACTGAACTAAAACTAAAATAAAACTGAATTAGAACTGAACTAGAATTGAACTAGAACTGAACTAGAACGGAACTAGAGCTGAACTAGAACTGAACTAGAACTGAACTAGAAATGAACTAGAACTGAACTAGAACTGAACTAAAACTGAACTAGAACTGAACTAAAACTGAACTAGAACTGAACTAGAACTGAATTAGAACTGAACTAGGACTGAACTAGAACTGAATTAGAACTGATGTAGAACTGAACTGGAACTGAACTAGGACTGAACTAGAACTGAACCAGAACTGGAACTGAACTAGAACCGAACTAGTACTGAACTAAAACTAAAATAAAACTGAATTAGAACTGAACTAGAATTGAACTAGAACTGAACTAGAACGGAACTAGAACTGAACTAGAACTGAACTAGAACTGAACTAGAACTGAACTAGAACTGAACTAGAACTGAACTAGAACTGAACTAGAACGGAACTAGAACTGAACTAGAGTTGAACTAGAACTGAACTAGAACTTAACTAGAACTGAACTAGAACTAGCACTTAACAGGAATTGGACTAGAACAGATGTGTAACGGAACTAGAACTCAATTTAAATTGATATGAAGCTAAATTATGGCGAATTAAAACTTAACTGGATCTGAACAAAAGAAAGTGAAACATTACATTATTCAATTTAATTTTCCTAAATTTTTTTTCTTTTAAAAATCATAAAGAAATTTATTATTTCTCCAGAAATGAACTCCTACCATCAGCACTTTGTTTTTTGGTAAACCTTTTTATTCATTTCTTATCCTTTTTATTTTTTTTTGTTTTCTTCTATAACAAATTACATTTATTAATATTATGATTTTTTTTATTTGGCATGTGCGCTTGTGTTCTTGTTGTTTTTACAACTTTAATCATTTAAGTGTGAAAAAATATTGTTTTTCAGTGAAAAATTTCCATCATATCCTTTTTAAATCCTTTGATATGTTATAATAATTTATCACCTCCGTTTCCACTTATTCAGGCGAGTAGTGTGTATCCATAAAGGAAATTCGATTTTTATTTATGTATGCAATTTTTTTTTAATTTTTTTTCAATTCATATTTTTTTCGGTAAACTCTTTGCCACACAAACGCACACATATGTGAGAAGTCCGTGTGTTTGTATGTCTATGAATACCAAAATGTAGCTCAATAAAACCATAAATCATGGTTTAATGTAAATCATCTCGTTGCTCTTATTTTTTATTATTTTGTTTGTTCTTTATTGTTGTTGTTATTTTTGCTTTCACAACTATAAATATAGTTGTGACTACATTGTTTATATTGAATCAATAAACAATATGTTAACTATAATTTTATTATTAACAAGGCGATTTTTTTTTTCTTCCAACAGTCATTCATTCAACCATTCATTCATTGACCAACATAGAGTGTGTACAAAAGCTGGTTATTGTGCAATAGTTTTTTTCTTTTAGTATTCTTTTGGAGAGTTTTTTTTATTTTATGTTTAATATTATTTAATGGTGAGTTATGTTGGAGAAATGTAGTAGACCTGGAAAGGTACTTCATTTAAAATGTAAGCAAGAAGTATTCATCTAATTTATGTTTCTATCAACTGAACTATTTTAAATCTATCATCTTTCAATATTAAATCTTTAAATTCTGAAAATCCATCGTCAATTGGTTGGCTCTAATTTCTTATCAAATCCTTGACCTTTTAGACATTAATTAACCACAACAATCGTTAGTCTAAAGTCAGTAAATTTCCACATCAATCATGCTACTTTAGTAAAATGTCTTCTTTGTAAAATGTCAGATCTTTCAGTCATTTTGTCATCAAATTGTTTAGTCAATCGCAGATCCTTAAATAAAACTCTCTCGTTAATCGTGTGCTTTTTAACCATTAACAAGGATTCCTAATCATTAGTCTTTTATTTTTAAAGCTTCTGTAAATTATCTCGTCAGTTTTTTTAATCTTTAATCGTCAATATTTTTCACCTATTTCGAGTAGAATGATCTCAATAATCTGATCCGTCAAACTTGAGCGTTTTAATAATCATATTTCTTCATCACTTGTAGGATATTTATTCATCCAATTCCCTCGTAATTCATAGGAGTTTCGGTCATTAAATAGCAGTCTCAATCGTGGACATTTTATTTAAAAAATGTTTAAGTAAAAATTTAAAATGGAATCCATCAACTTCAAGTATTGAAGTGAACTTTTCTTCGACTATTTGTAAACTATTTTTTTTACAAATTGTCTTAAAATTCACTAATTTTTAGCTTTCATGAAATGCAACTTAAAATGTTGCATGTTTGTTCTGAAAATTTTCTGAAAAATAATACATATTATGTACTTTAATACTGTGAAAAGATCGAGCGCATATGTAGCGCTTTTTGAGAAATTATTATCGAAAAAAATCCAGTAGCTCTCATACAAAAAAAAAAAAAAGCTTAAGTTTTGTCAAACATTAGACAAAGGTGTAGAATTAAAACTTTTTAGAATATATAATTTTTTTACTTCTTTATCTATATTAAAACTAAATCTAATCTACCTTTTCCTGAATAAAGCGCCATTTTCGATCCATTTAACCCAAATGTATAGACGGACGGACAGACATTGCTATTCTGTCAAAAAATATTTTAAATTTCTAAAAATTATTATTTTTTTTTTTTATTTACCAATAAATATAAAAAGTAAAGCGTGATCACAAAAATTCGGATATCACTTTTTCCTGAATTAAGCGCCATTTTTCCTTAATTAAACCCAAATGTATAGACGGACGGACCGACATTAGCATTCAGCCAAAAGACATCTCATAATGCATTTTTTTTACTTAATTATAAATAGAAAAATTAAACGTAATTATTAAAATGTTAATATCATCTTTCCCTGAATTATGCATAATTTTCGAACCATTTAACTCTAATGTATAGACGGACGGACGGACATTACCATTCTGCCAAAAAAATCTTAAAAATCGAAATCTGATCTTTTTCTTGCCTAATATTCAATAAGAAATAAAACGTGATCTTTAAAATTTTGATATCACCTTCCCTGCATTAATCGCCATTTTTAGAACTTACGGATATATTTCCAAAAAAAGTTGATTATGCCTCATTGAACATTGTATGTTTGTTAGTTAAATACCGCTGTTTATAAGCTAGTCTTTGGATGAGCAAATTTGTATGATAGTTGTTGGCCTTATGGTAATCTATTTTAGCGTCAAATAAGGAGCACTTAGTAACCATGCCAAAACTTATTTTTCTAATTCAATGTCCCCTTGCTATTCCTGAAGCTTAATTACAAATCAAAATTCCCCCTTAAATAATTTTGATTTTTCGATGATCATTGAAAGACGAAATTAACTACTCCATTACACACACGTAAAGAAAAAATATGGTTCTAGTGAGCATAAACTAAGAGCATCGTAATTTGATTGTAATATATGATTACAATTAAAAATAAGTATATTTGTACGTAATTATTATTATGATTTTTTTTTATTTTTTTCTTGAAATACAAATAAGTGGACTAGGTCGATACTGACGAGTTAAACATGAATCTGCATTCACTTTTTTTTTCTATCGGGTACTAATTTTTTTTATTTGCTTGACTAATATCATCACGTTATTCAGCGGTCACACTATAAAATTCGAGAATGGTTTGTCGAACTTAGGCTATAACTCAAGAACCCTTTACACGATTTTGATAAGTGATACATCAAAAGATGCATACGAAAATTGTCTTCAAGGTACGTTTGCAATATCTTTTATTCTCTGAACAATTTCAGAGTTATGGATCAAAGTTTTCACCATTTTTCAAAAAAATAAATTTTAAAATTTTCGGTACTAATTACCGAATAACTACGGAAATATTAACTGGACAAAAAATTATATAAATTCAGCTCAAAGACAATTTAGGTCGCTATATATTAAAGTTCAATTTATCTTAATTGGACAAACTGTTCTCGAGTTATACAAGTGTGACTGCCTAAAGGCGGGGTCATGGTAGTCATGCCCATAAAAAAAATCAATGCGTGATAGAAAAAAAGTAAAAGCTGATTCTGAGCTGATTCTATTTTTTATTTAAGACGAAAAAAAATTTTTATTTTTTTTGCCCACTGTGTATTTCCACTTAGCTATAGTCATAGATTAACAACTAGATATTTATGTGAGAGAAAAAAACCTAATTCAATTGTCAGAAACCTAATTCATACAAAAACAAAATACATGTAGTCACATATATTTTGTTTTTGTATTTTCAAAAAAATGAGTAAATTTTTTGAAAATTTAGTATAGGGTGGCTCTCACATAAACTTCTAGTTCTATTCTATGGCTATAGTTATGCATGGGTATCCAAATTTAACTGTGAATCCATTCAAGATTTGTACATCAGTTTTTATGATACGTGACTTTATTTACTCGTTATTTTGCCAGCTTTGAGATAAAGGAGATAAACATAAATATTTTTGATGTCTTCACTTTTAAAAAGAAGTTTTAGTAAAAAAAAAAATCTTAAATTTTGCATGAAAAAAATTTTTTCCGACACTTTTTTTGAATTATCTCCTAAACTATTTGGCAGATAAAAATTTGACAGTAAAGCGATGTTTTTCCACATATTTTGGTATATCATTTATATAAATCATGCATACCGTTCTCGAGTTATAGTGAAATATACTCGAGTAATCGGCTTATTTATGGCGCAATATTAGACACGCCCATAAAAAAAATCCCGACCTGATGGAAAAAAAACTGAAAGCAGATTCGAGTTTAGCATGCGGAATTCCATCTAGTCTACATATTTTTTTCGAAGGAGCTCAAAAAAAAATTTTTTTGTCGACCAAACAGAAACATTAACGTTAAAAAAACGGTTATACGAACATTGAATAGTTGTAGTGATTATGCAGTAACCATGTTTTTTCTTTGCGTGCAGAATTTCAATATCTGAAATGAAGAAATTGTTTCTGATTAAATTTCCGTAGTTGGACTTATGTTTCAATACCAAAAATCTTTCAGCAGTTCAAACTATGTTCATTAAAATTTCTGATATCATCTCCTTCAAATTTATTTTTTAAATTCTTTGTTAAATTGTGGTTAGTTTAGTATGGACAATAATATAATTTTTCATTCTTAGGAAATAATTTAAATTACTTCATTTATTTCTGTAGCATTCCTTTGATTCGTTCTTTATCATCTCATTTTCCTCTTTAATAGTTTAATTTAATTTGTTCTTTATTTTTTTTACAATTTATTTTTTTATAATTTTATTTTCTCCATTATTCTTTTGCACAATACATTTTTATAGTTTGTGTATGGTAATTAACATGTAATAAATATGAACAACAACTATTATTATGTTTGTATGAATAATTATATATGATTTTATATATGTATCTATAACCATACATATTGTTGTTAATGATAAAGGTGTAATTAATTAAAATTAATATGAAAATAATAAAAATTATGTTTGCAACCACAAATCATTTTATGTGTAAGCAAACCAGGACATTTTTTGCTCATGTTAATGCTAAGGGAAAAACCTCAAAGTATGAAAATGTTTTAATAAAAAAAAAAAATTTAATAAAATAAATTTGAAAAATTATTAAATATAGATTTAATTTATAAAAGTTTTATTTTTTACATAAATTAAATATATTGATTTAATTTTTAAAATTTTATAAAGATTTCGTTTGAAGTTTTTAGTCCTTATGGTTTTTGTGTGTTTAAGTATTTATTTTCATTTACAAAAGTCTTTGTTTTTCTCTAGGAAAGGGAAAATACTTGTTACTCTTTGATTTTTTTTTTTATTTATTTTTTTATGGTGAACTTTCAAGATAAATCTTGTATTTCAATTGACTGCTGTAACATTTATCTTTGTATTTCAATATATCCAGGTTACTTTCAAGTTTATCTGTTTGTGAATCTTTTTTAAAATAATTTTCCTGATTTTTTTTTACAAAAGTCCTTCTAGGTTTGTTAATTACTTTGACTTTTTTTCAACATTTACTTACTTTGTTGTTTAGATACTTAAACATAACAACAACAACAACAACAACAACAAAAACTGCACCCTGCAATTGCACTTGTTGTTGTGGATAAAATACTTTTAGGATGCATTCGTATAAGGAGAGAAAAAAAAACATTAAAAATATATATTTTTTCCCCATTTTTCCTTTAACAAGCTTCAGGCAGTAATAGTCTCTTGCAAATGGTCCAACCGCCTTCTCATACACATACAGATTTTTAACCCACTCTTAACATTTGTGTTCATTAACTTTGATGTTTGAGGAGTATTAATTATAAAAAAGAACCACAAGTGGTTTATTTTAATTTAAATAAACAATTTTCTTATGGGAAAATGACAAGAGGTTGATGACAAAAAAAAAAAAAAAAAAAAAAAACTGGGGGATATAAAACTCTACAGATTTAAAATTATATCTGTAGAAAATAAAATTGTATTTTAAATCTCCTTTTCTCTCTTTTTTTTTTAACCTCCCAAAAAATCAATTAACTATAAATCCTCTAATATTATTATCCTTTTATTGCCTTATAATCATTTTCAATATATAATTTCCTTTTAAATTTGTTTTATCTGTGAGTTTCTGGCTGGTTTTAAAACCACAAAATCATATAGACAGTCACAGACACATTGGTGTTAACATAAAATATTGAATCTCTGTATGTGAGCAGGAATAAAAAAATACCGAACACCTTGTGTTTCATTAATATTTCATTTAGGCACAAGTTGCCAGGAACAAAAAAAAAAAAAATGTGCATAATTTTCATAAACCCAAACACAAGTTAAAAATAACAGAAAAAATTTATTTAAATTTTTTGAATTAAAATAAAAAAGAATCAGCTACAAACGGCTATAAGGCTGTTGGAGGAGTTTGACAGTGATGTTAAGAAAAATAGCTATATGATGTTAAAATTACAAAAGGTTACTCTGGCGAAGAAGATTTTTGAAAACTAAAAATTTAAAAGAAAATGTATGTCAATATTTTGATGTTAATGTTTCATTTATTATTAACTAAAAAATTAATTTTTAGAATTTTAAGATTTCTTTTGGCAGAATAATAATGTCTGTCCAACTGTCCCTCCATTCATAATAGTTAAGTGAATCGAAAATGATGCTTAATTCAGGGAAAGGTGATATCAATAGTTTAATGATCAGGTTTTGTTTTCTTATTTATTATAAAGTAAAAAAAAAGAAATTTTTATATTTTAACATATTTTTTGGCAGAATGGTAGTGTCCGTCCGACCGTCCGCATATAGAAATATAAAATAAAGAAGTTAAGTTCGACTGAAATTAGCAAGTAAATTAAATCAAAAATAATTCTTCATAGTCTGATAAATACGTTTAAGAACACCATAGATTTATCTATATTGCACTTAATTTTTTTGTAGCATATTTTAAGGAGCCCTTTAAAATTAAAATCTCTATATACATGCTCTTGTTTTAACCACAATTGTTTTTATCTCTTTATAAAAATGTATGTTTGTGTAAATCATATAAAAGTAGAAGAAGCTCCAGACAGACTGACTAACTGACAACAACATATGTTGTATACATTACAAGAAATACATACACACAATATCTCAACAGCAGCAGCAACACAATACAAACAAAAAAAAAAAAAGATGAATTAAAATCATGATGATGAGCAAAAACCAAAAAAAAAAATAAAGCATAATTTTTTAAAATGTTCATAAATTTTCATTAAAACTAAATAAAAATTTCACACACATACACACGCATACATAAACAACACCCAGCCAACCATATAAGGCAAGAAAACAAGAGAATATAAAGGATAGATGGATGTTTTATAAACACATACAAATGCAAACATAAATAGAACATTTAAACACATATACACTTATACACACACTCATATATATATAAACTAAATAAATGGTTAGAAATGAATGGCAAGAAATGAAAGCTTTAATGGCAGGAGTTTATGTTTTATTTTCAAAAGTTTATATGTATGTGAGTATATGTGTGTTAGCAAGTGTATGTGTATTGTATTCATATGTGTATTTAAGGTAACATAATGTCATAAAGTGATTATGTAAATATTTTACTACAAATTAAAATCAAAATTAAATACAATATAAAACAACGACAACAACAACAACAACAAAAAAGCAGCAAATATAAACCTTCTTACTCTTCCTTGTAAATCTACCAGGACTAAAAGTAATAAGAGTATAACAACATCATCATTCATTGTTACACCAAAAACAACGCCCCGTTAACACATGTTGCACTACATGAAAAGACTGGTATAATATTTTAGCTTTTTTTTTTTATTATTTTATTTCAAAAATATTGTTTTAAGAATAAGTCAATTTTGCCTGAATGACTGCTTTCCTCACAGACTGTCTTCCTCCTTTTTTTCTACTCCTATTTGTCTGAAAGTGTGAGCTGTTAAGATAACATTGAAACTCATACAAATAAGTAATTTCTGTTTAGGATTCCATCTAAAACAAACAATAGCAACAGCAGTTAGGTAGGCTGGTTGGCTGAATGACAGACTGTTAGTCATCAGAATCAAGGAGGCAGCCTCTAAGGCTGCAAAAAAGCTTTACTAGTGCCTGCAGAAAGTATTAACTAAATCTTATCATCTTATGAAACTCACACTTAAAATTAATGATAAAACATATTTATTCATTTTGTTGTTAAAGTAAATAAATATATGTATGTATGTGTGTGTTTAAAATATGCTACATGTGGCATACTAAATGAAAAATATATTGTTTTTTTTTTAAGTTTGGATGGCAGGAGATTTAAAATTGGTTTAAAATTTAAATCAACCAAATTAAATTTCAATATTTTTCAAAACTCAATATTGACTTCTGTTGCCCGAAGTAGAATAATTTTTTAATTGAAAGATTTTAAAGTCGATAGCTAAACAAGGCCAGATGGAGTAAATAGAACAAAAATCTCTGATAATTCATAATTTCTTCTAAAAATCGTTTTTTATTCCAAAAACTTAAAAATCGATTTTGTAGCTAAAATAGGAAGAAGTACAAAGGACGAAAACCTTTGATCACTAAAATTTTGTACCATAATTGGAAACTTACATGAAATAGGAAAGCTTTGCAGAAAACATATTTCAAAGCAAATAGATATTTAATGAACCTAGTTGAAAAAATATTTTAAATAAAGGGAATAATTTCCAACTGTTAAAAGTAACATTATTATGACAGATTAATATCTGAATATATTGTGCAAATGTAACTAAAGCTATGACAAATATTTGATCAAAACAACCGTGACAACAAAAAAAAATGGTTTTCCCTTGTTTGAACTGTGACAAGTGTTTTCTGTGATAAATCAGCATCAAACTTTTTTTTTTTTTTTTCTGGAGAAATATTGTAGTTGATCATATATGGAAAATTCTTCAAACTCGTTTATTTTTGATGTTCAAAAAAATGTCGAAAAATTTGAAATGGCACATCAAGATATTTTGTAATAATATTCCCTGGCTCACAGATCTGTTCGCGTGAATGACTTTTACAGAACGGCGTCAATGTTATGGCGGTTTAAGATACAAATTTATACAAAAATTTCCAAAATTATATTTAAAGTCCTAAATCAAAAATTAATTATTAAACCTTCATATAAAATTTCCAAAATTCAGTTTTTAGTGATGTTGTCTTGTTCATATTCATCCATTTATTGTAAAATTCGCCATTTTTTTAAATTAAGTAACAAGACAATGTCATTTATATGCATTTTTTAATTGCACTTACTCAAATTTCTAAAGTTGCATTAAATGCAAAATCGTACTTTTTTTCGAACGCCATATTGATTTTGATATAGGGTATTAAATCAGCTTCAGATTGACATATATCATCGCAAATTTTATTTAGCGCTTTGGGTGTGCCTCGACGATTAATGTTAAACTTAAAACATCGCGTTCTAAGCCCATGAAAACCGTTGATGAATATTTTTAGTGAAATTATATTTTCTGCGTAAGTAAAATTTTACACAGTAACTAATTTCAGTTTAAAATTGATTTATAACGCCAACATCCGCTATAACAAAATATGCAAAGTTGCTGAATTCCTTAAAATAGCTATACACGTTTAGCAAATTAATATTTTAAAACGCCACAATGATTTTTAAATGCCATTTGGAAACCTTCTTTGATAACGCTATACTCTAGCTTCATTGAAATAACGTTGCGAGTGTGCCTCGCGAAAAAGGCACCTCTTGGAGCCATTCACGTTTTTTCTCTCCAAGTTTGGGTACCTCTTACAGCATTTCTGTTGAGGGCACATTAACGTGATATATGTCAAATGATGCATAATTTCAAGAGCTATTAGGCTCTGTATTGAATTTTCAAATATCCGAAACGGCGTAAAATCCCCAGTGAAAAAACTGCAAAATTTAAAATTTTTTTAAAATTTGGTTTCACGACTTTTGCACAACACAATTTGACCCTGGTTAATTGCACGCTAATTAAATCTAAGCTGGTCCTTTTCTATAAGTGTTTAGAGTTTACATTAGAAGAATTGGACATTTAGGCTAAAATCCGCGACTACAGCAATGGGTGCTTGCCGGCACCACATGGAACCGTTTTAGGCCTTGAATTTTTTTTCTGTTACAGCAAAAAGTGTTGTTAACAAAGTTGCATCAAAAGTTGTTTAAAAAGGTCAGAATTTAAAAAAATATTTAAGGTTGAAGGTCGGTTTCATAAAGGCAAACGTAAAAAGAGAATATATATACTTTTAATTATTACACTATGCAACAGTATTTTGGGGGCGGAATCATTCCGATTGCAATTGATAGCTCTTGATATGTGTAATAAACCCTCCAAAGGATTTTTGGCTTGTAGACAAAATTTTTGTTTTATGACCACTTAAACTTTTCTATTTTTTGCACCAAAGTAATTACAGATAAATCGAAAAAAATAATTTCAATATAGCTCGAAGCTAAAATAAGTTTGCATAAATGCTTAGAGCATCTATTTCATTAGAACTTTAAATTAATTTATCTTACCTTAAAAGGGGTCATTTCTAGTCCGATTTTAGGAAATGACATGAAATTCGATTTAAACTTGAGTTTAATGTTCTGCACATATTTTCTTCGTAAAATGTTGAAAAAAAAAAAAAAAAAAAAAAAATTGTTGAAGAAATATCAGCAGAAAAGTATAAAACGGACACCCTGTGTTTCTAGTTTTTAGTCCATAATGTTTTTGTTTATTAACCGATTTTGCCCATTTTGAATCGCAAACAAACCTTATATAAGACAAACATTTGTGCCAAATTTCGTCCCCCTACGTTCGAGCCCTATCCTGCTTTCAACGGACAGACGGACGGACATAGCTAGATCGACTCAGAATCTAACCAGGACTCAGAAAATATATACTTTGTAGGGTCTTAGATGATTCCTTCGACATGTTATACACGGAATGATTTTGATGGTGGGTATAAAAATAAATTTGTGAAATTTTGCCACATATCTTATATAAACTCCTTAAACTAGGCAATGAAATATAACATAAAATTAAAAGTTTTGTAAAAATCGTAAAGAAAATTAATAATAATTTTATCAAATTCATTTCATTGGATAAACGCTTCACCGTATGAATTTTGGATCTTCGGTGACCCCTAGTGAAATTCGATGTAAAAAATTTCTGTAGTATATTTTAACCCATTAAACTAAAGTTTTAATGGACTTTTGTTTAATTTTGCTTAAACGGACTAGAAATTACCCCATATAATCAGAAATATATGAATAGCAGATTCTAATGAAATATTGCCATTTAAATGTTCTAAACATTTATGTTTAAATATTTTAGTTTAGAACTATAATTATATTATTTGTTCTATTTATCTGAAACTACTTTGGTGCAAAAATAGAAAAGTTTAAATGGTCATAAAACAAACATTTTGCCTACCAGCGAAAAATCCTTTGGAGGGTTTATTACACATATCAATAGCTATCAATTGCAATCGGAATGATTCCGGACCCACGCGATGATCATCAATTTGTTGCATAGTCGAAAACTTATTTTTATTTAATTACCTTAGATTTTATTGAATATGAAATTTGATTACAAAAAATATTCATTCCAACTTTGAAATTTGGTTAATAAATATTAATTTAATTTGTTAAGTAAAATATAATGAATAATTCTACAATATCATGTCTAATGTTATCTTTGTTAATGTTTATGTTTTATGTTTAATGATTATCCTTGCCCTCATAAAACGACACGTACCCTATTTATGATTATGATACAGTAAAAAATGTATGATCAATTTCAAATTGTTATTTTTTAAAGTAATTAATTTCGTGGGTAAATTTGGAATTTATGGTGAAATTTGTATTTTTAGCGAAATATCGAATTATTAGTCAAATTTCGATTTTTTTGGTGTGATTTAGATTTTGTTAGTGAATTTGCGAATTTTTGTAAATTTTCAATTTTTTTTTTTTTTTTTGTTGAAATTTTGGATTTTGATGAAATTTTGGATTTTTAGTGAATTTTTGGTAAAATTTTGAATTTTTGGCTTTATGGTTGGTTCACTTGGTTTTGAGGGTCGATATAAACTTGAAAGCCAAAAATGGGTGTGGTCCACCTACTTTACCACTCACCTCCAGAGAACCAAGCTGAGGCGAAATTGACGGCGGCTGCACGGCATATTTTGTCGGCGGCGGCTTTCACAGGACAATATCGGCGGCGGCTTATATGTCGGCTTGTTGTTTTTCCTAGAAAAACCAACATTTTTTTGGAAGCAAAAGAAAAAAAAAATTTTAAGTGCGGAAACATATGTATAGGTGGCAGTAATGTATTTAATATATTATAAAAAAAAAAAAAGTAAAGTGTATTCTAAAATAACATTACGCTGAAAAATATGTTTTCATGAATATATTTTGATAGAAAAAATAAAATTTAAGTCAAAAATTGGTCTGAAGTCCAAAAGTACAGAAAATGAATTATAAAATAGTAGTACCTTGAGCCGGCTCAGCCGTTGAAGCCGATACATGCCGGCGGCGGCCACGGCTTTAAAAATTAAGCGGCGGCGGCTAGCCGTTGATTTTGAACCGGTCGGCTTGGTTCTCTGCTCACCTCCCATATAGAGTAAACCTTCAACGAAATTGTATTCAAATAGTTCAAGGACCAATGTAAACTCGGAAACAAAAATGGGCGTGGTGTGTATATAGATTCGGCCGAGCCGAATATAACATTCGCGCTTGTTAATAACTATTTTTTTTTTCAAGACAAATTTCTGCTTAATATCACTGGTCGACAAAAAAAATTTTAATAAATTTATTTATTAACCGATTTGGTCCATTTTTATCACCAAATAAACCTTATATAAGATAAATATGTGTGCCAAATTTCGTCCCCCTACGTTGCCCCGTTCGAGCCCTATCCTGCTTTCAACAAACAGACAGTCGGACAGAGGGACAGACATAGCTAGATCGACTCAAAATATAACCAGGACCCACAAAATATATACTTTGTGACGAATCCTTCGACATGTTACACACGGAATGACAAAATCAATATACCCGCATCTTTTTGATTGTTCCCTATGTAATATACATATATGTATATCTAATATCAATAATATTGGAAAAGAACCCATTAATTTTTTTTTTTTTTCAGAAAGAAACAAAAGAATAACAGAAAAGAAAACGTCATAAATTGTATGAAATGTCAGATGTGATTTCTATTAAATAACATTTTCTACTTATCAGAAATCACATCTTAATTAAGAAAAACCAGTAAGAATGTTATAATCGGCTTGGCCAATAGCAAATTTTAATGCCACCATAAAGTAGTAAAGTGGGCGGTTCATAAAATGTCGTTGGCGTTTTTTTTTTAAGGGATATTGACGAAAAAGTATAAACTGGACTGAGAGAGACTTATGATTTTTTCTTAATATTTCCATAATTGTTATTATAACTGTAAACATTTTTTAAAGACTTTTTTTACACGTTTTATTTTCACTTCATGTTTTATATGTTGCATATTTTTTGGAGCAAAATTTAAAAATATATAGAAAGTTAATTTAAGTTGGTTTCAGATAAAGTCTAATAACTTCTATAGTTTTTATTCAATAACAACAAAAGTGTATTTAAAAATTACTGCATCGATATGTAAGTTTTCATTGAGAAATGTTTAATAAATTGTAAGTAAAATGTATAGCTGAGTACTAAGGATAAGAGCTGAATTTTCTTTTGATATTGATGGCTGAAATTAAATAATTCTTTTAAGTTAAAAAAATGTCTTAGATTTTTTTATTCTTTAGCTTTTTGATAATCTTTGGTGGTCTGTTTTTTCTTCTTTATATGGTACATAAAATTTTTTGTACCCGCTGTTCTTTTATTGCTCAGATAAATGACATAAACACTATTAAATTATAAAAATTTCCAAAAGAAAACATCTTCATAATTCCAATATATGTGTTTAACACAACTTAATTTAATATTTGAAAATTGTTTATATAACAAATCATGTGTGAATTAAATTTTTAATAACCCAAAAATGAATGCAACACCAGGCAATATGTCTAATAAATTTTAACATTTAAACTAAAAAAAAATAAAAGAAACAACACTAATTTTTAATGACCAGACCACTGACCGAGTTTAAATGATGTTTATATAGTCATTCTGAAGCGTTTTCATTTTTTTTTTTATAAATTATTTTTGGCAATAATTGTTCTGGCAACAAATTATAAACTCTTTAAACAAAGAGAACTGTTAGTTGCAAGAAACACAACAGAATTCCAGCTATTTTATGGCCACCAAATGAAAACAATATTAGAGGGATTTATGTTGGAGAAGAATATAATCTTTGGAATGAGTGTGTGGTAAATTTAAACAATGTTTATTAAAACATTTAAAAGATATGGGTTCCAAAACAAAATAATGTGTGCTGAAGACATTATTAAGAGAATTTGAAAATATGAATTTATAAACAAGTAAAGCAAAGAGTAAAAAGACATTAAGAAGAACATATTTATGGTATGATATTTTAAATATTATTAAAAAAAAAAATGCAGAGATTTCTAAAAGTTAAGGAAACATTTATGGATACAATTTGTATATAAATTTTAAGCCACCCATGGGGAAAACTAGATTAAAATTAAAATTAATATCAGACTTGTTTTGCCTTTAACTTTTATTTGTTTAACAAATTCAAATGACCACCTCCCCCATTTATTTGAACAAAATAATAAAAATTGTACAACTTCCTAATTAAGTATGAGGACTATAATTGCAATAACCTCTTGTCATCGTCACCGTCATCACCATCATCAGTCAACCAGTCATCAGCAAGTGTTATACTTTCATTCTAAATATTTGGTATGAGTTTTTTAAAGTGTCAAAAACTACTAGTGTTGAAGAAGTTGTTGAAGATGTTATTGCTGTTGCTGATGCTATAGCAGCAATTCAAAAATCATGTTATTAATTCATTTATTTAGATAAATGAATATTAAGTGAAACACATGTAAGTAAGCATGAGAAATGTCATTTCATTAATAAAGTGTTGGAATTAAGCATCGTTTTATTTTATAAATGTCATTATTTGTTTAATGACTTTGACATATTCAAGTGTGTTTAAAATCAACAATCAACAGCAATAAAAAAAAAACAACAGCAATAGCGGCAGCAGGCAAAATCATCAACATAGTCATTATCATCTTCTTCAACAACATCAAGTGCAACATCACTTTAAATTATTGTGGCCACCATCATAATTATTATTAACACCCAGAAGCCAACCATTACCACCACCACCCCTAGAACTGGCACTAAAAAGTAATAGTTTTTTGTGCTTGTATTTGTTAATATGTGTTGGTTTTTTATGAGTATGTGACATCTCCTCATCATCCCCAAAAACAACATTGTAGTCATCATCATCATCACATCATCTCATATCATCACAATTGTGCAACACTTAAACATTTGTCATATTTATATCAACAACACTTTATTTAGCTGTGATGCGATGTGATGTTGCATAGTAAATGTTTATATATTTGTATAATAAAAATATCTTACCCAATGGGAAATTGTATTAAAGAAACTATATGTTAATATTTAAAAGTCTAAGCTTAATTTTTCCCCCTAAGGTCTGTATTTGTTCTCAAAGAAGTTCTATAATTTGGCCAATTGATTTTTTGACCATAATTGTCATTCCGTTTGAATTTTTTTTATATTGATTTATTATTTTCTTAGTTATGAGCAAAAAATCAAAATTGATTTTTTCCCGAAAAGTTACTTTTTAATGATTTCTTTTCTTGGAAATATTGGGTTTGTCATTATGAGTATAGCATGTGGAAATGTTCTGAGTCTATTCAGTCCGTCCGTCTGTCTGTTTGTCTGTCTGTCTGTCCATCAGTCTGTCCATCTATGTGTCTCTTGAAAACAGGATAGAGCTCGGGGTGGATCACCTAAGGGGATGAAATTATGCTCAATTATTTCTCTCATGTAAGGTTTATTTTTTATTGAAAATGTTCAAAATTGGTTAATAAATAATGGAAGTTATGGGCCAAATGATAAATAAAAATTGTGTCCATCGTAACTACAATTTACGTAAATTTAATTTACATACTTTTTCGTCGTTATCTCTTAAACAAAAATAACAACGAACATTTTGTATAAATAGTTCAACGATAATTGTAAACTAAAAATGGACGCAATTCGCCCACTTAGTGAATTTTAGTATTTTTAATTTTGAAAAAAAAAAATTTTCGGTTTGAAAATGTATAAAAAATTACCCGCTGAAGCTATCAGAATAAATTTTGGATTATAAAAAGAACGTTCTCTTGCTAATTCAGTTCATTAAAAATAAATTAGAAAAAATTTATTTTAACATGTTTTATGTGCACTACAAACGTTTAATTCTAAAAAAATTAATATTTTATCTTACAAGGCTTAATCAAGGCTTAGTTTTTTTAACTGTTTCTGAAGTCTTCTGCATTATAAAAATAAATATTTTTAAAAATCTAATCATAAATAATTATTTACATTCGGATTATAAATAATAAGTTACCTAACAACTTCCATGTAATGCAGATAGTAACTACATGTCATTACCAAGTTTTAGTATTGAATTTGATAATTTCTCACGGCTAAACGAATTGTGATAATTAAAAAAAAAAAAATAATAATAAATATTCAACACATAATTTTAGTTTATATAAGAAATGATATTTTTAAAAGATTTTCATGTCTAAACTATGGAAACTAATCGCGAAAAAACTAAAAAGTAAAGGAAAGAAATCGAAAATTCAAACAAAAATATTATTTTAAGAGATAATTTAGGCAATTTTAATAGATAACAAGCAATAATTAACGGAATTTGTGCTATTTTAAAGCTTTTTTATGATCGAGGTGCTCAGAGTGAGAACAATATAATTTTTCTTAAAAAAAAAAAAAAAAAAAAATCACTTATTTAGTTGATATTGATTTATATTTTGATATGATACTTAGAAATTTTTTTTTTTATAAAAATATTTTAAAAATATAATTTAGAACAGATTTTAAGAAAAAAAAAAAAAAAAACAGCGAATTTTAATTAAAAATCCGTACTAAATTGAAATTTAATTTAATTAGGATCTAAAAACAGGAATTTCAAACGGAATTTTCACCAAAAATTCAAAAAAAAATCCAATTCCATAAAGTAATAATTTTTTATGAAAAACTCTAAAAAAAATAATTTAAAATAAATTATCACCAAAAAATAAAATTCAAAAACTATTTTTTTTAATAAATTTGCACTACAAAACTATTACAATAAATGGAATCCATCAAAAAAAAAAAAAAAAATTTCGTTTCATATTTTGTAATACACTAGCTTATCCCGGTGAACTTTTCTACCCCTTTTGATGCGATAGCTAATATTTGCTTTATATGAGATCTATTACATCCTTTCAGCCTTTGGGCCCTATTCAAAATTTTCATTGCAATTATTTAAATTGATAATAAAGTTATTTCCACAAAATCTCAGAACATTTTCTGTAACATATCTACAGAGCATTTTTCACTTTCCAGAGGTTTCTGAAGCTCCCAGAAGACGTAGAATTTCGTCCTACGAATCCGTTAGTGGAAATAAGCGGATTTATGTGTAATTTTTTAAGCATTTTTTTCTCTTTCCAGAGCTTTCTAAAGCTCCCAGATGTGGCTTATTTATAAAGCTTTTCATACTACAAATCCTAACGGAGCCAGATTTTTATCAATGAGCGGAGATACGAGCAATGCCAGGCTTATACGCTCGTGTAATAATAAATATTTACTTTGTATGGGGGCTACCATTCTTCCTGGTCCGTTTCCCCTGTAGTCTATTTAACTTCCAAGTATTACAGGAAGATACTGCGAAATTTTCAAAAAAATCGGTCCAGCGGTTTAACTTTCTATAAAGCCCAAACAAATAAACTAACAAACAAACACAGTTTAATTATACCCTTCACCACAGGTGTCAAGGGTATATATAAGTTTGTCATTCCGTTTGCAATTTCTACAATATTCGTCTAAGACTCCAAAAAGTATATATATTCTGGATCCTTATTGATAGGGGAGTCGATATAAAGATGTCCGTCTGTCTGTTGAAATCAGTTTTTAGAAAGCCCCAGATATCGGATATATATGTTTTATATATCAAACTGTTAGAAATATTCCTTAGAAAATCGCTAATAAAAATGAGAAAAATCGGTTGATAAATAACTGAGATATCGTTAAAAAACCGAAAAGATACACCCAAAAAATCGTATTTGCTGTCGGCTTTTCTCGGCTCCTATAAAAGATGCGACTTCGGTGCACTATATTCACTATATTCCAGATATCGGCCAAAACGCGTTTTTTTACTTTTTGAAGCTTCTATATAAGCTACGGCTTTCGCGTTTTTTATAAAATTTCGGTTTTTTACAGAAACCCAATTCGTTAGAAAACAACAGAGATATGGGCCAAAAAATTAATAAAATAAATACGAAGAAAAATGGTTATATTAAGCATTGTTGTTGTTATTGTTGTTGTTTTTTTGTATGGGCAAGTTGTTTAGTTAGCAACAGCAGTTCTTGTTATTGTTTGTATATGCAGTCAGTTTGTAATATACATACATACAAACATACATACATACATACATACATACATACATACATACATACATACAAACATACATACATACATACATACATACATACATACATACATACATACATACATACATACATACATACATACATACATACATACATACATACATACATACATACATACATACATACATACATACATACATAAATACATACATACATACATACATACATACATACATACATACATACATACATACATACATACATACATACATACATACATACATACATACATACATACATACATACATACATACATACATACATACATACATACATACATACATACATACATACATACATACATACATATATACATACAAAAAAGGATAACTATTCAATTGTTGTTGTTTATATTTTAAAAGCAATGCTTGCTTGACTGCTTCTCTTTCGTATTCAAATGTTTGTAGTTAAAAAAAATTTAGGCGTTAAGGCGAAAATTTTATTATTTGTGGGTAAGATGGTAATATGGTATTAAGTAACATGGTGAACGGTATCAAAGATTCGGCACGGCCGAATCTTTTTTCAATTTCATTTTTATATAATATTATATATAGAAGGTAAATTTGAAAGCTAAAAACTGGGCGTGTAAGCCAACTTATAGTTTTCCCAAAAAATTAATTATTTACAAAAAGTGTGCCCGTCATTCTTTATTATTATTGTTAAAAAAAACGGTATATTTTGTTCAATCGTTATAATAATGTTACTACTCATATTATAAACCATAGATTATAACATAGATATGAAGTTCAGTTTTTAAAAACCTAAGTCGGTTGTCAAAGTCTAAGAATGTGTTAGTAAAATTTTTCATTGAAAACAAAAACAATTGTAGTACATACGTGTGCCTTTTTGAGTAATTTTTTTCAATTGAGTTTTATTTAAGCTTCATATCTATGTTATAAACTTTAATATTTATTTTTGAAAATTATGTACGTTTTCAATGCTCAAACCATAGAATAGAACTAGAAGTTTATGTGAGAGCCAACCTATACTAAATTTTTAAAAAATTTTAATATCTTTCTTTTTGAATATTATACATATGCAATATTGATCATTTTTAAAGTATCTTGGCAAAGTGCTTACAATATATTGTAATCTTATTATGAAAAGTGGTTGACTTTATAGAAAGGAGAGGAATTTAAGTAATACAAATCTTGTCTCATATCTAAGAGATATGAGCATTTCATAAAACATTAAATTAGCATAAATGCAATGAAATTTATTGATTTAAATGTATTTTTTTTTTCACACATAATGGCAAAATGGCATCAAAAATATCTGAAGTTTAGGATTCCATAAAATAAAAATTCAAACTAACTTTTCTTATTTTATTAATTTGGATATTTTATGAATCTGATAGTATATTTTAATTTCATGATGGAATTATTGAGGCAATATTTAATGAGACAAAATTTGTCGCATAGTGTTATCATAATTTTTATTTTTTTTTAAATGGGATATTAAACAATTTGTAAATATTACTTACACTAAGGAAAATTTTCGATTCAAAATCCATGACGGTTGTGGTCACATTGTTAATTTACGGAATTGGCTTTTTGATAGTTTTTTTTTTTTTTTTACAAATTTAAATAAACCCAGCAAAAACTTTGCTTGCCATGTAATGAGATAAGAAGCTAATATAATGGCTCTTCACTACTTTCACATTAGATGAATAACTCATTATTTTAACACGGTGATGTCATTAGAGGCAACTACTTACTCTATGTTATTACAGGTAGGCATTTCAGAAAGTCATTACTTAGATGTCGTTACGAGAACTAATTACTTTGTAGCTATTCAATCACTCATAAGTTTCAAAGTATTACAGAAGTCATTATTAACAAAATGAATAGTAACTAGTTACATTATCGGTTACAAGTAAGTACTCAAGTATTGAAAATAAAAAACTGATATTTTTTCTTTAATTTATTTATTTGAAAATATGCGGAAATCAGAATTTGACATTATATTTCATACCATAGACTTGGAGTTAATTCTTGAAGCGCATTCTTGTGATAATAAAATTTTCTACAAATTTCCTCTAGTACATTTTATACCCCTTTATTGGTTTAAGAGTTATACCGTATTTTATTTTTGATTTAGTATTTTACATAAACTCAAATTAATTCATGTACGTATAAAGTGGCCTAATCGATTTGTTAACAATAAGCTATTCTGTCTGCTTACGTCGTGGTTTCGACTTGAACAAACAATTAATGTATTTTCATATTTTACCCATTTTTATAATATATAATTTTTATAATAAAAATGAAAAGATTGATAAAAAGTAACATTTCCAAAAATCTGATCTTATGAAATTGATTACATATCAAGTTAAAAGTAAGTAGTTACTAATCTACTTTCATGTAATGCAGAAAGTATGTTGTTATGATTGAAAAGTAACTACATCTGTAACTACATACTATTACCAAGTTTTTGCTGGGAACTTAATATAATTTATAATTTCAATAGTGAAGTGATGTCCACATAGTCAATTTTTGTAAATGATTTGAATACGAAGTGTTGAATTTGTACACATACGGGATAGATTCATTACTGACACTAAATGGTATCGTTATAAATATATTTGTGTTCGATTTTTCTCTGGGTAAAAGATTATTATTCCAATTATCTTCTGTGAAAATTAATTGCTATTGTTACACCTTGAGAAGTAGAGCGCTAATTGAACTCTAGTCCTGTTGGTGCGAAGTTGTGTTTAATTCCAAATAAGCCTCAATATCAATCTTAATAAACTACTTTTTAACTAACAATTAGTCTGAAAGCCCTTAATTTTCTTCAGTCATAAATGCAAAGTTAGCTTTAATAACACTTGACTATTTAGTTCAAAATTTTAGTTTATTACTAGTCCCAAATTGACTTCAATAATAGACTTTTTTAAAGTTTCCAATTAGCTATAATCTAACTTTTTCAAGGTAGGTTCCTAAATGAATCCTAACATATCTTGGAGTAATAGGAAACGAGGTCACTTAACTATATCAGCTATTTACTTAAATCAAATATGTTTTGTTTTGGTGACAAACTTTCCTACTGATCATTTTGTTGCTCCATCAAGTTTGTTGATTATTGCTGACAATAATGTTATTTAAGTGTTTGTTGTATTTGTACATATATTATTACTGTATATTTTGTTAATATTTTAACAGAAAGTTGTTTATAAATAATGTTTAAATTGTTGTTATTTATTTTTTGCTGGTTATTATTTTTATTATTTTCAATTGAGTTGTCAACACTTTTGTTTATAATTTCAAAAGAGTTTTTATTCGTATGGAACAAAAGCGCCGAATTAAAAAAAGAGACATCAAATGATTTTGATTTTAATTTAAAAAAAAAAAAAAAATCGTCTATGTACTTAAGCGTGAACTCAATAAAAGAATGGGGTAAATTGGAAATGAAAAAATATAATGAGTGACATAAAGTTAGTGGGAGTTTTTTTAAATGATAAAATAATTTTGTGATTAAAATTAATATGAATTTAATGAGGTTTTTAAACTTTTGCTAAACAAAATTAATTTAAGAATAAAAAGGATTAACGGCTCAAATTAATTGATATAATTTGTTAAATTTTTTAAGGATTTAAAGTTAAGAAATTTTGATAATTTTTTTTTTCTTAAAAATAAATTTTTTATTCCTTCTATTTTAAAAACTTCAGTACAAATTTTGTATTTGTTATTTTGTCATAAAAATCTCTTATTCAACCACAAAATCTACCACCGGAATTTTTTTAATTGTCTATTATTTCCTTTTCTTTTTTCAAGGAAATTACATTATTTCTGCCACAATATTTCTTTCAGTTCGTTTCCCATTTCGTCTAAACAAAGATTTTGTTCAATAATCCTCCAAGTCATTGCATACTTCCTTTGATTTCCTAAACAATAATCACCCTGATTGCCGGCTTTGTTTTAGCTTTTAATGCATTTTTTCGTGTTCTATCCAGATTTAATTGTTGTGACAAAGAATAATAAAAGGACTAAATTAGCTGCAATTAGTAAAAGGGGGAAAAAAAGGATTTTGATGAAGAACAACAAAAACAAAATGAAACAAATACAAAACAACAAAAGAGTTAAGAAAACAACAAAACATACACACAAATTTTCAATGCTAAAAAAACATTATTAAAAGGCAAAAAAGCTTAGCATACATTAGGGCTTTATATAAAAATTAAATAGAGTTATGGAGTTAAAAAAATTCTAGCATGCTATAGAAAAAGTTTAAGATGATGTTAAAGAAATTACAAAGTAAACACAATGATTATGATGCTTAAGATGAAAGCAAAAATGTTGTAGCTAAGTGGCTTTTAGAGATGATATTTTATACATATTGTTACAAGTGATTTGTGTACAAGCATTAAATTTGCAAAAAGAATTTTTGACAGCAGAACAAAAAAAAAAAAAAAATATCAGCAAAGAAATTGCAGAAAAAATGTCAACAAGAACTTACCTGGGCCAATTGAAAGGTAATTGTGTATTTTCCTGCTAGAGGCTTTGCAACACAAAAAATATGCCCAAAAAAATTCCTGCAATATTTTTTTCGTCCTTTAAAGTGGCACTTCTTGGTCTTGACAAAAAAACAAAATGAAATATTGCATGGAAAAAAACACAAAAAAGCGAAACAAACAAACGAAAAGTGTGTACTTGAGAGTAGCAACATTTGCTGTTGCTAAAGTACACACAAAACTTCAAAGTCAACTTTAGCGAAAAAAATAAAAAAAATTCTACAACATTGCAACTCTCATAACAAAACAACACGTTGTTTAAGCCTTAACACATACATACTTACATATATATATATAAGTATATTTATAGCGTAAGAAAAAATGTTTCCAAATCCTTTAGTAGAAAAGGATAAACCTGTGCTAAGAAAAAAAAAAAAAAGAAACTGTTGCAATAACATTAGAAAGTAAAGTCAAACAATGGTGGCATAATAAGATATAAAAGTAGTGATGGAAAAAAAAGGTATTTTTTTCTTTTACTTCAACTTGCAACATAAATAAGAAGAAAATAATTCTTTAGAAAATGCATCAACAAAACACAAAGTAAATGCAACAAAACAAGCATAACAAAATGCATTAAGAAAGGCAACAAACTCAAAGTAAGAGTTACAAATGAACACAAAAACACAGATAGACAGACAGACAGCAAACAGCAAAGACTGAACCGGAAAATAAAGAAATGGAGCTAAAGGTAGAGAATAAAAATAAGACCAACTGAAACTCAGCAATTTAAAAAAGAAAAACCTTAAAATTCCCCGGTTTTAATTAAACTCGTAGTTAATTTTAAATAGAAGGGTTTATTGAATTGTTTCTTAACTAACATTATACGATAAACTATAATTAAAGTTTTAATTAAGCTTTAAATTAAGACTATACCAGGCTTACAACTAAGCATCAATAAACATTAAATTTAGTTCAATTAAATAATTAATAAAATTCTAAATTCAGTTTCAATTAAACGTTTAATTAAACTATCAATTTGTCTTCAACAAAACGTTTAATTTAATTCATAATTTTGCTTCAATTAAACATTTAATTAAACCCTAAATTTGGCATTAATTGAATGATTAATTAAACTTTTAATATGGTTTCAATTAAACATTTAATTTAATCTTAATTTGGTTTTAATGTTCTTCTTATAAAAAAAGTTCAATAAATTTTCTTCTTATAGAAAATAGTAAACAATTTTTCTTTAAAAAAATTAACAATAAAATTTTCAATAAAAAAATTCTTTTTATAGAAAACGAAAAATTTTCAGCTTTGACATACACTAAGGACGGATTTTTAGACGATAAAAAATGTAAAAAAGGGGTATATTTGGAAATATTATATCTTCTTAACTAACAGAAATATAAAAAAGTTTAATAATTATTATTATTCATTTAAAAAATAATCGGATAGGTGTTTGGTACTTTTTTTAAATTCGGCTTTTTAAGAAGAAAACGGGTAAAAACTGTATTTTGGTACTTTTTTGACACCTTATCTATCTTTTAAACCAATAAGCATAGAAATAAAATGTGCATCACATTAGTACCATATCGAAAATTGGCGAATAAAGCTTTAGTACTTTTTGGAAATTCGAACGTTTAAGCGGTAAAAATTTTACTTGTTTACTTGTTCTGTTTTACAAAATATTTTTTTCCTTTTACTGACACATACATATGAATATTTTAACATTAGATTCCAGTACAATTTGGAAATTCATTGGAATAGAATTTTTCTGACATCTAGGGGAATAAAAAGTACCAAAAAGGTGATATAATTGGGGAATTAAATTGTATTTAAATTCAAGAATGTGTTTTTTAATTATATCAAACTTAGAAACATTTATTTAAGTCCATGTAGTGCTTAGTAAATGAGAATTTACAAGAGGCGATTTTATATATATATATATATATATATATATATATATATATATATATATATATATATATATATATATATATATATATATATATATATATGATCCTGAGTGAATAAGAATCCATAACAGGTGATTTTGTGGTACTTTTTCATTATGTAATGATACTTTTTGACATTTCCATAATATTGAACATAAAATTAAATAAAAGGGGGACCTTTTGGTACGTTTTTGTTGTTCTAATGGTACTTTTAAAATTATCTATAATATTGAACATAAAATTAAATAAAAATTAAAGATACACAGAAAAAAAATAAAAATTAGTTTTAATTACGAAATTGTTTACTTTAATTAAATTTTTAATTGATTTTGCTCCTTTCATCAAAATGATAATATTAATTAAGTGAAAATAATTGATTTCTGTATAAAATTCAATTATTTTTCTAATCAAATTAATTGCTTTTATGATTGAAATTTTGTCTAAAATCAATTAAAATTTTTATTGACGCAATTCAGTTATTAATTAATTCTGCTCATTGCAAAAAACTTTCCTTTAAATTAGCTGAAAATTTAATGCCGTTTTTAAGTTTGTTTTTATTATTATAAATTATAAATATTATAATAAATTACATACATATATTTTCAAAGCTTACAAATATAAATAAGAATATTGCTCAGATTCACGATCCTTTTTAGGAAATTCAGTTGACTTACAACTGCTACTGTTTTGCGGATCATTCCAACAAACAGACTAAAATTTTAGTAGATATCTCTCACAATCTATGGAATCAGATTATTTAATGACAGTGATTGGTAAAATAGTCCAAATAACAATAATGCTTACCTTAACGGAAGTATTTTTGCAAAAAATTATTTTGGCAGCTATAATTAAAGCAAACCATAATATGGAGGTGTAATACGAAAAATTAACAAAATTTGCACAAATAACGTTAAAAATTTTAGTTCTATTTAATTTTTTAAAAATGTTTTTATTTTTTATTTAAATTTTAAAATGCCAAACTTTTCTTATTTACTTTTTAATTTTTAAATTCTTAATTGTATAATCGTATTAAAAATGAAATTTATTAGATGTAAATAAAAATCTAATTAACAAATTTATTGAGAAGTATTATCTAATATTTTTTTCAGTGTATATGTTCCTATGTGGATAAGAATTCAAATATTTAAAAAGTTTATTGTTGTTAATGCCGACAAGACACTAACATTATAGCTGTTTCTACTGGAATCATAGTTTAATTTTACGAGTTTTATCCACTTTTGGTATTTCATTTGGTTTTTCCTAAATAAAAAGGCTGCCAGGTTTTTATCTGATCTATGTAGGAGTACAAGATCGGATTAAATGCCATCTATACATAAAAGTAAAGCTGTGTTTGTTAGTCTGTCTGTTTTTTAATTTTATTTCGATGATTTTATTTTATTTCAATATGATGGGATAGAGAAGCGCATTGGGTTTAAGTTGTTAGAAATATTATTCAAAAATTTCTACGAAAATTCGTACAAATAGTTCAAGGACCAATGTAAACTCAGAAACCAAAAATGGGTGCGGTCCTCTCTTCTCCCATATAAGGTAAAATTTTAAAAGGTTTCATCCAAGCCGAATATAATATTCTCACTTGCCATTTTTCTTTTAGCTTCAAAAATTTTGTTTTTGATTTAAAAAGGCTAGTGTTTGAACAACAATAAAAATAATTCCTTATTTGACATTGCTAATTTTATTTTTTTACAATCATTATTTTGAGATTTTTTTTGTATTCGCCCAATAAATCCAGATTATTCATATTTTAAAAAAAAAATCAGACTACGACGCTTTATACTCTCAACCCAGAATAACATAACTAATTATATGGACTTATTTGATTAAATCGATTATTATAATTATTTTTTAATATATGTACTAAAAACTATTTATGAATATTAAATTAAATAATTTCTTATGAAAGTGAAAATTCATCCAAAATTTGGAGAATATTTAATCAAAAATTAATTATAATTCAAAAGTTACGAAAAATCACTTCTAATCATTGGGTCATATGAAAATATGAAATATAACCCAAATTTATATGGAAACGTTTCAGCCGAATTTTCATTGGGTCTTTTTGCTGGCAGTCTTTTATTGTTTAATTTATAAATTTATTAAAATGTAAAAAAAAAAAATATATATATATAAACAAATAAGTCGGGGTTCTCTCAGAGCAATTTTTCTTACTGCAATTCTGTCTTTGTAGGAGAGTGAGGTAAAGATAGTATAAAAGCTTAGTATTCATCTTACTCCTACGAACTCAGAATTGTGGCAAGAAAAATTGCTGTGTGTAAACCCGGTCTAATGAGAACGAGAAAAATTATTTTTAAATTAAAAAGGTCGATTTTTTTCTGTTAATATATTTTGGCATTTACCCTTTTTGGCCTTTTTAAACACCAATTTAGCTCCTTTTTTACTTTCTGGCAACACCGCTCATAAAGGCAAAAGTACCAAAAAGGTACCACTTAAAATTATGCTTTGTAGTTAAAAATACTACGATTAAACATGTAATACTTTTTTATCGGTTGAAAAGATACTTAGTATTTTAATTTTCAGAAAGTACCAAAAGAACTGTTTTTTTTTAGCAGTAGCAACATTCATATTATGTCTCCTAATTATAGATTATAGAATACTAGCTTTACCCGGTACGCTTTGCTTTCCCTTTTTGATGCCATATCTATTATTTACTTTATATGGGGGCTACTTACTCCCCCTCGACCTCTCCAACCTATTTAAAATGTGATATGAAATTTTTCTATAACTTTTTAAAACTTAAAAAATTATTACTTTATACATATATGTGTAAATGAAAATATGTTTTGTATAGGGGCTACCCTTTCCTTGGCCCTGTCCGTCCTATTTTAATTTCATAAATGTAATATGATAAGAAAGTAGTTCCCACAAATTTTTAGGGCTCTTATCATAATAGTTCTTTAGATATGCATTTTTGAAATTTGATTTGTAGGGGGGGGGGTTACTATTTCCCCCCTTTTTTTAATTTTTAGTTTAGAGGTTGAAGTATTTCTGCAAAAAACTTGCTTTAACAATATTTAACTTATCCGTTAATTTATCTTTATATGGGGGCTACCATTCCCCCTGCTTCTATCGAAAAATAAAGTAGCCTATTTTACTTCAGTATGTTTCTGTGGAAGTTTCAAGGAAATCAGTTCAGCGGTTTAGTAGTCTATAAGGTTAGAAGAACGAAAAAGTACCTAAAAGTAACCATTGTTAATTAGTACCCACATGGGACCTGATATATTTATTTCTATGTTCAATATTAAAGAAAATACGACAAGTATTATTAGAAAAAAGCGAAAATGTACCAAAACATTCCTTCATATTTGCTCTCATTAACTTAGGGCCACTTTTTTAATGTCTTTAAGTTCATGGTATATGAAATACAAAAAGTATCAGTAAAGAATTAAAAAAGTACCAGTAAGCCTTACTTTTTGTGAATTCTAACTCAATAATAAATAAAAAGAAGTACTTTTAGATTCCCTTTTTCGATAACATTAGAAGGGAAAAAATTTACCATTAAGCACGACTTTCCTTAATTTCTTATTCTGTCAAAATCATATTAGCTAACTTTTAAAGAGGTAAGTTTATTTATTGAAAATATTAGAAAATTCCATCTAGAACAGTTTCCTTAAACTTGAATTTTAAAAATGCTCACTATGTTAATATTTGTATTTATACAGATATGATACAAATCTGCCTTCAGTTACTTACATAAATATTATATTTTAAAAAAGTACCAAACTATTTAACAGAATTTGGTCCTTTCTATGCCTTGGTATCCGTGTTACAAATATTTTCCATTAGCTTATATTGTGTGAATTTTAAAAATTGTATTTTAATGAATTTCAAAACTGTAGTGCGATCCCATGATTAAATGTTTATGACAATAAATAGAAAAATAGGTTTTAATAACAAAAAGTACCAAAAATAGGTAAATTTTTTTTTTTACCCCTTAAAATTTTGAATTTCCAAAAATTACCTTTGAAAGATTTATTAACCTCTTCATAATAAACTTTCAGTGTAATTGAAGCTACAAAGATTTTTCGTTTAACTCTATTTTACTTCAATTGAAAGATTTATTAAGCTCTTTGTAATGTTTTATTAAATTTTTTGTTTAGCTACAATTGAAGTAATTACTTAACTATTAGTTTAGTTTAAACTGAATTTTATATAGAATCCTTTCTTTAGGGTCAAAGGAAGGTTTTAAAAAACACTCTGTTTAGCTTTTCATAATGATCTGTTATTTAAGTCTCAAAGGAAGGTTTTGTTAAACTCTTTGATTAGCTTTAATATATACTTATAAGGTAGCATGACCAGGTAGCAGTAGTCAACCAACATCCGGTTTGAAGGACCATAAACAAATTGCAATAAGAAATTTCCTTTATTGTCTCTGTTTGATTAAAACCAGTGTGGTGTAGTACGTATAATTATTATACCCTTCACCACAGGTGTAAAGGGTATATACGTTTGTCACTCCGTTTGTAATTTCTATAATATTCATCTAAGACCCCAAAAAGTATATATATATTCTGGATCCTTATTAATAGGGGAGTCGATATAAAGATGTCCGTCTGTTTGTTGAAATCAGTTTTTAGAAAGCCCCAGTTATCGAATATATATGTTTTATATATCAGATTATAGGAAATATTATTTAGAAAATCGCTAATAAAAATGAGCAAAATCGGTTGATAAATAACTGAGATATCGGAAAAAAACCGAAGATACTCCCAAAAAATCGTATTTGTTGTAGGCTTTTCTCGGCTCCTATACAAGCTAGCGACTTCGTTTATACATCAAAAATTCAAAAGCTTTCTTTAAATTTTTTTTCTAAAAAAAAATTGGTCCACTATATCCCAGATATCGGCCAAAACACATTTTTAAACTTTTTGAAGCTCCTATATAAGCTACGGGTTTTGCTATTGAAAATTTCGGTTTTTTTAATCAACCAAATTCGTCCATAAACAACCGATTTATGGGCCGAAAACTAAAAAAAAATTTTATTATATAAATACACAGACAAATATTTATATTAAGCATTCTTGTTTTTTTTTTATGGGAAAGTAGTTTAGTAAGCAACAACAGTAATATAATGATTAACATTGTTGTTCTTGTCGTTGTTTGTATGCAGTCAGATTGTATATGCAGTCAGTTTGTATATATGTACATACATACATACAAAAATATATAAATATTCAATTGTTGTTGTTTATATTTTTAAAGTAATGCTTGCTATGCTGTTGTTTTTTTTTCGTATTCAAATGTTCGTAGTTTGGAAAAAATTTTTGATTTATAAATGTGAAAATATGAAAGCATACGTTAAGCCGAAAATTTTATTATTTGTCGGTGAGATGGTATTATGATGACGGTAAGATGGTAATATGGTAATACAGTAATATGTTAATATGGTGAAGGGTATCAAAGATTCGGCACAGCCGAATCTTTTTTTAATTTCATTATTTTTTAATTCGATTCTTTTTTAATCAATTTAGCTGTTGATATTCAAATTAAAAATTTTGTATCTCATTATTTTATATTTTTATTGTAATTAGTTATAAATTAGCTGGTTACATTTTCTTCTATATAATCCCACAACTTCTCATATGCTTGTTTACTTCCCTTTCCCTTCAATTTAGTTTAAGTAAAAAGAAGCGTCACAAAATAAATGGGAAGAGTTTTTTTCGGTGGGGTTTTTATTTTAATTGGCTTTTAATACAAAAGCTAAATGTACAAGAAGGGAAAAGAGTAAAAAGACGAAAAAAATAAAAAAAGAAAAAGAGAAGTGGAAAAAAATGAAGAGAAACGGAAAGAAAAGTACGCAACAAACTGTGAATATGTTTTTGTTTTGTTTTCACTTGCTCAAGGATAATGTACATGATGATGATGATTTTAGCTGGGATTTTTGTTTTTTCCGCTATTTTTTTTTTTAGTCTTTCTGCAATGATGATACTTTTAGCAGCTTGGAACTTGTTGGGGGAAAGTTGTAAATACTCATTAAACATTCACTTTTTTGTGCATAAATGCCACAGATACATACATATAAACACATACATACACATACACACAAGATGACAACTTTTGACGGCACTTTTACTTTGATGTTAAAAGTGTTTTTGTGAGTATTTTTTATATGTTTGTTATAAAGATAGCTGCTGCATCAGAAAAAAATATACGAGTTGAAAAAAAAGAAAATAATGTCGCATTATGCAGCAGATAAACACTTGAGAGTATGGATAAATTTTCAACTGCATCAAAATGCACGAATTCATTTAAGGCTTCCTCTTTTTTTTGAGAGCAATTTTTTGTTTATAACTTCAACATTCCCATGCAATATAACTCCTACACCATTTTCTTGATTATTATTGCATTCATTAAAAATAACATTGTTTTCTCTTACATATGTTGCGAATTCATCATCATCATCACCATATAATAATTGTGGCGGTTAAAGGACTTTCTTTTATTCAAAGTATACATAAATACATTTTAGAGTTTCAAATCAAAATGCGTTGTTTAGAAATAATTTTTAAGCTTAAAAGAATTTCACAAAAAAAAAAAAAAAAAAAAAAAAGAGCCCAAAAGAAAGATACATAGATAGATGCCTGTTTGCTTGACTGAATATTTGAAGTTTTGTTATGGTTACCAGCGGAGTATTAAACGTAATAAGGAGAGAGATACACAAAAAAAAAAAAAAAAAAAATAATAAATTGCTTTGATGTTTCTTTTTTTTTATATTTTTGTTGTTGTTGATGTTGTTATTATTAAAAATTGTAAATTTCCTTGGGGTTATGGCAAAGACAACAACAGCAAAATCAGTAGAATTATTTAATCAGAAAGGATTTCAAGGATGTTGCATATATAGCGGAAGATAATAAACAAAACAAACCATCTTAAAGAAGCAGGAGAAGTTACGCGAAAACAAGAATAAATTAAGATTTTTTGTAGAACAAAAATGAAATGATTAGCAGGTTAGATGATATGTATTATACACATGATAAAGGAATTGAAGTTTAATTTGACTAAACTAAGGATTTAATAAAAATTTTATTTGAAGCTAATCGCAGCTTAAAACAAATATTAATTAAGTCATCAATTCAAGCTTAAAAGAAATATTAATAAGTTTCCCTAAAGCAAAATAAAAATTTTAATGAAATTTAATGAAATTTAAGTTAAACAGAAAGTTTAATACAACTATGATTTTCGGTTGGAATAGGATTTTAAGAAAATTTGATTTTAATTTCACTAGATTAAGGTATTAATTATAAATTTATTTGCAGCTAATCGCAGCTAAAAATTATATAATTCGATCAAGCTTAAAAGCAAAATTAATAAAACTTTCCCAGAAGCAAAACAGACAGTTAAATAAAACCTTTTTTTAAATAGATTATTGAGTTTAGTCTTTTTATTGAAGCTAATCATAGAGTTAAACAAAGTTTTTTTAAAAAAAACCTTTAGTTAATGCTAAACATCAATTTTACTATCAATTTTATTTTTTAAGGATTAAATAAAATCATTATTTAATAATAAACAAGTAGTTTAGTAAAAACTTTAATTTAAATTAAACAGGGAGTGTAAATAAACATTAAATTTAAGTTAAACAGGAAGTTTAATAAAACGTTAACTTGGGGTTAAAATAGAACTTTAATAAGATGTTTATTTAAAGCTTAAGAAAGAGCTTTTTTAAAATATTTCTGAGTAGCTTTAATATAAACTTTTATTAAAGCTAAACAAAAAGTTTAAGAAAACCTTCAATTTAAAGCAAACGGATAAATAATTCAATAAAACCTTTGAGTTAAGTTTAAAATAAGAGTTTAATAAAATATTTCTTTATAATAATAACTACTACGAAGCTAAACATTTAGTTTAACCACGAAAGTTTAATCAAGAAATTTATAACATTTTATTAAAGTTAAACAAAGAGTCTAATAGGGCCATTAATTTTAGCCAAAAAAAGAGTTTAGTAAAATGTTCATAGGAATTTAATCAAAGAGTTTAATAAAACCTTCTATTGAAACTAAACAAGGAGTTTAATAAAACCTTACATTAAACCTTACATTAGTTAAACCCTATTTAAAAGTTAATTAAGACTTTAATAAAACGTTTTAATAAATTCTCCTTTAAAGGTGAAACAAAACTTTAAATAAAATTTTCGGTTGAAGTTAAATAGAGAGTCCAATAAAATCTTCCTTTCAAGCTAAAAAAAACATTTCCTTGTAACTATACAAATAGTTATTTTACAAAAGCCTTCTTTTGAAGCTAAAATAAGCACGGAATTAAATTTTTCAATGAAGTTAAACAAAGTGTTTAATAAAACATTTAATTGAAGTTAAACAAATAGTTGAATAAAATCTTTCTAAGCTCGATTGTAGAGATTAATAAAATATGCAATGAGACTACATGTTAAAACCTGGTTCTAATAAAAGACTTTAACTAAACATAACTTTGAAACTATACTAAGAATTTTTAAATCGTTTTATAATAAAAATTAAAATTGATAGCTTTTTAAATTTTATTAAGAGTTTAAATAGTCATTATTATTTTAATTCGGTTGGTTTGCAGGACATAAACTTCCAAGTAAATCCTACACATACGTGTTTATAATGATACTTTTCAGTGTCAGTAGTAAATCTGCTATGTATGTGTACAAATGCAACACTTCGTGTTCAAATCATTATTGAAAATGTGTACTAATTGGGATTAAATTGATATCACTTCAAGATCGAATTGTAAAATGAATGATATCGTAAATTGTCAATATAATCACAACCCTCTTGAATTTTCAATCGAATTTTTTTCTTTAGTGCAAGTGACAACATTTTAACATGACTCTACTATTCGTCAGATATAGAAAGATGTAAAACCCATTTCTCTTTTTCCGTGTTGTATTTATTGAGTGAAATAAATGCCGCCTGCCTTTACACAAAAATTAAATTATTTCCGCGAATATATCTAATGTATATTAACTTATTTATATGCTTCCTGGAAAGCAAATATTTCAGTATAAAATAGGAAATCAAAATGCATATTGATGCATATTATGCTGGTGTCTAGTTATATTTACAAACGCAGATATGAATAGGAAATTTTTCGAGTGTAAATTTGTTTAATATGAGATATATATCTCTAGTTTTTTAGAAAAGACACCGGAACATCATCTTAGATCTGTCTGCAAGATTACCTTTACACCAGGCGCTCCTAGAGGAAACCGGAACATTGAAGTTTGGGATCATACGTTTAAAATTCCTATTTGTATGTTTTCAATCTTCAACGACCAAATGCTTTGACTCTCATAGATATGGCCATTATGAGGTGGGAAATAATTATTCGGTATCTATAAAGGGCTAGTTCGTATATCTTACGACTGGTTAGTATGCTACCATACACTTTTAAATTCTACATTAAATGTTTAGTACATTCCTACATAGATATGTTGTAATGCCTGACAGTAGAATTTTATAATTCCTTAACCCTCGGTAACCAGAAGGTTGCTACTTTGGTATTTGTGAACAGTAGTATAGTTTTGCTTCGATTTATTCCTAAAAATGCGAACTAAGACGGTATATTGATATTATTACAGGCCATAATGAACTGAGGTATTTTCTAAACAAAATTGCAGAGGAGGATACACTCTACTACCTTTGTCAAATGTTTTGATTCCTATTTCATTCATTGGAACGAATCCAATGAAGATGCTGAAATTTGTTAAATTAACTGGACAATAATACTATCAATTGGACTATCTAAACGTGGTTCTAAACGTGCTGATGGAAAACTTTCGAGGATTCACTTCGGATCAACAAATATGGTCTTGAGATTACATACGGTTCCGTGTGGTCCTCTCTTAAACTTAACCTAACCTATTCCAAGTTTCCTCCTCTTCATAGCAGCTCCTATAGTAAAGATTATGCATGACTTTCTCTCACAAAAGAGATGATAAGACTCTGGATTGATTTGAACAAAGAATCAGTTTCATAACATGTAGTTTACTCCTAGTAGGATTCAATGTTGTAATACCTACTCTGTCAAGCTCGCCTGCTAATTTTGTGTATTTGTGTTCTCGCAGCCAAATTAAGCGCTACTAGAACAGCTGATGCAGTCATGGACCACTATGGATGTCAGAGTGTCACTCTCTTTCTATATATAAGAAAAGGATCTCTCTATCATTCCTACAAACTCATCCAGAGCAGTTTCCGTAGAGCAACGCCTAATGAATACTGACTTCTTAAAAGATGCGTGCTACATTCTAGTCGTTGTCCTATAAATATTAGAGTCCATGAGTCTTTCCAGCTTATAAATCTGAAAAGATTTGTTAAGCGAATCTCTACCACATTCTCATTACTTCTTTGCCAATTTTAGGAATAAAAACAACCTTGGCCTGTTTTCAGTTTTCCGTAACATAATTAAGAGAGTGGCAGAACATAAATCTATAAATCTATATATATATATAAAAATTAATGTGTGTTTGTTTGTATGTATGTTTGTTTGAAGTCTATCGCCGCCTAAACGGCTAAACCGATTTTTTTGAAATTTTCACAGTGTGTTCCTATATGCCTGGAAGGAAAAATAGACTACTTTTTATTTTGAAATTCCATGTGGGCGAGGTGCCACGCCCACTTACTAAATGATTATTAAAAGTAGTATATCTCGGAAATTGGTAATACTAGAGTTCTCAAAATTTGCACGAACAACTTTGACACCTATATGAAAAATAGGCGAACTAGCAATAGGGGGTGTGGCACATCCCACGCCTAATATTGCTTGCCAATACCAAATGCCGTAAATTTAGGAAACTACAACAGTTACATTTCCCAAATTTTGTACAATAAACTTAAGTGTCAGTGTGAACATTTTGTACAAAAATGGGCGGAAAAGAAATAGTGGGCATGTCATCTCTCATATAAAGTTAATACCAAAATCTTTATATCTGGGAAACTATAAAAGTTAGAGAGCTCAAATTTTGTACGACTAGCATTAGCTTCAATATGAATATTTTAGACAAAAATTGGTACACTAGCAATAGTGGGCGTGGCACCTCCCATATAAAGAAAATATTAAATTATCATATCTGAGAAAATATAACAGTTAGAGTTCTAAAATTTTGTCGGAGCCACTTTGGTATAAATATTAATATTTAAGAAAAAAAAATTTTGCACAAAGAATTTTGACATCCATGAAAACATTTGTCTAATAAATTAGCGGATTATGGGGGTATGGTCCCTCCCATAAAAATTAAATAAAAAAATTAGTATATCTGGGAAACTATTAGAGCTTGAATTTTAAAATTTTGCACGGGAAACATCTATCTATCTAATTTTTAAGAAAAATGTTTTATTTTAATTACTAAATAAATATATTTTTTAATCCTTTAATTACTATGTATTTCATTTCGGGGGGTGGCGAAGCACACCGGGTATTAGCTAGTATTCTATAAAGCTAAGGTATAATATATATCTTAGCAGCATCTACCGGAAAATGGCATCAGATTATGCTTCCATAGTTTACATATATCGTTTATACGCACAATTGCGTATGAATATTGCGATATGAATATTTTGTCATATAAACAGAGAGAAAATATTTGATTTGCGAGTCAGTAACTCACGAAAACTAATCGTAATTAGTGAAACTAATTGCAAATATTGCGTATGTCGTTTTAGTTTATAGAATTTTCTATAATCATAGTTGCATTTTTCCCATTTGGCCCACAAAACGGAAAATATATTTCAATATGCAATTTGCGTACAAACGGTGAGTTAATTATTTGCAAGTTATTTTTATTTGGAATAATTGTGTGTATAAACGTTGTAATAGATTGCTACCAGTTATTAGTCTTTTCTAAAGACTTTGTTAATATTTAACTGAGTGACATAAGATCACTTCTTTTATCATATGTTTTAAAATATCAGTTTTATTATTTTTAAAAAGTTACCATTTTTGTTTTTATCAAATTTGATTTATGATACTTTAAAATGTCATTTTTAATTTTTGTGTCATTTTCATTTAAAAACAAATATTTGCCTCCTTGCCCTCAAAAAAAGTCCATAAAGTTTCACTCATTTGTCATTTGTTTAAGTGCAAAGAAACCAAAATATCAAAAACAACAAATTTTATTAAATTTTAATGACTTTTAATATTTTTATTGCAAAAATGAAATAATAAATAGAAATAAAAACCAAAAATAAACTAATAGACAAATAAAACATGTGACTATCACCTGTATACACAACTAAGTATTTAGTTAGTTGGTGTTTTGAAAATTTTATTTTTATAATTTTCTATAGCTGAACATTGATTTTATTCTCTAGATAATCAAATATTGAACACTTGATAAGAGAGCAAAATAATAGTGATAAAAGAAGCAAAAAAACAAGACAACCGTTGTTAACTTTATCATTTCACACGTGAACAGTAAACATTATGTTATGTTTGCAAGGAACTCAATGCAAAAGCAGGGAGATAATAACGGGGGAGTTGCAAAAGGGGCCAATAACTGATAAATGTTTTGAGTATAAGACTGATCATAAATAAGTTTATAGAACTTTAATCACTAAATTTCGATGTCATAATTGTTTATAATTATTTATAGATGTTGTAGAGAAAATTATGGCTATAATTTTAATTTGTAACATTTTTATAATTAAATAAACACTTGATTTGTGATAGGGGAATTTGTTTATAGATAAATAAATAATTTTTCAGACAAACAAAAATTGGCGCAAAATAGTTTTAAAAATTTAGTAAAATAATTTTAAAAACATACGAGAACTTGGTAACAATTTTAAGATTTTTTGTAATACTAACGATAATATTTCAAATGTAAACTACTCAACTAAATGTAATTATTAATTGTCATTAATAATTGCCTCTTCCTGCTCTTAAAGATACTTAATCTCTCCTTTTATCTGTAAACAATTAAGGCCCTATCTTCAAGCACCCTTTTTTTTGAGTTTTTTTTTTTTTACTTCCCAATCAGACACCTTTATCTTGGGCATTTTGTTGATTTTGGTGTTTATTTGTGAGACATTCAAACAAATTGAATTTCAATTGTTGCTATTGAATTACTAATATAACTACACTAACATACATATTAACTTTAGTCAAATACCCACAACTATTCTGTGTTCGGGGTTCATCAATGAAAATGGTCAAGTTATTTTGGAGTTTAGTAGTTTTCCTGTGAAAATGTGTATTCAGTTGTATTTGATGATATTGTAGAATAAAAACCACTCAGACACACCAAGTTGATTATAAAGCCACCAAAACAATTGGAAAACTATATTTGTTCAAGATTCTATATAACCAATAGACCAATAGATACACACACATACATGCATAAGTATATACGTATACGTAACACTCCAGATAAAAATAGGAATATAATATAAACAGACAATAAGCACAGACAAATATCAGAGATGAACATAAGGGGGTTTCAGATGAAATAGACAATTAAACGAAAATCTTTAACAAAATTTAACGAAAATTTTTTTATAAAGAAAAAAATTCTAGAAGAAATAAAATTTACGATAAAATATTTATTCATAGAAAATATACCATAAAATTTTTGTTTATAGAAAATTCTTAATTAATTTTATTTTAAAGAAAATCTACGATAAATTTTTCATTTATAGAAAACTTTTGATACAACTTTTAAGAAAATTACGATAAAATTTTTATTAATAAAAATTTTTATAAAATTACGATAAATTGTTATACCCTACACCACCATAGGTGGTTGGGGTGTTATGCGTTTGTGCTGATGTTTGTAACGCATAAAAAAAGTCATCGAACACCCATCTTAAAGTATACCAATCGACTCAGAATCACTTTTTAAATTGATCTAACGAGGTCCATCCGTCCGTCTGGCTGGCTGTCTATGTAAACCTTGTGCACAAAGTACAGGTCGCAATTTTAAAGATAATTCAATGAAAATTGCACGTGGGACTTTTATGATTTCACCTAGCCCCCATACACATGCCCCCCGGAATTGAGTTTCAACACTCAAAAATGCCTTAAAAATAAGAATATTTTAATGAAATTCGGTGCAAAGAAGTTTTGTACAAGTATAAATCTTTGTACCAAATTTTATGAAGATTGGTCCATGATTAACCATACCTCCCATATAAACCCCTGTCAAGAAAATCACTTTAATGTGCATAAATCCCATACTAATGTTAGTATATAGTTAATATTCAACACAAATAAGTTTTATATAAGTAGAAACAACATTGTCAAATTTTATTATAATCGGTCCATAATTTACCACAGCTCCCATATAAAACCACTTCCGAGAATCGCCCTAAAGTGGATAAAATCAAGTAGATTTTAGTATCAACGCATTATTCTGAATTTGTATATTTTATTTTACATTTAGTAAAAGTGTTGTTCTAATATAAGTCGCCTTCTCGAAATTTTATGGTCATACATAAAGGTGTAGGGTATCATATGGTCGGTCTTGACCGACTTTACCTTTTTTTCTCGTTTTATTTATAGAAAATTTTTCTTATATTCTGTACTTAGCGAAATTTTTTAATACATACATTCTTTATTTAGAGAAATTTGTTTTAAACAAGATTGTCGATAAAATTTTTATTAAAAAAAAATTTACAATAAATTTTTTATTTATTGAAAATTTACGATAAATTTTTATTAATGGAAAATTTATAATACAAGTTTTATTTACAGAAAATTTACAATACAAATTTTATTTATAAAAAATTTACGATAAATTTTTTATTTCAAGAAAATTTACGATAAATTTTTATTTCTAGAAAATTTACGATAAATTTTTATTTCAAAAATTTACGATACATTTCCTATTTATAGAAAATTTGCTATAAATTTTTTATTTATAGAAGATTTACGATAATTTTTTTTATTTATAGAAAATTTACGATAAATTTCCTTTTTATATGAAATTTTTGAATTTTCGGGCAATACTATGCCCGAATAGAAGTGTTTTTATTTACGCAAAGAAAAAATATGGTGAATAGCAACCATAATCAAGTACTGTCATATTATGGTTGTTTGTAAATTATATTATGGTTAGATGTAACACAATAATATGGTTGAATCACAATAAAAATACTGCAACCATATTTTTAATGTATATGTACTTGATTCATGTATATAGCAATAATATGGTTAAATTGCAATAAAAATATTGTTGATATACAACCATATTTTTGTTGTATATATCTTTTATTCATGTATACAGCAATAATATGGTTAAATAACAATAAAAATATTGTTGAACTGCAACCATATTTTTGTTCTATATATCTTCATTCATGTATACAGCAATAATATGGTTGATTCATATACATATAGTGCCGAGAAACAATAACACTGGTCAACAAAAAATTTTTTTCGAGCTCCTTCGAAAAAAAAAAAAAAAAATATGTAGACTAGATGGATTTTTTTTTTTTTTTTATTTATTTACTATCATCAGTACACTTAAAAATAATTAAAAATATTTTTTTATTAATAACAATATTTGAGTTTTAACTTAAATAAAGTATTGCAGCAAATAAAAGCCTCTTTTTTAATAATATACAAACATTTAATACTTAAAGCAATTTAGAGGAAAAAGATAGCAAAAAACCTTATTCATATTTTTTAAGAAAATTTTAACTAAGAGCTTCTATCAGCTTCATCACTGAAGTTGTAGAAGAAATTAGTTATGCAAATTCCTTAACATATTGTAATGTGAAGCTCTGTTTCGATCTTCAAATCTTTCTGTAAGTTTACGAATTACAGTTTTAAACATATCTTGCTTATATTGACTATGTAGGTTTATAGTAGAATGAAGTCTGCTTAAGTTATAAATAATCTTAAGATTTTTATTTTGAATGATTTGTAGTTTTTTTAAGTGCGTTTTAGCACATATGGTTGACCAGACTTGACAACCATATGTCATTATGGGTCGAATGCAGGTTTTGTATAGTAAAAGCTTATTTTTGGTGTTCAGTGATGATTTTTTATTAAGCAGAGGGAAGAGGGCTCTTCCACATCTAATGACTTTGTTGCGTACATATAATATATGTTCCTTGAATGTCAACTTTTTGTCAGTATTACAACGAGGTATTTTAAAGACGACTGGATAGGAATAGTAGTGCCATGTATTGTCAATGGAATCGTTGGATTTCTTTTTGGCGATTTGTTAAATGGAAATATGACAGCGTGAGTTTTTCTTTCATTGTTTTTAATCTTCCATTTAGTAAAGTACTTATGAACATAAACAAGTGATGTTTTCATATTTTTAATAATTGAATTAGAAACTTTGCCGCTTGATATAATAGCTGTATCATCGGCGTAAAGTGCTAAATTATTTCTTTTGAGTAATTTAAAATCTGATGTAAATATGGAATATAATAACGGAGATAAGACTGAGCCTTGAGGTACTCCAGCCGAAATGTTTTTTGTGTGGGAAATATGATTTCCAATATCTACTACAAAAGTTCTATCTGAAAGAAAGCTTTTCACAATTTTTTTAATGTAAATTGGATATCCAAATTTATGAAGTTTGTAGACGAGGCCTTCGTGCCATATAGAGTCAAACGCTTTCTCTATATCTAAGAACACAATACCTGTACTTTTTCGTTGTTGTTTGTTAGTACTTATAATATTTACGATTCTTTTTACTTGGTGAATAGTGGAGTGTTCTCTCCGAAAACCAAATTGTTCATACTTTAAGATAGAGTTATGTTCTGTAAATTCCAGTAACATAGTTAAAATAATTTTTTCAAAAACCTTGTCCAGACAGTTTAGCATGCTGATAGGACGATAGCTATTTGGAGATTTTGGATCTTTACCTTGTTTTAATATAGGAATCACCTTGGCATGTTTAAAAAATTTTGGAAAATATCTATTTCTAAGACACCAGTTAAATATTTTAGTCATTAAACTGAAAAATGAATCAGGCATTTTCTTCAATATAATTGGTTTGATGCTATCAATTCCTGGGGCATTGACAATTTTTAATTTACTTGTAAAAAATTTAATTTCTTCTTCAGAAGTAAAATCTATTTCAATAACATCACTAATAGTTTCGAAGTTATTTTGAAATAAGTGCCCAAAAAAATCTTTTTCGTGCAAAATTGTAGATTTTTTTGTTACTAAAATGTCTTTTAATAAATGAAAACATCAAAAATGTTACAGTTTATCATATTTATCTTAAAGCTGGTAATGCTGCGAACAAAATAAGGTATGTATCTTCAAAATTGATGAACAAATCTAAATTTAATTCACAGTTAAGTAAAAATACCCATGTTACATATAATTGCGTAGAAAAACAGTGGTGGCCAAAAAAAAAATTTTTTTTTCTTGAAACAAAAATAGGTGGACTAGGTGGATTCTGACGAGTTAAACAAGAATCTGCATTCAGTTTTTTTCTATCGGTTACTGATTTTTTTTTTTTTTTTATGTGCATGACTAATATCATCACCTTATTCAGCGGTCAAACTATAAAATTCGAGAATGGTTTGTCAAACTTAGGCTATAACTCAAGAACCCTTTACACGATTTTGATAAGTGATACATGCATACGAAAATTGTCTTCAAGGTATGTCAACAATGTTTTTTATTCGCTCAAGAACTTCAGAGTTATGGATCAAAATTTTCACCACTTTTCAAAAAAATAAATTTTAAAATTTTCGGTACTAATTACCAAATAACTACGGAAATATTAACTGGACAAAAAATTATATAAACTCAGCTCAAAGACAATTTAAGACGCTATATATTAATGTTCAATTTATCTTAATTGGACAAACTGTTCTCGAGTTATACAAGTGTGACTGCCTAAAGGCGGGGTTATAGTAGGCATGCCCATAAGAAAAAATCAATGCGTGATAGAAAAAAAGTAAAAGCTGATTCTTATTTAGCACGTTGAATTCCATCCAATCCACCTAATTTTTTTTTTTTTATTTAAGACGAAAAAAAATGTTTTGCCCACTAGTGTATTTCCACTTAGCTATAGTTATGCATGGTTATCCTAACTTAACTGTGAATCCAGTCAAGATTTGTGCATAAATTTTTATGATACGTGGCTTTATTTACTCGTAGTTTTGCCAGCTTTGAGATAAAGATGATAAACTTAAATATTTTTGATGTTTTCACTTTTAAAAAAAGTTTTAGTAAAAAAAAAAAAAAAATCTTGAATTTTGCATGAAAAATTTGTTTACGACACTTTTTTCGAAATATCTCCTAAACTATTGAGCGGATAAAAATTTGATAGTAGAGTGATTTAAAGCTAATTTTATTCCGCATATCTTGGTGTATTATTTATTTAAGTGCATACCGTTCTCAAGTTATAGTGAAATATACTCGAGTAATCGGCATATTTAGGGCACAATATTAGACACGCCCATAAAAAATCCCGAACTGATGGAAAAAAAACTGAAAGCAGATTCGAGTTTAGCATGCGGAATTCCATCTAGTATACATATATTTTTATGTTTTTTGAAGGAGCTCGAAAAAATTTATCATAAATTTTTTTCTTGTGTTAAATATGAAACTCCTCTTACAGCAACAGATATTTTATGTATCTATCCACTCCACTAAATAATACTTCGTTCATCGAAACACACACGCGACATACAATCTATGATATGGCTTATCAGCGTATTCTCTCTCCCTATTTATTGTTGTAAAAAGGTAAATTCAAATACTTTTACAGCAAAATAAATTTAGCTACTACTATTCTAGTTCATGAATTCTACTCTAATGTTAAGGTTTTTCAACTACCGGTTTTTGTTGTTGTACTTTGTTGTTATCCTTTATTTTCACATCAAATGTTGGGTGTTAATCCAAACAAACAATAAATGAAATTTTTTGGTATAAATAGTACTAGAGTATAAAGTGTAAATATTAAGTGAATAAAGATTCCAATAGAAATAAAGAAAATAACAACAACAATATCAAGATATACAATTTAGTTGTGGGATTGTATTTAAAGTGTGTTGTCGGTGTTGGTATTGGAGTGGGTTTTCGGTTTTTTTCATTTTTTATAAAATAAGCTGATATAGCCAAAGTGACAATGTTCAACATTTGTTGTTGTCGGTTGGTTCGTTGGTTGCTTGGCTGGCTGACTGGTTATTTGGTTGGTTTTGTATACAAAAAAAAAAAAAAAAAAAGGATAATATAGCCAAGAGCTGTGGATGTATAAGAGTGTTTCTGTGTGTGTAATCATATGTGGCAAATACACATGTTGTTTAAAAACTTCGTAGAGGTAAAAATGTTGTAAATGTATGTAAAGATGGGGATATAAGTGTCACTTACAGATGATATCTTTACACTAATACTTACTCATATACATATAGTTATGCAATACACATTTACATACATATTAAATTATATAATTTAATGTGACCAACTAAATATTTATGGTCCTTTGTAGTATAACTTAAGTTCTTGCAACGTATGCTTAGTCATTTTCACATTTTGAAGTGTTTAAGGAAGCATTCAAATGTTTTGGATTTAAACAAGTTTGCAATCGTTAATTGCCTTGTTGTCTTTATTTGGCGGTACCAAAACAGAGTTTGTGGACTACACAATTCATCAGCATTCGTGGTGTCCTATTCATTTCTGTTTCGTTGAAACCTAAACATGGCGTCCGCCTTTCACTGGGTGCAATATTGAGGGATTCAGTTAGCAGCAAGTAAAGCAGAGGTATGGTTATATAGTGTCGTAAATCGACCATAAACAAGTTTGCAGTCGTAAATTACTTTATTGCCTCTATATGATTATATATAATTAGACACTAGCAGAATGGAATATGTGTTTTTTCTGCCGCTACACACTTTATCAGCATTGTCTTAGCCATTTCGGTTTAGATGATTTCATCAACTTGACGATTAGGACGATTAGTGGTACTTTTTATATGTGCATAAATATACTTTGCAATTTGTAGACTAGAGGAATCCAAATCTATTGCTTTCAAATAGTACTCCCTTCATTTCATATCGAAGTACAAACATAATGTACCATATCCATAGATAGATAGATAGATAGATAGATAGATAGATAGATAGATAGATAGATAGATAGATAGATAGATAGATAGATAGATAGATAGATAGATAGATAGATAGATAGATAGATAGATAGATAGATAGATAGATAGATAGATAGATAGATAGATAGATAGATAGATAGATAGATAGATAGATAGATAGATAGATAGATAGATAGATAGATAGATAGATAGATAGATAGATAGATAGACAGATAGATAGATAGATAGATAGATAGATAGATAGATAGATAGATAGATAGATAGATAGATAGATAGATAGATAGATAGATAGATAGACAGATAGATAGATAGATAGATAGATAGATAGATAGATAGATAGATAGATAGATAGATAGATAGATAGATAGATAGATAGATAGATAGATAGATAGATAGATAGATAGATAGATAGATAGATAGATAGATAGATAGATAGATAGACAGATAGATAGATAGATAGATAGATAGATAGATAGATAGATAGATAGATAGATAGATAGATAGATAGATAGATAGATAGATAGATAGATAGATAGATAGACAGATAGATAGATAGATAGATAGATAGATAGATAGATAGATAGATAGATAGATAGATAGATAGATAGATAGATAGATAGATAGATAGATAGATAGATAGATAGATAGATAGATAGATAGATAGATAGATAGATAGATAGATAGATAGATAGATAGATAGATAGATAGATAGATAGATAGATAGATAGATAGATAGACAGACAGATAGATAGATAGATAGATAGATAGATAGATAGATAGATAGATAGATAGATAGATAGATAGATAGATAGATAGATAGATAGATAGATAGATAGATAGATAGATAGATAGATAGATAGATAGATAGATAGATAGATAGATAGATAGATAGATAGATAGATAGATAGATAGATAGATAGATAGATAGATAGATAGATAGATAGATAGATAGATAGATAGATAGATAGATAGATAGATAGATAGATAGATAGATAGATAGATAGATAGATAGATAGATAGATAGATAGATAGATAGATAGATAGATAGATAGATAGATAGATAGATAGATAGATAGATAGATAGATAGATAGATAGATAGATAGATAGATAGATAGATAGATAGATAGATAGATAGATAGATAGATAGATAGATAGATAGATAGATAGATAGATAGATAGATAGATAGATAGATAGATAGATAGATAGATAGATAGATAGATAGATAGATAGATAGATAGATAGATAGATAGATAGATAGATAGATAGATAGATAGATAGATAGATAGATAGATAGATAGATAGATAGATAGATAGATAGATAGATAGATAGATAGATAGATAGATAGATAGATAGATAGATAGATAGATAGATAGATAGATAGATAGATAGATAGATAGATAGATAGATAGATAGATAGATAGATAGATAGATAGATAGATAGATAGATAGATAGATAGATAGATAGATAGATAGATAGATAGATAGATAGATAGATAGATAGATAGATAGATAGATAGATAGATAGATAGATAGATAGATAGATAGATAGATAGATAGATAGATAGATAGATAGATAGATAGATAGATAGATAGATAGATAGATAGATAGATAGATAGATAGATAGATAGATAGATAGATAGATAGATAGATAGATAGATAGATAGATAGATAGATAGATAGATAGATAGATAGATAGATAGATAGATAGATAGATAGATAGATAGATAGATAGATAGATAGATAGATAGATAGATAGATAGATAGATAGATAGATAGATAGATAGATAGATAGATAGATAGATAGATAGATAGATAGATAGATAGATAGATAGATAGATAGATAGATAGATAGATAGATAGATAGATAGATAGATAGATAGATAGATAGATAGATAGATAGATAGATAGATAGATAGATAGATAGATAGATAGATAGATAGATAGATAGATAGATAGATAGATAGATAGATAGATAGATAGATAGATAGATAGATAGATAGATAGATAGATAGATAGATAGATAGATAGATAGATAGATAGATAGATAGATAGATAGATAGATAGATAGATAGATAGATAGATAGATAGATAGATAGATAGATAGATAGATAGATAGATAGATAGATAGATAGATAGATAGATAGATAGATAGATAGATAGATAGATAGATAGATAGATAGATAGATAGATAGATAGATAGATAGATAGATAGATAGATAGATAGATAGATAGATAGATAGATAGATAGATAGATAGATAGATAGATAGATAGATAGATAGATAGATAGATAGATAGATAGATAGATAGATAGATAGATAGATAGATAGATAGATAGATAGATAGATAGATAGATAGATAGATAGATAGATAGATAGATAGATAGATAGATAGATAGATAGATAGATAGATAGATAGATAGATAGATAGATAGATAGATAGATAGATAGATAGATAGATAGATAGATAGATAGATAGATAGATAGATAGATAGATAGATAGATAGATAGATAGATAGATAGATAGATAGATAGATAGATAGATAGATAGATAGATAGATAGATAGATAGATAGATAGATAGATAGATAGATAGATAGATAGATAGATAGATAGATAGATAGATAGATAGATAGATAGATAGATAGATAGATAGATAGATAGATAGATAGATAGATAGATAGATAGATAGATAGATAGATAGATAGATAGATAGATAGATAGATAGATAGATAGATAGATAGATAGATAGATAGATAGATAGATAGATAGATAGATAGATAGATAGATAGATAGATAGATAGATAGATAGATAGATAGATAGATAGATAGATAGATAGATAGATAGATAGATAGATAGATAGATAGATAGATAGATAGATAGATAGATAGATAGATAGATAGATAGATAGATAGATAGATAGATAGATAGATAGATAGATAGATAGATAGATAGATAGATAGATAGATAGATAGATAGATAGATAGATAGATAGATAGATAGATAGATAGATAGATAGATAGATAGATAGATAGATAGATAGATAGATAGATAGATAGATAGATAGATAGATAGATAGATAGATAGATAGATAGATAGATAGATAGATAGATAGATAGATAGATAGATAGATAGATAGATAGATAGATAGATAGATAGATAGATAGATAGATAGATAGATAGATAGATAGATAGATAGATAGATAGATAGATAGATAGATAGATAGATAGATAGATAGATAGATAGATAAAGAGATTATTCTGTGAGGCCATTCCCAAGGTACTAACTGATTGAGAATCTACAAAAATGGATCTAAGTCTGGAGCTATAGCTTTTTATTATTTCCTCTAAACAAATGTAGCATCCTTCAGTCAGATATGTAAATCATTTAAAGGTCTGATGACCTATAGGATGATAATGGGGTAGGATATTCCAACTGAGATTAAAGGTGATATGAGAATACCGAACGTCTCTCAATGATATATCGATATATTCTATTCTGGAGATCTTAATCTAATGAGTTGCTCTAATGTCCACATTTGGAGGAATAATCTTGCTTTTAATATTACTCTGATCTTTTAGGAAGCAGACAGCAGCCTTAGATATATATTTGGAATCAAATGTTATGATCTGAGTATGTTTCCTTCTACGAGATAAAGAGTTTGACCAATTAGTTCATATCTCAATGTTTTTCCACGGTTAAAAAAATAATATGGGATCTCTTGAACTCTGCACAGATCCGATGAGTCAATAGTATTCCTACTCGAACTCAAATCTAATTTGATCATAACATTTTAATTAGTCCGTTCCCACGTTATCCAAAGGAAGATTTAGATTCAACTCCATTATTAACAGTTTTGCTCCTTTTAGGGCAAAGAAAACTATTAATGTGCTTCTGTATGATTTGGTACCTCAACTAAGTATTTGGATGATGAATGCTCTCAAAATTGGGATGAGTAAAATTATATGACAAGGTCCCTATACGTGATGAAGATATTGGCAAAATGTTATCCTTAGACAATAAAACTAAGGATAACATTTGAACGATTTTGAATCTAATTTGTGACACATATGATCAACATCATTACATCATGGACGTTTCCGTAACAATAAGAAACCTATTGAGATACTTGTTCCTTTTCATTTTGATAAATTCGTATGTCTCTATCCCTATTTAATCTTATCGTATTTCTGGGATTTCGAATTTTCTGTTTCAGGTAATCTTGTATCTCATAACTGATAAAGATATATTTTATATCATGAAGTGATATGAATATACGAATCGATAGACAACAATTCATCTATTTTATCGTTTAAAGTTAGGTTGACTGCCATTGAGACTTCTTTTTACATTAGTTCCCTACAGAATGCTGGAATTTTTGCACATTTTGAACATTTCTTTACGATGGTCATACCATGCGTTGGATATTGAGTAATAAGGAATTAAATTGATGGTAGAGAGGTTAATTAAATCATATCCTACGGAATTAAAATATTCATTGTTTATATCCTTAGCTTGTTAAAGAATATAATTCTGAGTAGATTTAACATATTCTTTAGAAAAACGATTTAATTGAAAAAAAATTCGATCTGATTCTGTTAACATTTCTTCCTAGTTGGTTTCATTTCTTTCTCTTTAACCTCTCATGCTTTTCCCTTACACATATGAAAGAGAGATAAACTTTTTTATCACTGTAACGTGCAAAATTTTTGACAAGGGTTTTTGTGTAATGAACACAAAAAAAAAAATCGAATTGAAATGGATGAATGTAAGTATGTATGTAAGTGGAGATCCCACAATCCTTAATAATTTGTTTGGTGTATAGAGTGAAAGGGTAGTTTCGATTTCCTTTACAAATTGTTGTTGTTGTCGTTGCTGTTATTGTTGTTAAAGTTTTTGATAATTTTGTTGTAAAAACATTGTAGCCAACAAAACCACACATATACTCACATATACATACTACCACATACATATATACACACACACATATTCATACCTTTACTTACACATACATATACTCCCAATACACTCATATATGTATGTAGTATATACAAACATTTTGTGATGGAAGATAAATTAAATTTTGTGGTTTGATTCTCTCTCGGTAAATGGGCAATCAATGGTTTGATTCATTCATTTCATTTGCTACTTTTTGCCAATTCATAGACACATACATACACACATACACATACGCACTCTCACACTTATATTTATTTTTAACAGAAGATATGTACATTCATATGAAATCAAGGAAATAAGTTTTTGAAAATTAACTGTTGTTATGTTGGCATATTTCATATTGTTGTAGGTTCGTTGAATTTTCCTATTGCTTTGACTATCCTCTTTTTCAGGGAGTTAATCTATAGAACATTTATTCATTTTTATGTTTTGTTGTAAATGTATTTAAACATAAAATTAAATGTTATTTGTTGTTGTTGCTGCTGCTATTACGTTTTGTGGTAATTGTATTGGAAAATACTAGAATAGTACTTTATTTCAGGGTCAACAAATTTTAATGGAATTTATAGTTATATATAGGTTTATTATACATAAGTATTAAAGTCATTAGAAATAATGTTTAATGTTTATTTCGAAGGATTTTGTTAAAAGTTGTAGGATAGTTTGGTTAAATTATTAAGAATTTTAATAGGAAAAAGGTGGAATGGAAGATAAGAGAGTGAAATGGAACAGTTTTTTTAAGCAGAAGATTATGTATTGACAACATTCGTTCCCTGACATAACATTGTATACTTTGCTTTTTTGATTTTTATTGATGGCTATAAATATTAAGAACTTTTAATTTTGAAGAGGTAAATTTTTTTGTATCGATATTTACAGGATCTTGAATTATTTTACTTCATTGAAGTTTTTGCATCTAAAGACAAGTATTTCACAAGATTTTTGATATCAATTTTAAATCCTCATGAAATTGATACTTGATAGTTCCATCTAAACGTAAAAGCTTCATAACATAATCGTATTATATATCATCTTTCTTAACCACAGCTTATAATACTACAATTTGTCTCATTTGTAGAATATAATTTAAGAATTCAACTTTATATCTCGTAAATGTTAATCATATTGTGAAGTCCTATTGTTATTTACGATTTTAAGTTAATCTTCTTTCTTGATTTTGTTAGAATAGAAGTTTTTAGCGCTTCAGAAGACTAACTAACTAAGATTGGCAGTTCTGTCAAAAAAGGCTAACTTTAAGATTACCAACAAAATTTTAATTAAGTATAAGTATTAGTACTAGGGATGCCAAACGGGACTGGATTTTGCAAATCCCGGGATTCGGGATTTTATAATTTCAAATCCCGGGATCCCGGGATTTTTCGGAATCCCGGGATTTTTCGGGATTTCGGGATTTTTCGGGATCGGGATTTATATTTCATATAAAAACACATTTTAAATATATGGAAAAAAATCAATTTTTTATACATATTTTAATTAAAGAAATTTAAATACGAATAAATTTCTAAAATTAAAAATAAATCATAAGGTTTGTTCGTTTGAAATTTTAGTAAAACTAGTTAAATAAAAGAGATATTTAAAAAATAAATCTAAAAACCAAGCTTTTACTTGAAAAAGTTAGAAAACCGAAAATAATAAAATAAATTTTAGGGTAAATAAAAAGTTAAATTTTTATTATTATTTATTTTTTTTTTCTTACTTGTGTTAAACGGAAATTTGGAAATATCTCAAAAATACGGGCATATGTTCTTTTGCAGATATTTTTTCTTATAAAATTTCATTAGCTAATGATAAGTATGATTTTTAGCTTTGTTGAATATCATCAGTAGTTAATGTCTATCCATTTTGGAAGATGATTTAACGCAATTTGGTCCTAGAACTTGTATAATCCAACATTTGTTCATTATTTCGTCTTCCATACAAATGTCTTTCCAGATATTATTAATACATATTATTTAATACAAATCAATATGTATTAATAATTAAAATAACGTTTTAAATTAAAATTCAATAGGAAAATGAAAATAAAATATTTTACTAGTCTTGCTCGTACAAAATATTCAAGTAAAATATGTATAGCAAAATAGAAAATTATTTTCTCTTGAAATGTTTATAACTTTTACTAGTTTTATGTGCACAGAAATGCTTTTCGAGTAAAATACTTACAATAATAAAAATACTAGTAAGAATAGCATACAAACGAACAGACCTATTATGTTCTAATCTTAGTAATCGATTTTTAATATATTTTTGAAAAATTTCTGTTAATATTTTGATGTTTTGTATTGCTTAGAGTTAATTTTTTGGATTGTATTTATGACACTAAATCTCGAAAATGAAATCCGGGATTTTTTTCGTCCAATCCCGGGATTCGGGATTTTGAAATCCCGAAAAATCCCGGGATTTTCGGGATCGGGATTTCGGGATTGCCATCCCTAATTAGTACTGAATCCATTTCCACACATCATTCCCTCTGACAATTAGATGTTAGCTCCGGAACGACCCGAGCTCAACTTAGCCAAAAATTGTCAACCCAATAACAGCTGTATCAACTGTAAGTTTTAATTATAATTATATTTGTGTACTTCAAACAATTTCAAATTTTCAAGTGCAATTGCAACCTGATTTTGACAGATAATATTCCATTGTAATAACATTATAACAGTATAACTTTCTTTTCAATAGTGTTGCTCCTAACATCCTGATTATCTCACTACTTAATGATCTAACCGTGCTCAAGGAAAATATGGTGATCTTGTTTTCAGAAAATTAAATTTCGGTTTGTTACAACACATGAACGTTATATTGTGATCGGATATAAATACAGCATATCCGATACTTTTTAAAAAACCCATGGCTATTTACCCAGACAGACGGGCATCTTAAAATTTCACAAGAACCCAGAATATATATATTACGTTTATACGCACCATTTACTCGTAATTAAAAATATTGCGATATGAAAATTTTGCTGTATAAACAGTGAGTTAGTACTATATTTGTAAGTTACTAACTCACGAAAAATAGTCGGGATTAGGGAAGCTAATTGCAAATAAAACGTACAGCGTTGCCACTTCCTTTAAGTTCATAGAATTTTCGATGATAATATAGTTTCATTTTTTCCATCTGACACGACAAATAGAAAATATATTTCTTTGTACAATTTGTGTATAAACAGTGAATTATTTATTTGCAATAATCACGCGTATAAATGTAATAATAGATGAATATTTCGATATTTAACATAGGGAATGACAAACTCAGTGTGTTTTTTGGCAAACTCCATTTATTCCTTGAAATGTTTTGATAACAAAAATGTGGCATAAAATGTTGATTACACTAGCCATGTTTTTATGTTTTTGCTCTTCAATTAAGACCATTTTTCAACAAAAATGTTAATGAGGAACCGTCATTGCTTGCTACTTTTTCGATGTATAAGTTTCCATAATGTTAAAATAGTACTTCATTTGTGGCAAAGTTTGGGCTATTTTAAGTTCAGGCAAGTTGAGATAGCTCAGCCGTTTTTTATTGGCTCTGAAACACGTTTCATTTTAAAAAAAGATTAAAAAAGGATAATGTTTCCAACAGCTACAACTTTTGTAGTAAGCTTGAAAGCAGAATCAAAATATTTTTTTAGTTAGCTTGTCTATTATCGAACAAAAAAACAAACTTTTTTTAACTTGGTCTATATGTAAAATGGCTTTAAAGTTGATACCTACGGCAGTCAATACTCATGGGACCCGGGTACCACCATATAGATTTTGTATTTTGCACTACAATTCACTATTTTTTTGCACTATTTATTATTGAAAATCTATTTTTTATTATCCTTTGATTCATATAAAGTTAAAATTTAACTCATTTTTTGCTTAAACTAGTGAAAAAGCATGTCCATGATAGTCAAAATTGCCAAATTATAAGAAATGGCTCCGTTTGGATTTGAAGGAAAACTAGTTTCAGAAGTAAGTTTTTTTTTTTTGAAATTTCTAGTTTATTTAGGAACTTTAGAAAGAGTAATAAAGGATAATATGTGACGAGTTAAAAACTTTTGGAGTTATCCCTGTTTTAAGACAGCATTTATGAGTATGACAATGATAACGCACTTTTTAGCCATTTTTACATCCTTTTTGAATATCACATAATAACATCCACCACTTCTACTCTAAAATATCATACAAGTGTTCAAGATATTGAAATTTTGTTCATATAATTTGTGCTAAGGAACGTATACTTTCAATATTGTAAATCCAAACTTGATACGACCCTCGTGTCTACATCATATAAAGCCAAAATTCATCCAATTATCTCAAAAACTGCGATTTGTAGCTTCAATAAATGTTTAATATTGACTGCCAGACAGACGGACAGACATCGCTTAAATACTGAAACATGTTTTCTATATGTATTTATCGATTTACTTTAAGATCTATGACCAATTAAATGGTCGGAATTAAAAATTGGTATAAAATTATATTATTTTTAAATAAAATCAACGAAAATTACACTATGGTACCCGGGTACCACAGGTATTGACCAACATTAATTTTTTTTTTGGTTATGTACCGCAGGGTTAACAGACTGAAAGTTAATAGAAATTTAGTAAAAATGTTTTTATTACACTTTTAATTACTACAGTCGCACATTGGGGTAAAAGGGGTCGAAAATGGCGCTTAATTCAGGGAAAGGTGATATCAATGTTTTAATGATCACGTTTTATTTTTTTATTGATTATTAGTAAAAAAAATCAGTTTTAGAATTTTAAGATTTTTTAAGCAGAACGGTAATGTCTGTCTATACATTAGAGTTAAATGTGTCGAAAATTATGTATTATTCAAAGAAGTGTGGTATCAACACTTTAATGATCACGTTTAACTTTTCTATTTATTTTTTTGTAAGTTATTTTTCTATTAATTAAAAAAATTTACTTTGACAGCACCGTACAAAAAAGCTACGCAATCTATACTAGTGATTTTTATTTCTATTGAAATATATCTATTTGGTGGCACGGATAATGAGGCAGTGACTCTATTATATACTTATATATGATTTAACTTAAGCAACGGCTCACAGTGCTTTGATCCCATACAACGATGGGACAAAAATAGAAGTTGTCGTAGCAAATTGAAACTTGGTACACATATTACTTTAGGCTTAGAATGAATAAATACGAAGTTTTGAAAAAATTGGCGCAAGGACACGCCTACCTCCCATATATCCTGAAGTTAAAAAACTAATTTTTTTCTAAAATACTGGTCTGAACTTTACCAAAATTTGTGCCAGCCATTAAAAATAGATTGCTTATACGCCTTCTAATTTATTTTTTAATCGGAGCAAGGACACGCCCACCTCCCATATATACTGAAACTAAAAAATGGATTTACTGCGTGAATACTGGTCAGAATTTCACCAAACTTTGTGTTTGCAGTTAGATATAGATTATTTATGATTCTGCAAATTTTTATTTAAATCGGAACAAGAACACGCCTACCTCCCATATATCCTGAAATAAGAAAAACGCATTTCTGGCTAACACACAGTTTTTAATTTTATAAAAATAGAATGAAATGTCGCAGAAAACTGAAACTTGGCACATATATTACCTTAGACACAGAGTAAATATATACACAGAGTAAATATATACATATATTCTGAAATGTGAAAAACGCATTTTCTTCCAAAATACTGGTCAAAACAGTATCAAAATTTACGATAGCTATTGAAAATGGTTTTTTTATGGGTCAGACAATATTCTATTTAATAGGAGCAAGGGCATACCTACCTCCCCCAAGCCCTATAATTTTTAAATATTATTTTTATTTCTGCACCCACATTTTATGATCAGTAAATCATTAATTTGCCAATTTCGCCCGATTTCCGGTCCAAAATTTTTATTTTTTTTTTTTTTAGTTTTCAATATTTTATTAAATTTTAAAGCAATGTCGATTTAACAACACGAAATATTTCAACATAAAGAATTTTTTTACTTTTATGTTATAAAAGGAAATTTATAAATTTTTTTAATTAATATTTTTTTTCAATTGTGGCAAAAAATGGGAAGTAATTCTTTTTTTATATATTAAAATACAGTACTAAATTTTACAATCAAGCAAAAAAAAATTGTACAATTTTTTATAATTTTTTTTAATACTCCATCGAACTCATGTAGTTTTTGTATTAAAATTTAAAAATGCTCTATAATTAGCGCCATCTGGAGGAATTTTAACGTAATATATTAGGTCTGAAAAATATATTTTTCTATTCCTCAATGGTTTTTTAAATTTCGAAATAATTTGTGTAATCATTTTACTATAATTTAGCAAAGTAAATTACGTCAACATTGAGAACTCTTTGAAATTGAAGTAAAAACGGAAAATCAGACACTTTTTCAATTTAACTTTTTTTAAAGTTGTGGCAAAAAATAGGCTCTAGCTATTTTTTTAATTTGTTAAATAACTGTAAACACTTACATAAACCGTAAAACAAAATTGTATAATTTTTAACAATTTTTTTATATCCTTCATCAAATTTAAGGAATTTTTAGGTTTTAAGTAAAAAATATGTGTAAATTTCAGCAATAATATATATATATATATATATATATATATATATATATATATATATATATATATATATATATATATATATATATATATATATATATATATATATATATATATATATATATATATATATATACAGTTGCGTTCATAAAAATAGGAGTGCCCTTATATAAAAAACTAAGTTTAAATTTTTAAACACAAAACATTTTTTTAATTTAATTTTTTTATATAACAATAATCGTTAATTTATTACTGTAGTATTAGAATAATTCGTAATGTAATTAAAGCTATATTTAATAAAAAAAACGATATTTTAACAAAAATATTTCAAAACTGGTTGTTCATAAAAATAGGAGTAGTATAACTTTTTTAAAAATTAGACGGGAAATTTGCTAAACGACTTTATAAATATTTCCAAAATAGCTTAAATACTTTTAGTAATTTATGGAAAAAGCTTTAATTTTGGTGACTTCAGCATATATAATCGTCATATAGTCAATGAGATCCCGACCAAGCCTTACTGGAATTTTTTACCAATTATCTCACAGAGTTCGTCAGCATTTGGCAGTATTTTTTTTCGTAACACATTTTTTAACGTCTTTCCATAGATTTTATATGCGATTGAGGTCAGGGAACTAAAAAAGCTACGACTTAACCTCAACCCCCGTTGGTACGAAACCAATCCTTTGACATTAAATGGATGAATTTAGGATCGTTATCCTGTGTTAAGTCCCAATTGAAAGGGATATAGTACTCAGCTTTAAATTATTCGTTGTTTCCACAAGTAACCGTTGATCCATTATTCTTTTACAAGGTGTATTATAAAACTCACTATATTATCACTTTAGCGCCAACATGATTAACAGTGTATTTTTTATATTGTGATTGAAATACTATGTTGGAAAGGCATTGGACATACTGTCGGTGTCTAGTTCCACCAATTTTGCTTTTGTTTGAACACAGAATGTTCCTTCATTTTTCTTTTAACCAGTTAATATGCTCTTGTGAGAACTTTAAGCTGTAGGCTGCGTGTTTTTTTGGAGGGCAGTGGTGTTTTTCGAGGACTTCGAGCAAATAAATTATTTTTAATCAAGCGTCTACGAATAGTAAGAGCACTAACTGACAAATTTAGCTTCTTTTGGATGTTACTTGCTGACAGAAAATAATTTATTTTACTAAAAAGGATTACACGAAGGTCATCTTCTCATATTTTTCACTTCGGCTTAACATTTTCACTTTCTTTTTGTAAGATAATGCATTTGCCATCATTTTATCGACACATGATAATATCTACTTTATTTCTTTAAAAAAAATTCCATGATTTCTACGATTTTATTTTATTAATTTGGCTTTTCTTCAGAATAGCGTTTTCCTCGTCCCAATATTAAACAAGTAACTGTTTTATTTAAAAAAAACTATTTAAAATATACTTAGCTCACTTCCTCATAATTACTTTTTAATTTCATTAAACAATTTTTAACGTAAACACTTTAATTTTTAAGAATTCACCATCACTCCTATTTTTATAATCAATGCACATTGAACGAAAAATTAAACAATTGTGAATTAAATCGTAAACGTAATTGTTTTTGGGATTATTTCAAAATTATTTAAAATTTTGCGAGATTTAAAGTTACCTTAGTATAATTTTTTGCATAAGAAGGTTTGGTTTGTCACCACTCCTATTATTATGAACGCAGCTGTATATATATATTCGTAACACTATATTTAAAAGATAATAATAGTTTTAGTACACCAATATTTTGAGGTATTGAAAAAACAAAATTTCGACGCATTTCATCATAAAATTAATTTTTAACAATTTTTGTCCTCAAACAGTTTAAAAACAACTTTTTAGTTCATTAATATTGGCTTTAAATTCTCTGATTTTAGCGCCCTCTAGTAGCCACAAAAAACTTAAAAAAAAAATCTTTTTAAATTATGATTTAATAATGATATATATTGTTACCTTTCCAAAAATGTATATTTCAACTCAATTTGAAAAATGTTTTTATTTTTTAGCATGGAAAGCACTGTGGTGGCCTGAGTTATTTTGAATTTTAGATTTAACAACACCTTAAATCATCGTTAAACCTTAAAAAGTATAATATATAATCTACTTCAAATTTAACAAACCTATAAAAGTTAAGAGTTCAGTTCTCTAATATGTTATAGATTAAATTAAATTGTTATAAGTATCTATTTAAAAACTTGAGAAATTTCTCTCCATGATTAATAAAGAACTGAAATATTGCCTACAGATGCTGCCCTAAGGTTATACAAAGAACAAATCAATATTGACTATATTTTCTTTTCTCTTTTTTAACAATTCTTAACACTTCAAAGAAATAAACCAAACACCACAAAAGAATACTTGACACCATTGACATTTGACCAGATCTTAAACAAATATATGCAACCAACTTTATCTATATTTTCTTTAGTAGTACTTTTTTCCCAACTTCCTTCCTTTTAAATGTTAAAAGTATATCATCATGTTTGGCTTTAACTGCAAATACAATTGTCTAACAAAATAACCACAGGTAAAAATCAAACACACTTCAAGTTTTCTGTTTTCTTTATTTATTTATTTATTTTTTTTCTTATTTTTGGGTAAACACTTGTATAGTTTTATTAAAACTTAACACAGACATTGATTGTAAACTCTTAGTACTACTATTGCTATTGTTTATTATGGCTAATATTTACATAGGATTTCTCACAAATACACTTAAAGAATTAATTTATAATTTATCCTCAGCAAAAGGACCAATATTGGCAATATGAGCCATTAAGGCGGGTATATTACTTTGTTCATAATTGCCCGAGAAATAATGTTCACAGGGACCTGAAGCGAAAACACCCACATCATCGGCACCATGAGTTTCAGAGTCTAGAGGTACTGTGGCCATATAACGATATTTGGGATCTTTTAAATCAGCATTGGATAAATCACGTCTACCTTTTTTGGAGGTATAGGTTTTAGAATAACCAGGACCATTGGCATAGGAAAGTACGGTATAGGGTAAACCATCATCAGCCATGCCAGGAGCTAAACCTAAAATATTTTGTCTACGATTCTAGAACAGGAAAAGAAGGATTTAAAAATTTCTAGGTGATTAAAAATTTCCCTAAAAGTCTTACCGGATAACCATTAATGGTCATGGTATGTGAATGATCTGAGGTTACTACTATTAAAGTATCCTCTTCACTGGTCATTTGGCGTGCCAATTCTATAGCTTTAGCAAATTCTTGAGTATCTTCTAGGGACTTATGGGCTCTTGAATCGTGATGGGCCATATCAATTTTAGCTCCTTCCACAAATAGGAAATAACCTTGATCATTTTTACTTAGTAGCTTAATGGCAGCCTCGGTCATTTCGGTTAAAGAAGGATCAGCATTTTCCAAATGTTCTCTCTTTAAATCACCATGATAGGGACAATGTGAGGCACTAAATAATCCCAATAAATAATCAGTATTATTCATATCCACCATATCTAAACCCTTCTTGGACCACACATATTCTGCTGCTTTATTTTCACGTTTCTTTTCTTCCAACCATTCTTGTATCAAGTCCCTATTATCGGTTCTATAACCAGGAGAACCTTCTTCATCGTTTACTGATTGGTCACGGAAATTACGACGACCTCCACCCAACACAACATGTAGTTCCTTGCCCACTGGCCATTCTACCAATTGACGGGCTATATCCACATTAACATCAGGACTGCAACCATCATTAATAACAGCTTGATTATATTCCCACTCACGATTAGCTGTATGAGCATAAACACCAGCTGGAGAAGCATGTGTAACACGAGCCGTGGTAACCAAACCAGCCCATTTTCCTGCATCCTGAGCCCATTTAGCTAAACTTTCAGTATGAGTGCTAGTATCATTAGCTTTGTAGCAATCATATTTAGGCACCTGAGCATTGACTCCTATGGTACCATAATTAGCCTTAACACCATTTAAATAAGCTGTAGCTGTTGAAGCTGAATCTGGAGTTCTCTTATTAACTGCATATGTACGTGATAAACCCAGATAAGGGAACTTTTCAAAAGACACCTGCTTGCTGCTATCACCCATAAAATCTCTAGTAGCCGTTATGGTATGCACTGACATACCATCACCCATAAATAATATAATATTTTTGGCTTTATTCGTATTAAGATTATTGAGTTTCTGCAATTTATGTGCCAATATATTTTGAGCTTTATTTATCCAAAATTCTGTTGTTTGTTCTTCTTCCAAAGGTTGATAACTGCGTGGCCGGGGAAAGTTAGGATGTTGTCCATTGTCATGACCCAAGGCCTGAGTACAAAATAATGCTAAGAGTATAAACAACCTCATTGTGTACGTTTAAGAAATTGTCCGCAATGTGGGAAATTCTAAATAATACTGACAAGAGGTTTGTTATATTTATTACATTTATACTTTCATTTTAAATCTTATCTTTTATAGTAGAGGAGTAGCTACTGATTTCTAAAGCTTATCATGTTATCAACGAGATAAATATTAAAATGAAAATTTTCAATAGTTTACAAAAACAATGGGGTTTTTTTTTCGTAAGCGAAAAAAAAAAACATTAAAAATAGTTTATGTGGAAAACAGAGGCGGGTTTAAAAGAAACTAAAAAAGGGGAATGTTTTTTAAACTGAATAAAAAATTTGATTATGAAAGTTCGAGTTAGAAATTTAATTGTTGTAAAGGAATATTTTTAATGAACATGAAATCACTATTTTAATTTAATGCATTTAATATATCTTTATCTCGCAGTTAATAATCAGGAATAGAAATTACATTAAATCATGATTTAATAGAGAGTAAGAGATAGAAGTACAAAAAATGTAAGTAGTATTGAAATATTTTAATAACTATTTTAAGTTATTCTACGCTTGATCTTTACATAATATAGAATGCACAGTTTTAATATACTCTTGAGCTACAAAAAGTTTAAACTAAACAACATATCACCGCTGCTCTAACAAAAACATTGAACTATTCGAAAGCTTTAATGGTCACCCATTTAATTTTGATTTATTAATTTTCAAATATTCTACTAATTTGGAGGTTATTGAACAGATTTGTGTTTAATTTTATTTCACGTAAAATTAAAATTGATTTTTCTAAAAAGTTGTTAAACTTTAACTCTTTACATTGAGATATTGAAGTTCAAAATTCGGAATGTAAATTGAATGAATCTCTCAAAGATATTTGTCTTGATATACAAACATGAATATCAAATCATGATCAGCTACTAGAAATATCAAAGATCGAAAGTTAACAAAATAAACGAGAAAAAAAGATATCGTCGGTCAAGACCGACTATATGATATCGGGGAGAGGTCTTCTTTTTTATGGACCTGTGGCCAATTGTGAACCGATACTCATATTAAGCGTAAAATAAAGCATACGAATACAGAATATTACGTCGAAACTAACATTTATATGAATTTATTTATTTTTGGATGATTCCCGAAAAAGGGCTTTATATGGGAGCTATGGTAAATTATTTATCGATCTTAGTAAAATTTGGTATCATTATCATCATTTACATTTATATAAAACTTATTTGTGTAGAATCTTAACTTGATGCTAACATTTTAATGGAATTTGTGCCCTTTAAAGGGATTTTCTGAAAAGGGGTTTATATGCATGCAAAGAAAAAATATGGTTCGGGTGACCATAAACTAAGAGCAACATACTATGATTTTAATTTATGATCCCAGGTTACAATAAGTATATTTGTTCGTAATCATTTTTTTTTTTTGATTCCATTTAATCATTTACTCATCATTAAATGATTCGGTTTAATCATATTTATAACTTTTTTTACAATATTTCTTTCGATTTCACAATTTGTTTATCATTTAATAATCCCATTTTATCATATATATAAACCAATTTTATCATTTAATAATCCCATTTTATCATATATATAAACCAATTTTATCATTTAACATTCCCATTTTACCATATATATAAAGGAATTTAATAATTTAATATTCCCATTTTACCATATATATAAACGAATTTAATCATTTAATAATTCCATTTTATCATATATATAATCCCATTTTATTATATATATAATGCCCGAGTTTACAATACTGAATATATTTAAAATGAAGCACATTTATCTGAAATTTTTATTTATTTATTTATTGAAAATATTGAAAAAAAATGTTCAGGTATAAAAATTTATTGATTTTTAATTATTAAATTATAAGTTATTAATAGTTTTTTATATAATATTTATACTCTACATATTAATTTTTAACATATATTTATTGTTTAAATATTATTAACATATTATATTTTATAATATTTACATAAGAATTTAATTCAACAGTTTTATGTTTTCTTTGGTAATGCAATGTAATTAAAATTAAATAAAATTCAATTCTAATGATTTAACAGATATTGAAAAATAATAATCCTCATAATCTACCTGAAAGGCTTAAAAATGTGAGTTAAATCCATGGTTTAAAAGCCTTTGACCGCAAAGATAGTAAGATTCATTAGAGCAATATTTATACGACCAAATAATGGAACGTCATCTTCATACATTCCAATATGGATAACCATTCCTGTATATCTTAGAAAAAGCCATATTTTTCATTTATTTTTTTATTTTATAATTTTTTAAACTTAGAACACAAATAAATTGAACACTTTTCCAAAAACACACAGCTATATCGCTTGCCTTCTAACAAACTACTGAACTTATACACAAAAATGTGTATTCAATAGTTATGCAGAAAATAAATATGATTAACGATAAAAATACAATAGTTGTGTGAAATCAAATTATAATCAAAAACAAATATTTTATATTTAAGGACAACATAAACATATTCAAATACAAACATTCAACAGTTGTGCATAAAAATACAATAGTTGTGTGAAATCAAATTATAGTCCAAAGCAAATATTTTATATTTGAGAAAAACATAAACATTTTCAAATACAAACATTTAACAGTTGTGCATAACAAAATATGATTTAAAATCAAATAAAAATATTGGCTAAATGGTTGTAGAATTAACTAAATTTGCAAAATTAACTTAATGATTGTATAATTAACTAAGTAATTGCAGAATTGACTAAATTATTGTATTTATTCATAAATATGATTTCATATAAACATATTTAAATATATATTATAATTCAGTCAACCATATTAAAATTTTGATTGTGGGTAATCATTAAATGATTAAACAGAATCATAAACGTTGCTATCATGAACACAGTATATTTAAATCAACGATAAAACGGCTATATAATCATTGAATAGTTGTGGTGATCATGCTGTAACCATGTTTTTTCTCTGCGTGTGGGAGCCTTATATTGGCACACGGATTTAGACTTATATGGAACTTATATACATTTTTCCGAGGGGACATTTATATGGGGGCTATGTGAAACAATGGATCGATCATAACAAATTTCTATAAGCTTCGTCCTGGGACTATAAAAAAAACCTTTGTGGCAGATTTCATCAATTTGTTTTCAAAATTGCGACCTGTAGTTTGATTACAAGGTTTACATGGACGGACAGACGGACGGACATCGTTAAATCGACTCAGTGATTCTAAGCCGATTGGTATAAATTACCAATATACTCTCCCCACCTATGGTGGTGTGGGGTATATAAATGGTTTGCATTTAATTGCAATTTTCCATAATCGCGATTACGATTAAAATATATGCAATTAATTATTAAATACGGATATAACAAAATAATTTTTACCATGAAAACATATTTATTATATAGAATCGGAATTTTAATATAAATACTCGATTGGAAAACAAATTCATAGTTAAAAATAATTTAGCGGAAACAATTGAAAAACAAAATCTAATAATTTTAAATTAAAAGATTAATTAACTAAAAAGGCTTGAAATTATTATTCGCATTACATCAATTACTTCCATGCTCAAAATGTAATTTTCTTATATTTTGACCAAGAGTTGAGTGATTGAATAAATAAAACTTTTTAATAAATATTGAATTAAATTCGACATCACTTCCATTTGTGTATAAATTTGGAAGTGATGTTTTACTTAACCTTTGAAATAAAAAATTATGCAAGCAGTAGGAAAAACATAATATGTATAATCCATAATTTATTTTAATTAAAATATTAACATCCTGGGGTAAAATATAATATACACTTATGTAACTTCAATATATTTTTATTATATTTCGATTACGATTATAATCGACTTGCAAACCCTAGCAGCAAGACTTATAGTGGAATGATCGTATTGGCTATTATTCGTGGGATTTTTTTGTTAAATTGAATAGAATACTACAATTAAATAATTTACTTGTTTTAAATTATATACAGTTACTTTTGACTCCATAACTGAAAAATAATTTTAGTATATTTTTAAACATTTTCCTCATTCAATAAACACATATTTTTTGTTAATAAACTTTTGTTCAAATAAAATATTTTTGAACTGTTGTCTATTTATTTAATTGTGTTTTTTTTTTAATAAAAAATTAACGGAATAAGAAAGGATTAATAATAAATAAGTTTATTGTAGCATTTTTATACCCTTCACCACAGGTGTAAAGGGTATATATAAGTTTGTCATTCCGTTTGTAATTTCCACAATTTTCGTCGGAGAGCAAAAAAGTTTATATTTTCGGAATCCTTGTAAGAAGCGATGACGATTGGACCATGTCCGTCCGTCCGTCCGTGTGTCGGTTGAAATGGCGTTTATGAAGCCCACCGATAACTGACATATATAATATGTATGTCAAACGATCGGAAATGCTTTCGAGAATTTTGCTATTGGAATTCAGCAAGATAGGTTCATACAATGCGGAGATATGTTCAAAAAACCGGTTTTTTGAACCGGTTTTCCAGTTTCTGAAGCCTCTGTATACACTACGGACTTCGTTTTTACAAAGAATTCTCGGACATTTTTTTCTGAATTTTTGTTCTGAAAAAATGAAATAAATCGGTTCAGTAATAACTGAGATATCGGACAAAACGCATTTTTTATTTTTTGATTTAAGCTATAGATTTTTATTTTTATACAGATCGGTCACAAATAATTTTATAAAATTTCAGTTTTTTGAATCAGGAAGATCGGTTTATAAATGGTGGAGATATGCTTTAAAAACCGGTTTTTTAGTTTCTGAAGCCTCTGCATATACCAGGGAATTCGAATTTTTAAAGGGGGCTCGAAAATTATTTTCTGAATTTTTGTTCCGAAAAAATTAAATAAATCGGTTCAGTAATAACTGAGATATCGGGGAAAAAGAATTTTTTATTTTTGAAGCCCTTGTTCAAGCTACAGATTTTTATTTTTATATAGATCAGTTATAAATATTTTTATAAAATTTCGGTTTTTTTAATAAACCAAATTCGTTCATAATCAAAAGAGTTATGGCCCAAAAACAAATCTGTTAAGAATATAAATACACCAACAAACATGTATATTAAGCATTGTAATGACTATTAGTGACGATTTTTGTTTTTTGTATAGACAAGTAGTTTAGTTATCAACAGCAGTAATATGATGAATAACAGTGTTGTTGTTGTTGTTCTTTGTATATGCAGTCTGTACAAAAATAAATAGATATGGAATTGTAGTTGTTTATTTTTAAAAACTAAAACATATCTGTTAAGAATATACATAAATACATACACAAACATGTATATTAAGCATTGTAATGACTATTAGTGACGTTTTTTGTTTTTTGTATAGACAAGTAGTTTAGTTAGCAACAGCAGTAATATAATGAATAACAGTGTTGTTGTTGTTCTTTGTGTGTTCAGTCAGTTTGTACATACAAAAATAAATATATATGGAATTGTTGTTGTTTCTTTTTTAAAAGCAAAGCCTGTTATGATTGTTTTTTTTTTCATATTCAAATTTTCGTAGTTTGAAAAAAATTTAGATTTAGAAAATATGCAAGCATACGTTAAGGCGAAAATTTTATTAATTGTCGGTAATATGGTAATATGATGTCGATAAGATGGTAATATGGTGAAGGGTATCAAAGATTCGGCACAGCCGAATCTTTTTTCAATTTCATTTTTTTGCACATTCGTCTGATTATTTTTATTTTTATATAAAAAATTAATTAATAAAATAACTATTTTTTTTATTATTAATTTTTTGTGTCAATTTTTGGCGACATCTATCTATAAAAATGTATAATCGCAATTCAACAACGCTGACTTGGTGGTTTATCTTTTAGAAAAATGTTTTCTTGATACACGCCAATAATAATTTGTTGGCTTTGTTGTTGTCATTATTTTTCTAATTTCTTTGAGTACTTGTTGTAAATAAAAAGTTAATTTAAGCCCAACAGTATCAGCAAAAATGATCAGCTGATCACTGTCAGCACAACATGTTGCTGTCGTTATAATTATAATTCAACGTAGGCAGCCACAATTTACAACCACCATTTAGCTTTGTTCTACTTGTGCATTTTAGACTCTCATTTATTTGCTCAGTCTCTTTGTCTCGCTCTCAATCTGAATACAACACCATAACAAACAGTGCATTCTAAATGATCAGCTGATTATGGCAGCACACACTGCTGCTGACTACGCGCTATTGTAATTTGGGCTTTAGTTATGCAATGGCTCAGTTCGCTAGAGCGACTGTGTAGGACGCAGAATGTTGTCGTTTAAACCCCATGATAAATCCGTACTTTTTTTTAGCAAATTATTTAAATTTCTATTTGTATATAGACCTGGAGTAGTAACTGAGAAGGTAGTCTTTGAAACATGTACAAAAGTTTTTGTTCAAATCTCAGTTTAGCCAACTTTTTATAGTAAATTAGCTACTTATTTGACTGTTTAAAATAAGTATTTTAGTAATGGAGATCCATTAATTCATGGACATCACCTTTTAAAAGTTGTGAGTGTTTTACCCGAATTATAAGTAGTTATCGCCTTTTTGCAATGTTATATGTTGGCTTACCGGGTAAGTAAAGAACTTACTGGGATAGTTTAAATCCTGTCGCGTTACGATCTATGATTCACAATATCAATGCCACAAGTTACAATGTCTGCGGTATACACTAGTTGAATAGGTCCTTGGGGGTCTGAACAGAGACCTACCACAATTTTGTATCACGGCAGCTAGCGGCCCCAGGAATGGCAGCATCTACTCGGTGCTGACTTATTGACCTGACTGTTAATCGAGGATAGTAACGTGGTGGCTGTGATTTAAACCCAATTCGGTTTATACCCAAAGGGGATTATTCTCCCGATGTGGCAGTGTAATGAAACTCAGTTCGCCAATAAAGTAGCTCCAATCCCTAAGCAAGAAATGGTTTTCGTGTGTCTTTAAAAGGCACATGAGGGCGTTTGTAGGCTCACCCGGCTAATGTACATTCTTACTAATTTCCTGGTTTCAATGCCTTTTATGACACTTTTTTAAAATATTATTCAAAGTTTAACAGCCGTATTCACAAAAAAATAATGTATGCTTGATAACGAGTTACTAACTTTTTGTATGTAAATTTCCATAAGAAAAAGTTAGTAACTCGTTATCAAACCTACATTAATTTTTTTGAATACGGCTGTAAGTATTCAGACTAGAGCAGGAAAAATATTATACAGCTTTTAGGCAAATGACAAATTATTTTGCATCTTTTTATATATTTTTTTTAGTACGAAATAATTCAGACCCATTTTCTTAATTAATCAGTATATAAGAAAATGTGAAAAGTCGAAAATAATGTATGATTTGTAGGCAAATCTAAAAGCGTAGACAATTTATTACGTATTTTTTATTTGATCATTCATTAATTATTCTGCACCTCAAAATTATTTTTAGCAATATTACTGACAACTTTCTTAGCTTTGATGGATTAAAGCTTATGTTTAGCTATTAAAAGTAAAAAAAAAAAAAGTAATAAACTATGAATCATTATACTCTCGAAAATTTTATACTCCACATTTTGGGCCTGTAATTCATTATTATAAAATTTTTTCAGAACCAAGTTTTATTTCATTCGTTGAGTCCTTGTTAAAGTTTTTGATTGCACTGAAATCAAGTTCCTTGACCAAAAATTACTCATTTGACATTTTCAAAATACAAATTATAAATTGATTTTATAAATTTTTTCTTTGACTGCCAGCGGGCAAACGAACGTATTTTAAAAATCGTATTTATTGTTAAATCTTATATACATATCCGTTGATAACATTGTGATAAATTAATTACAGTAGGAGTTATTGTTTAGGTTTCAACGACCCCTAAATGGATAAGATACCACGAATGCTGATGAAGTATGTAGCACCACACAAAATAGGTAATCCATTCTGTCTAATTATACTCCACAAACTCTGCCTTTACGATTTAAAACGGCCCCCCTTTTGTTGAACTACATAGAACCTATCCGGTTTACAATACCTATCCTATAGAAATAACATTGAATTTATATTTGGCGATTTAATAATAAATTTCATAGTAATAGGCGCGGATGCAGCTCAAGGATATGGGAGAGGAAAAGAGAATACTTTTCTTAATCGTTTCCTTACACAAATACAGATTTTCCATCAAATGTTTTAATTTTGAGGGTGCGGGGATGTGTTAATTTCCCTTTTTTCATTAAATAATAAATTCACTTAAAGTGGGAGAAAAATTATCATTGGTTTTAAATCTGTATTATCATGATCAAATTTATTTAAAACTATAATTTTTTCGCCATTTTTGATCGCTTTGTAAAAAATAACTTAACGGAGAGATAATCAGCATAAAGGAAACATATCTTTACAAAAAAAGAAAATTTACTGACAACGTTTACATTTATGAGGAGACAGCACTTTAAACAAAAAAGTATTGAATGATACCCCTTCTACTCTAATACTCCTGAAAAACTACCTAAAATATATAATTGAACTTAATAGAAGAAAGAATGATTAGATAGGGTATAAGTTTTTATGTTCCGAAGGACAACAGGATATGTCGAGTTTTCCCTGTGTTTTCGTCTAATTTCTATCGGTTGTATTTCTTAGCAGAGGTCAATAAATGTTTTACTGCAAAACACGGTCTGGATTAATCTTTGAACTATAAATAGATGCACTTAAATAAATAAAAAAAAAAAAAAACTTACTTCTTAAATGTTACCTAATCAGTGAAGACTTCAACAAAGCTAATGATATTCCAAAGTAACCAAGTAGAGGGCAGTCTCTTTACCCATTTTGCCGAATTTCTTAAGCCCTCTCTGTTTTTATTCTATTGTATATTTTCAAGTAGGTAATTATTTTTTAACCAATAACAATAACTGACGCTAATACCTTGTCATTTTTTTTCTTTCGTTATCGCACAAAAATCAAGTGACAGCCACTAAAAAGAATTCCGCTACTACAACCAAAGTCTGCCGTTACTTAAAGCTACTTGAATGTGAAAAAATTATTATAGTCTTAAAAAAACTTTCTAACAAGACGGTTAGTTAGTTACCCCACAATCAGCAACATGGCTAAATTGCAAACAATATTTAAGTTAACACTATTATTTGCTGTAATAAATACTCTACAAGGCCATGTAACAGATGATTTGGAGGAAGAACGTATGCATCCTGGTTTTAAGCAGGAGCAAACGGGTAGAGTACGTTTAATGGCACGTGAAGGAGAAGATACTAATGAATTTTGGTTAAATATGGGTAAAGAATTTGTGAAACAACAAAAGCAACAAAAACAAAATACAAAAGTGGCTAAAAATGTTATAATGTTTTTGGGTGATGGCATGGGTTTAACAACATTGGTGGCGGCACGCAATTATATAGATGCTGAGCATACTAAATTATCTTTTGAGGAGTTTCCTTATACGGGTTTGTCTAAGACTTATTCAGTAGATAAAATAGTACCCGATTCAGCTACCACAGCTACTGCATATTTGTGTGGCGTTAAAGCTAATTATGGTACTATTGGTGTTAATGCAGCCATTTTAAGAGATGATTGCGAGGGCATGAAAAACTCCAGTAATTATGTTTATTCCATAGGCAAATGGGCCATGGATGCGGGTAAATCGGCTGGTTTTGTTACCACTACCAGAGTAACACATGCTTCTCCTGCTGGTGTTTATGCTCATACCGCAGATCGTGAATGGGAAAGTAATTCAGATATTGAACAGGCATGTGGTGCCAATCATGGTTTAGATGATATTGCCCAACAATTGATTTATGGAGAAGTAGGCTCTAAGCTTAAGGTAATGATGGGTGGTGGTAAAAGTGCTTTTGTGGATAAGTCTTTATACAGCAAAGGTTGGCGTACTGATGGCCGTAATTTATTGCAAGAATTCCAAATGTTATCCCCTAAAAATAAACTTGTAGAAACTAAGCAGCAATTGGAAGAATTGGATTTAACACAAACTGAACGTTTGTTGGGTGTTTTTAATGATGATCATTTGGATTATCACTTAGATGCTTTAGCAAATCCTGATAATACCCAACCTACTTTGGAGGAAATGACTAAAAAAGCCATAGAATTTATGCAGCAACAACAGGATAATGGTTATTTCTTATTTATTGAAGGTGGTCGCATAGATATGGGTCATCATGATACTAAGGCACGTTTGGCTTTAGATGAAACTAAAGAATTTTCTCAAGCCATAGCTTTGGCTCGTCAAATGACCAGTGAGGATGATACTCTCATAGTGGTAACAGCTGATCATTCTCATACCTTTAGTGTGGCTGGTTATCAAAATCGTGGTTCAGATATTTTCAGTTTAGTTAATTATGGTGACGATCAATTGCCCTATGAACCCTTAAGTTATGCCAATGGTCCTGGTTATGATAAACATTTCGATGTTGCAAACAGTAAACGTGTAGATCCCGAACAAATTTTACAAGGAGAAGCTAATGATGTTTTCCCCGCCACCGTTCCTCTAGACTCAGAAACTCATGGTGGTGAGGATGTGGCAGTTTTTGCCTCAGGTCCTTGGTCTCATTTGTTTACTGGTGTCTATGAACAAAATGCTATTCCCCATATGATGGCCTATGCTTCCTGTGTTGGTGTTGGTCTTAAAGCCTGTGATATCTTATCGGCTGAATCAAGAAAGTAATAAATAAACAAATAAATAAATCTAATAATGAGCACTTAAGATTTATTGAAAAATGTTGTGAATATCTAATCGTATATATTTTTTAAGTGAAATTAAAGTATTTAAGATAAGGAAAATTGTAAATAAATGACAGTTGTTATATGAGTATTTAAAATAATGAATTAAACTATGTTTTATTATATAGCAAAGGTGAGGTAGGTTATTGAATTGCGATTAAGTCAATTAAAGTATAGATTAGTTTAAAATATTTGTATCAAATAAATTAGCACTTGCTTTGAGATTAACACGATCAATTGGCGTTTCCTAATTTAAAGGTAATCAAAGGTTAAAATAGTGGGAATTTTTTTTTTAAAGAAAGCTTATCAGACACAAATTGCGTTTTTAGTAACAAAAATAAGAACAAACATAACTCAATAGTAATCGATATAATAGCAACTCGTTAGAAATGAACAATAACATACGTCTATCCGTCCGTCCATTTTTTTTAATGGTTTAGATGATGTTTATGAGGGCTCCCTATATTTTAGTTTGATGATATATTCATTAATATATCAGCAATGCTTTTAAGAATTTTCGGTTCATAAATGTTAGAAATATTGCAAAGAAAGTATTTTATTGATCAATTTTCAAAGCCCCCATTAAAGAAACGGAATTCGTTCGTTCACAAATCTCTCAGAAATTTTTTATATTGTTTTTGCCAAAGAATCAAATCAGTTTATAAACTGCTGATATATGGACAAAAATTTTTTATAAATATATATAATAAATAAATAAAAATAAAATAAATAAATAAATAAATAAATAAATAAATAAATAAATAAAATAAATTTATAGAAATCGGGAAAAAATCAGAACAAACAAAAAGAAAAAGTTGTTAAACAAAAAAGAAAAAAAAAATTCAAAATTATAAAGAAAAATATCACAAAAACAAAAAATAATACAAAAAAAAAAAAAGAGAAAGAGAAAGATATAGTCGGTCATGCCCTACAATTTGATACCCTTCACCAATGCGTTTGTGCATTAAAAAGATTTCCAAAACTTTCTGAAATATTAGGTCCATTTCAGAAAGTTTTGGAACCTAATTACCATATACTGTCATTTATGAACGATTTTTGCGAATTAAATTGATATTTGAAAGTGGGCCTTATATGGTACCTAATTGTGGACCTAACTTTCTGAAATTTTTCACTCCGATTAATCTTTGTATATCTTTTTTATACCGAATTTTAGTGAATTAGTGACATAAAAAAGGCATTTGTTTAGCGTTAGAACATTATTCCGGGAAGTATTTTTATGGGGTCAAGGTGAAATAATGGACCGATCATGACCAATTTCAGTAGCGTTCGTCGTTATGTCAAAATAAATATATGTACCAAATTTCAAATTATCTTCAAAATTGCGACCTGTACTTTGTGGACATGGTTTACATGGACAGACAGTCGTGCAGCCAGCCAGACGGATGGACATCGTTAAATCAACTCAGAAAGTAATTCTGAGTTCATTGGTATACTTTAAAATAGTGTTGGGATATTTTTTTAGTGCGTTACAAACATCAGCACAAACGCATAATACCCCAACCACTTTTGGTGATGTAGGGTATAAAAACGCTGAAATTAAGAGAAACCAAAAAAATAATAATAATAATAATAAATTGCCATAAACATTTTTTAATTTATAGAAATCACTTAAAGAAGAAACAGAAAAAAAGGAAATAGATGAAAGGAAAAAATTCTAAAATTAAACAATTACGAAAAAACATGAAACAATCCACAGTGGGGCAGAATCAAAAATTTTTGGAAATAAATCTTTAACTTCTGATTGGCTGGTTGAATTTACGTGAAATTTGTTATAGACATATCAGAGGAGTGTAAAATATTAAGTTTGGAAGGGGGCCCCAATAGACCCTTCAGGGGCGGAGCTAAGGGGGTATAAAATAGGGTATCTTCGACATAAACATTTTTAATCGCGTGCAAAATTTTTGTTTCTTCTCCGATTTCCAATACTTTTTCATATTATTGTACGCCCTGATAAGACCTACACAAAATATGTGACCTATTTATCTCTTATAGTTTTTGAGTTATTTGCGTTTGAATTTTTAAGTACTTCAATTTTGCATGTTCTTGGTCCAGTTTTTTTCATATATATCCTAGTATTTCCGACCGATTTTATTAATTTTTGTTTAACTAGTTAAAGAACAAAATTATCTATTAAATAAAAAAACAAAAAAAAAAAAAAAAATTAAAAAATTACGACTTTTTGTGTTTTTTTTTTTTTTTTTTGCCGAAAAATTACCTACACTCCTTTTTCTCTAAAATAAAATTTTCTATAACAAAATATAATACTTTTATACTTTTCTGAAAGATATCTTCACAGAGATCACTTTAAAATGAAAAACAAGCCTAATAACTCAAGTCGTCAAGGTACACGCCCTCCCGAATTTGATCCATTGTATATGAAAGTTTTGACTTTAGTCCATATTTTCTAAAATCCCAAAGCACGAATCGGCAAACGAAATGTAGTTTAGGAATCTATAATATGTTTTTAAAAGTTTTCAATCAAAATCTGCGGGACTTCGAAGAAATGTGGATTTTATAGCAAAAAATTTGAAAAAAAATATATAAATTTTTTTTGGGGATTTTCGTTGATTTTTGAGAATAGTGGGATTCCTTTTACAAAAATCTTAAAGTTTTTTGTCACTTTCTCATTTTATATATTTCATAGTCTATATTCACCGAAAATTTCGTTAAGATATCTTTACTAAGAAAGATTTTATTACAGATAAATTATTTTTAGTTTCTCAAAAAAACAAATTTTTTACAAAAATTTTATTTTAATTGCAAAAATCAGAAAAAGTATAAACTCGATTTCATCTAAATTACATTGCTTAGCTAACATAATTCTTCGTTATATAAAACCGAAACTATGCCACTAAAACCGAATAAAACCGAAACTATGCCACTTTAAAGTTTAATAATTTACGGAAAATGTAAAAAGTAACAAAAATGGGGGAAAATAAATAAATAAATAAATTGAATAAATTACAAAAAAAAAAAAAAAAAAAAAAAATACTAAATTAAAAACAAAATGGAAAAAATAAAAAAAATATTAAAAACGGAAAAAATTTTAATACAAAAAGATGGAAAAAAATAATAGAAAACAAGCGCGAATATATTCGGCCCGGCCAAATCTATATACCCACCATCAACTTTTACAAATTTTACGTTATGTGGAAGGGGGCGGTAAAGTGGGCAGTAAAATGGGCGGATCTCGCTCATTCTTTGTTTCCGACTTTACGTTGGTCCTTGAACTATTTGAACACAATTTCGTTGATTTTCACCTTATATAGGAGGTGGGCGGTAAAGTGGGCGGACCACGCCCATTTTTGGTTTCCGAGTTTATATCGACCCTTGAACTATACATACAAAATTTCGTTGTCGTACGTGCTTTTATTGAAGAAATATCAGCAGAAAAGTATTTAACGGACACCCTGTGTTTCTAGTTTTAAGCCCATAACTTTTTTGTTTATTAACCGATTTTGCCCATTTTCAACACCAAACAAACCTTATATAAGATAAGATAAATATTTGTGCCAAATTTCGTCTCCCTACGTTGCCCCGTTCGAGCTATATCTTGCTTTAAACAGACAGACAGACGGACAGACGGACGGACATAGCTAGATCGACTCAGAATCTAACCAGGACCCAGAAAATATGTATATACTTTGTGGGGTCTTAGATGATTTCTTCGACATGTTACACACGGAATGACAAAATCAATATACCCCCCATCTTTTTGATGGTGGGTATAAAAACGGGGAAAATAGGAGATAATATCGAAAACTGTAAAAAATCGCTGAAATGAAGAAAAAAGGTCAAATAAAAAAAATTTCAAAACGTCAAAAATAACAAATTCCGAGCAAAATTTAATTTATAGAAATCTTTTAAACAGAAAATTTTGATGAAAGATAAAAATCTAAGAAATAGTGATAAAACGAAAAACAAAAGCGTCAAAACACAAAAAAAAAAATACAAATGATAAAAAAAAATCAAATCGAAAGGAAAATATCAAAATGAACAAAAAAAGGAAAAATGGAAAAAATAATAACCAGAACAAATATAAACCAAAATATAAATATATATATAAAAAAAAAAAAAAAAACTGAGAGGAAAAAATTTAGAGTGAAAAAAGGTGCCAAAGCAAAAAAAAGTAGACAAAATTAAAAACGAAAAAGTTAAAAAAAAAGAAAAAATTGCTCATATGAAACTAAAAGAAAAAAACAAAAGATAATGTCAAAAATAATCAAAACGGTAACAAAAGACAAAAAAATCTAAATACATATATCGTCAAAAAAAAAAAAAAAAAAAATGAAAGGCAAAAATTATAAAACTATATATATAGATCACGAAAAAAATAGAAAAGACTGAAAACTACTTTAAAGAAAAAAATCGCTAAAATAAAAACTAAAAAAAAAACTAGTTAAGTGCACAAACTCGGAAAAATGTTGTAAACTAAAAAATTATCTTAAGAAAAATAAAATGATTAAAAAAAAAAAAATAATAAATAAATAGCAATAATGAAAAAAAAATCGCCAAACGAAGAAAATAAATAAAAAATCGCTAAAATAAGCAAAATAGTGTAAAAAATAAAGACGAAAAAAATCTAAATTCAAAACTGACACCTAAACAAAGAAACGTTAAAATAATAATAGAGCTGAAAGAAAAAACGGCTAACACGCCAAATTTAAATTTTAATATTATTATTATTATAATTATTATTTTAATATGTAATACAACATTGGTATAGACGGTAAAGGGTATACACTATTTTGTGCAGTCAAATATAGGCAAGATATTAATGATATAACATTTATTAAGTTTTTCCTGTAAAAAATTAATTTTTAGCTAAATATAGAAGCAATAAGTACAATCCTAAGGGTAACCAAAAATATGCAATATCATACTTCTTCCTGTATTTCAAATGAACTAAACTGTTATTTCTTACTGCACATCTTTAAATGTTTTTGTGCTTAATTTTGTCATATTTTTGTGAATAATATTTCTAAAAATAATTTCTGAATTTTTTTTTTTTTTTTTAATTTACAATTAAAGTTTTTTTTTCTTGGTGATTCAATTCCACTTCCTCATTAATCTTCATCTTGAAAATGTATAAAAATTTTGTTTATTTTCTGATTCAACTCAAGATATTTTAAAGTGCAAAAATATATCTATATATATTTTTTAGACCATAAATAAATCATGTTAATTTAGGCATAAAAAATTTGATAATTTGAGATTTAATTCGTTAAAACGTATATTAACCAAACTATAAACAATTTAAGATTCTTATCTGCAATGAAACACAATTTTTTAACACTTAATTTATATACACTTATTTATTTTCATCATCATTTATTTTAAAAATTATTTAATTCATCAGAATTTCTTAAACTTTCTACCAGCTCTTGCAATTCTGGTGTTGGTTGTATACGATTGACAGGTATCAAATCACGTTCTTTAGTTAACATATACATGCGATTTGGTTCATAAGAACGTACACTACGTTTTCTACCATTAGGGCAAGGGAAACAATTACCAGGTGGACCGCGGGGACCAGGACGACCGACAAAACCTCTACCTATACCAGCATTACCCTTTGCACCATTGTCGCCTTTATTACCTTGAGGACCAGTGGGTCCCTGAGGGCCTGTAGCACCCTTATTACCCTGAGTTCCTGTATCACCTCTAGGACCCTGAACACCTTGAGGACCAGTTGGTCCCACAGGACCAGGTTCACAATAGCAAGTTTTTAAAACAGCTCGTGCATAGCAACTCAAACCTTGGAAATGAAAGAGAAATATAAAAAGAAATAAAATATGAAGCTAATAAAAGCAAAAATAAGAAAACTTACCTAAGAACACTAAAATACCATAAAATAGTTTCATTTTTGAAACATTTATTTTCTATGGTGTTTATTCGTTGGTCTTTTCTTTTCAATCTCTAGCAACAGACTAACTTGTAATGAATGTTTTAAGCTGAATTTATACCAACAACCAAATTGTTGAACAGATTTTGGTAAAAAATGTTCTTAGTGAGAACAATTGATTGGGTTTCTTTTTGTTTCAAACAAAAAGCAACAAAAATATGTAAATTAATTTTATTGTTTCTTTTGAAGATCTTTTACCTAAGATGCATTTACAAAAGTCTAGAATGATCAAAGATGCATTTTTATACTTAGATCGATCTCTGTTATTAAATGACATTTTTATTTTGTATTATTTATGACAGGTTACAATTAAAAACAAAATTTATAACTTTACAAAATAACTTGAATGATCGCAGTTATATATGTTATAATAGTTTTTAAGAATTTTTATTGAGAATTTCCTGTTTAAGTAGTAAATATTTTGACCACACAGTGACTACAGTTTGACTTGTAGGGTTAATAAAATTTTATTTATCATTTTATTCTTTAAAAAAAAAAAAAAAAATCATTTTTGAAAAATTACTATAACCGAATTTAAATGTCTGCTTAATACAAAAACTTTCTAAGTTTAACTTTAATCTATCGAGTTTATTTGTTTAAAATGATGTTTAGAATTATCTCGAATGTTCTGCTAAATTTTATGGCAATAAACTTTGAATGAAATATAATTGTTTTTAATTCATCTTCTCTTAATTTTATTTCGAAAAGAAAGGATATTAAAAACAAATAATAATTTTAAAATATTTTTAAGGATTAAATATTCTTATCTCAGAAATAACATTGTGTAACCGAAATTGTCTTTAGAAAAAAAACCAACAATGTTGCAAAAATGTCTTACAACTACTTATTAGATTGCATTAAATTAATATAAACTAAAAATTTATATTAGAGACAAAAAAACAAACTCCGCGATTTTTTATCTAAACAAATTTAGATCAGTAAAGAAATCTTATTATTTTTTTAAATTTCCTAATATTTGATAGCACTTATTATGGCCGAAGCTAACCGAAAATATTTAAAGCTTAATGCCCCAATTCTCTATGTCGATTTTTGTAGTTTTCCGACTAAAATTCGATTGAGTGTTTTTTTCATATTCCCTATGTCACTATACGACTGTTTGGGTTCTTGTGTTTGCTAATGACAATTCATTACGTTATTTTCCTTAAAATTTTGTATTTTGTATGTCGATAGTAGTCGATTAAAATGTCAAAACAGTCACTAGTTATTTTCTTACCGTTTTGATATAAAATTTTAACAAAAACATATATTTTTTATATTTATGTATGTGCTGCTAACATTTGTTAAAAAATTCTAAACTTTTGAGGAGATGTTTTTGAAGAAGCTAAATTTAAATTTTTTTGTTGTACAAATATATTGTTTTCATACATAAAAAGAAGTTTTAAGTAGTTGGCCAAGTTTGACCATTATCTGAGTGAACATAGGTCAATTTTAGGAAGTGTTTTCTTAACTATATAAAGTAGATTTATGGGAAGTTATAAAACTGTGCAATGCGTTTCCCATTTGTATAAAAATTGTATGTCCAATATTTGGGTACACCAATGTAAATATTTGGGTACATGTTAGTTATTGTCATTGAAAATACCACACATTTGCTATGCTCGTCAATGAAATATTGAGGGAAAATCTTGAAAAGCTAATTGGCATTTCGTAATGTTTACAATACACATAATAAATTCCCACATTTAAAGGCCGAAATGCTAACCAGTCATCACATGACTTCTGTAAAGAAGAGGAATTGGCCCCACCAATGAGCTTGTAATCTGGTCATTTCCCAATAGAACTAGCACCAAAATTCATAACAGTATTCGAAAAATTTGGCCAAAAATATTGATGAATGAAGATTTTTTAAATATAATTATTTTTTATATTTTTTAATTTATTTTTGAATTGTCATTTTAGTTGTAACCAGAATTAACATATTCAAAAAAATTAAAAAAAAAAAAAAATCGATTGAAAATTTTAACAATTTATATTGTTTTTTATGTTGGCAAGATCCTATATGAGAGCAACGTATATCAAAGATCAAAACCACGTAACTCAAACGAAAAACTTATATCGAGTTAGAGAATATCATTTGTGACTATTTTCCGTCTATAGACGGAAGGTAAAATCGAGATAGAGAATACGGGCATAAGAAATTTCCAAAAATATTACACAAACTTCTTAACAATAAATAATTTCTACAAATATTTATAACCGAATCTGTTAAAAAAATGTTTTTAAATTATTTAAATAATGTACCCTAAGTAAGAAATTTTAAATTTAGTTAAAAAATAAAAAAGTTTTTTATCAAAAATGTTAGAATTTAAAAAAAAATTGCAGAAAGACGAGAATTCTAGAAATTTTAAAATTATCCAATGGCTTTGAAAACAACAAGAAAATCTGTAAAACACTAAAAAAAAAAATTCTATAGCCAAAACTCACCGAAAAGTATAAAAATATTAATAAAAATACTGAATTACAAAAAGAAAATAAAAAACAAACAAATTATAAATATAAAAAAAAATCTATGACCGAAACTGACCGAAAAAATGCATAAATTATTAAAAAATAAGGAAATTTCTATGGTCGAAAATTATAAAATAGGCTTAGTCTTGAATAAAAAAAAAAAAACTGAACACTTGCATAAGAAAATAAAAAATATAAAAATATAAAAAATTTCTATGACAGAGACTGACCGAAAAATATGTATAAAAACTTGACGAAAATCAGTAAAGTGTGTAAATATATCTGAATGTTGATCAATGTACGAAAATTAAACTGTAGGAAAATCAAAATTTAGGCAAAAGAAAAAAACAATAATAAATTTATACACCAAACCGGCCGAAACTAAAAAAAGAACTTAACAAATATTTATTTATATTGAACAGTAAAAATCTGAAAATTAACGTAAAAAGTAAAAAGCAAAAAGTTTTGATGTTCGAAACTGTCTGAAATTGATTTACATATAGGAAATATTTTTACCAAATTGAGTTATTTGTAAAAAGTATAAAAATATTTAACTACTTAAGTAAAATTATAAAAATATAATACGTAATAATAAATTTCTATGGCCGAAACTGGCCGGAAAGACTAAAAATAAACTTAAAATTTATATTAAAAAAAATATATATATAACAAGGGTGAATGTTATATTCGGCTCGGCCGAATCTAAATATCCATCAAGTTTTTTAAATTTTACGTTATATGAGAGGTGGGCAGTTAAGTAGGCGGACTACACCCATTTTTTTGTTTTCGAGTTTACATTGCTCCTTGAACTATTTGTACAAAATTTTGTTGATGTTTCACCTTATATAAGCGGCGGGCGGTAAAGAAGGCAAACCGAGCCTATTTTTGATTTCCAAGTTTATATCGACCCTTTATATCGAACTATCTGTGTAAAATTTCGTTATCGTACCTGCCTTTGTTTAAGTGATATCAGCAGAAAAGTATGAAATGAAGCTACAAACAACACCATGTGTTTTTAGTATTTTGCCTATAACAATCCCAAACAAACCTTATATAAGATAAATCTTTGAATCAAATTTCGTCCCCCTACGTTGTCCCGTTCGAGCCCTATCCTGCTTTCAACAGAAGGACGGACATTGCTAGATCAACTCTAAATCTAACCAGAACCCAGATAATATATACTTTATGGGGTCTTAAATGATTTTCTCGACATGTTACACACGGTATGACCTCCCATCTTTTTGATGGTGGGTATAAAAATTTTATAAAAGTCTTAAATTTATTAATTGCTTTAAATGCTGCAAAAATTGCCAATTAGTTAACAAAATAAGAAATTTGTAATGACCGAAACTGACCGAAATAAGTATTTAACAATTTGAAAACAAAAAGAAAATGGTAAAATTACAAAAAATTATAATAATAAATTTCTATGGCCGAAAAGTTTGAAAATAGATATGAATACAGTAGGAAAATGCAAATTTATATGGGAAATAAAAATTTCTATGATCGAAACTACCTAAAATATATAAAAACTGGCCGAAAGTCAATAAAGTATATAAAAAAAGATTAATTGTATTTTATAATGTAAGAAAGTTAAAATTTACGGAAGATAATAAAAATATTCTTTGGCCAAAATTATTCGAAACGAAAAAAAAAAAAATATGTTCAAAGTTCTTACTTAATCTTCAAAATTTACATAAAAAATTAAAAAGAAAAAATATTATTAAAATTAAAAAAAAAAAAATAATAATAATATCTTTTATGAGCACATTAAAAAAAAAATAATAATAAATTTTATTTACCAAAATTTAATTTTAGTTATATTTTATTACATAACTTCTAAACTAAAAGAGCCTCCGATATGAAATTTTACACTCCTATGGACAAGAGTTGTGTTAACATTATATATTTTTTTAAGAATTTTAAAAATATCGTTTTGGTTTAATTTTTACAAGTCTAATTTTGAACTTTGAACTTTTGAATTAAATCAACTTACTACACAGCATTTTTAATTTCTTCATCTTTAAAATGATACTAAAATTAAAATTTTATTTGTATAATTCAGAAGTTATAAGTAATAAGATTTTATTTTGGTCCATAACTTTATATTATGTATTTTTTTTTTTTCAGAATTTTAAAAATACAATTTTTTTGAGATATAAATAACATATGTTTAAAAATGTAATATCTTTATCCTTTATATGAAACTAAAATCAGAGATCTACTATGCATAGCTTAGAAGTTATTAGCAATACAACAAAATGCAAATTTATGCAAGCAAATAAGAAATTCATCTGGTCGAAACTGACCGAAAATATAAAAAACTAAGTCAGAATTATATAATTTAATTGAGTGTAGTAAGATTATAAAAATCTATTTGGAAAAACTACTAAAAAATTAATAGATATGTTCAATAAATATATTCAAAATTGACCGAAATTTTCCGTTATTCCGATTGTTAGGCCGTATATCTAAAGACCTATTACAGCATACATCTTAAAACTCTGAGAAAATAATTTTCTTATCCAGATTGATAATATAGACGAACATATGACAAGACCCTGTCTACATGTTTAAACGAATGAACATTTTTCACAACCAATAATCTTAATAGAAAGCTCGAAATATGAACAAATAATAACAAAATCTTTCTAAGCAATATTCAAGCCCAAAAATATTATAACATTTCATCGCTGACAACTAATTAAATTAAAAGTAACAACTATTAAAAATACATTTCTTAATTTTAAAATATTTATTATTAATAATATCAATTTTCATTTTCTATTTATCATTTCAATAAACATGTTCATTATCACCATCATATTTAATGTTATCATTTTTTATCATTTCTAAAATAGCACGTAAAGCAGGGGTGGGTTTTAATTTTCTAATTGGTACCATTTCACCCTCTGCTGATACTTTATAAATTGTATGAGGCTCATATGTATCCATGCTACGTTCATCAAATAAAGATCTATGTCTTCTTTTACACTCAGGAGGACAAGGTGTATCGGGACCAGGAAGACCACGTTCACCTTTAGGACCTCTATTACCACCATCAGCACCACGACCACCTTTGTTACCGGTAACACCTTTGGGACCAGCATTACCTACAGCACCTTTATTACCACGTATACCCTGATTACCTTTATAGCCTTTAGGTCCTTGATTGCCATCAGGACCTTGAGCACCCGGTGGACCAGGTTCACAAATGCAATTTTTCATAACAGCCTGAGCGTAATAACTCAAACCTACAATGAGAGTAAAGGAAATAAAATTAATAAGTATTTTTTGGGAATATTTTAAAACACAATTTCACAAACTTACCTAAAAATATTAGAAAACCATAAAAGAATTTCATTTCGAAAAACAAATATGCTTTGATGTTGCTACTCAGAGTTTTGGAGTACAAATAAACTTTAAATAAAGTGTGTTTTGAAGTTTTATAAACAATTTGGTAACAACTCTAAGGCAGAGATATTCTTGATTGAGTTTGTATCTATTTTAAAGTATTAAATTTCTTTTTAAAGAAAAGCGTTACCTCTTTCAAACTTAATGTTCCTCCCAATAAATATGTTAATTAGTTTGAATCTTTTTTATCTCTATTATATTATAATTGGTAAGGGATAAACACACATCACAACTTTAAGAAGACAGTTTTATTAAATTTTATTTATGATACATTTAAATTCAAATGTTTTGATAGAACAAAACTGTAAAGAACCTTAAACACACTTAAAAGAATGAATGAATCAATGAATGAATGCATTTTTAAGAACATGATCTTATTGTTTAACTCTAGAAGATATTTATAGGTGCATAAATATCAAATTTGATAAATGCTTTACTTCCCATCTAAAAAAGATAATAAAATTGGGTTTAGAACATTTTATAAATATGTAATTCTTAAAGAAGAAATACCGTTTTATTTTATGTCTTACGATTGCCACAGTTTTGTTATGGAGGGGTTTACGGTATTTTATGTTATTTGTATAACGGTAGCTTACGCTTAACGGTTATTTAGTTATTTTGATAATAGAGGTTTAGAATTAAAATTTTAGAGTTGGAGAGAAATCGAATATTATCTGCTATCCCTTGTATTTCTGACAAAAAACTAGATTTTTTTCAATGAAAACTAAAAATGAGTTGCGCTAGAACAAAAATAACGAAATTCTACGTATGATAACTTATATTTGTCAAACATTTTTTTCAGAGAAAACTTAAAAGAGCATTTTTGAGTAAACTAGAACCGCTAATGCAAAAATATTGAAAACCTGTGATATTTTTTTAAGATGACCTGATGGCAGTGATGCCAGACACAATTTATGAACAATCTCTGCGTTTTGCAAAAAAAAAAATCTCTTTTTTGATGGGGTTATATTGATTTTGTCATTCCGTGTGTAACATGTCGAAGTAATCATTTAAGACCCCACAAAGTATATATTTTCTGGGTCCTGGTTTGATTCTGAATCGATCTAGCCATGTTCATCCGTCTGTCTGTTTAAAGCAGGATAGAGCTCGAACGGGACAACTTAGAGGGACGAAATTTAACTCAAATATTTATCTTATATAAGGTTTGTTCGATATTGAAAATGGGCAAAATCGGGTAATAAACAAAAAAGTTATGGGCTAGAAACACAGGGTGCACGTTGTGGCTTCATTTCATACTTTTCTGCTTATAACTCTTAAATAAAAGCATGTACGACAACGAAATTTGTGCGGATAGTTCGGTGGTCAATATAAACTGGTAAACCAAAAATGGGCGTGGTCCGCCCTCTTTACCACCCACCGCCCATATAAGGTGAAACGTCAACGAAATTTTGTACAAATAGTTCAAGGACCAATGTAATTTCGGAAAAAAATGAGCACACTACCGCCCATCTCCCATATAACGAAAAATTTTAAAAAGTTGATGGTGGGTATATAGATTCGGCCTAGCCGAATATAACATTTGCGCTTGTTCCTTTTATATTCCTATTTTCAGCTAAATTTTGAGATAAATTTTGATCATTTCGAAATTCCCTTTATTTTTGTAGATGTTTAAATTCTCCCGATGGTCTAGTTGATAGTAAGCAAGTCTGTCAGCGTGGTGGTTGTGGGTTCAAATCCTGACAGTGATCTTGGTAAATAAATAAATAAATAAATAAATAAATAAATAAATAAATAAATAAATAAATAAATAAATAAATAAATAAATAAATAAATAAATAAATAAATAAATAAATAAATAAATAAATAAATAAATAAATAAATAAATAAATAAATAAATAAATAAATAAATAAATAAATAAATAAATAAATAAATCAATAAATAAATAAATAAATAAATAAATAAATAAATAAATAAATAAATAAATAAATAAATAAATAAATCAATAAATAAATAAATAAATAAATAAATAAATAAATAAATAAATAAATAAATAAATAAATAAATAAATAAATAAATAAATAAATAAATAAATAAATAAATAAATCAATCAATAAATAAATAAATAAATAAATAAATAAATAAATAAATAAATAAATAAATAAATAAATAAATAAATAAATAAATAAATAAATAAATAAATAAATAAATAAATAAATAAATAAATAAATAAATAAATAAATAAATAAATAAATAAATAAATAAATAAATAAATAAATAAATAAATAAATAAATAAATAAATAAATAAATAAATAAATAAATAAATAAATAAATAAATAAATAAATAAATAAATAAATAAATAAATAAATAAATAAATAAATAAATAAATAAATAAATAAATAAATAAATAAATAAATAAATAAATAAATAAATAAATAAATAAATAAATAAATAAATAAATAAATAAATAAATAAATAAATAAATAAATAAATAAATAAATAAATAAATAAATAAATAAATAAATAAATAAATAAATAAATAAATAAATAAATAAATAAATAAATAAATAAATAAATAAATAAATAAATAAATAAATAAATAAATAAATAAATAAATAAATAAATAAATAAATAAATAAATAAATAAATAAATAAATAAATAAATAAATAAATAAATAAATAAATAAATAAATAAATAAATAAATAAATAAATAAATAAATAAATAAATAAATAAATAAATAAATAAATAAATAAATAAATAAATAAATAAATAAATAAATAAATAAATAAATAAATAAATAAATAAATAAATAAATAAATAAATAAATAAATAAATAAATAAATAAATAAATAAATAAATAAATAAATAAATAAATAAATAAATAAATAAATAAATAAATAAATAAATAAATAAATAAATAAATAAATAAATAAATAAATAAATAAATAAATAAATAAATAAATAAATAAATAAATAAATAAATAAATAAATAAATAAATAAATAAATAAATAAATAAATAAATAAATAAATAAATAAATAAATAAATAAATAAATAAATAAATAAATAAATAAATAAATAAATAAATAAATAAATAAATAAATAAATAAATAAATAAATAAATAAATAAATAAATAAATAAATAAATAAATAAATAAATAAATAAATAAATAAATAAATAAATAAATAAATAAATAAATAAATAAATAAATAAATAAATAAATAAATAAATAAATAAATAAATAAATAAATAAATAAATAAATAAATAAATAAATAAATAAATAAATAAATAAATAAATAAATAAATAAATAAATAAATAAATAAATAAATAAATAAATAAATAAATAAATAAATAAATAAATAAATAAATAAATAAATAAATAAATAAATAAATAAATAAATAAATAAATAAATAAATAAATAAATAAATAAATAAATAAATAAATAAATAAATAAATAAATAAATAAATAAATAAATAAATAAATAAATAAATAAATAAATAAATAAATAAATAAATAAATAAATAAATAAATAAATAAATAAATAAATAAATAAATAAATAAATAAATAAATAAATTTATTTATTTATTTATTAAACAAAAAGCAGTTTTTTATTTTGCTTTTATTTTGCTAAAGCAAAATAATAAAAATTTGTAGTCGCATATTTTTCACCAAAAATCTTTTTTTTTTCAAAGAAAAACTAAAATGCATTTTTATATCGAATCTAAAGGCATTAGAACAAATATATTGAAAACCTGAGATTACTTACATTTTTCACTACAAATAAAAAGATATTCTTTTTTAAATTATGTTAATCTTTTAATTCTAGAAGAAGCACAGCAGGTTTGGTCTATATGCTATTGTTTAAAATGCATTTGATCATTCTTTACAACTCTCTGTGTTAGGAAGTTGTAATGTTGTCATAAATTTCCATAAAAAACGTTAATGTCTCTAAATAGTCTTAATATTGTAAGGGCTTAAGAAGAGCCAAGCAACAATAGAAGATTAATAAAATTTGTTGTATGAAATTCTTATAAATAGTTTGATCATGAAACAATCAAGATTAGTTTGGTCATGACTTTATAGAAGTAACACAAATGATGAGAGTTTTCTTACTAGCAATAGCTCTGTTGGGTAAGTTATTATTTTAAAGGAAAAAAATATATTTTTTTTAACAAAGAAATTGAAATTTTTTAGGGAAAAGTTTTAATTTGTTTTATTAAAAAATAGTTTAATTCTTTTTATTAACAATTTTTTTTTTTCCAAAATTTTTTTTTTCATATTTAGGAGTTCTTATCCACTCTAGTTTGGCAGGACCTAAAGATTGTGGTTGTTTGCCGGGTCGTGAAGGTGATGTTGGTCCTCAGGGTAATCCGGGTAGAAAAGGAGTAACAGGCCAAAAAGGTGAACCTGGTTTTAGAGGTGATCAAGGTAACACTGGCCCCCGAGGACCTAAAGGTAATACCGGTGCTAAAGGAGAACCTGGACGAAATGCTCCTATACCTGGTGTAGCACCTACATATGGTCCTGCCGGAGAAGCTGGTCCTCCTGGTAAATGTCTTTGTGGAGCTGGCGGCGGTACACGTATACGTGATCCTGTAATTGCTGGTGATTACTTTTTGACCGATGAAACTGGTGAACCTAATTTTATAGGCGATGATTTAAATGAAGAAGAAATTAATCGCATGTTTGAACGTGAAGAAACTACTCCAGCTCCTGAAACGTTTAGAGTACAAGCTGCACCAAATCATAATGGTCTTTTTATGATGGGTCCAAATGGTGTTCTAGTACCAGTTACAGATGCAAGTACTTATGAATTATTTGCAGCAGCCAATGAAGAAACTCGAGCAACAACGACTACAACAACTACCCGACGTACTACAACTACCACTAGGCGTCCTTATCATAATCAAAATTATGGTCATGGCCATGGTCATAATAATATTTATATTTTGGGCCCTAAGGGCTCGTTGATACCTATTGATGCTTTAGGTTTAAAGAAACCATTTATGCATGGATTACATGCTCTTCATGGCCATCATGGTAGTAGTCATGGTCATGGTAATTATCATGGTAATAATTATCATAATAGTAATCATACCGGCAATTATCATGGTAGCAATTATCATGGTAGCAATTATCATGGCAGCAGTTATCATGGCAACAAATTGCATGGGGGCAAATTTCAACATCACCATCACCATCCTACTAGTAGTTATAACCAATGGTTAAGAGGTATATTAATGGGTGAAGATTATCCCGACACTGAAGATGATCAATTTGATAATGATGATGCAATCGCAGATGATGATGTGGCTGCAGATAACGTTGCCATAGCAGATAAGGATACAAATATTCAAAGTGAAGAGCAAGTAGCAGAAGTCTTAGCAGAGGTTATAGAAGAAGTAATAGAATAAGCAATATTTTTAAATAAAATAAAAATTAAAATTTGAATACTTTGTTCATTATTATTGTTCAAATTGTTTTTTTGGTTTCTTGATTTGTTCAAATCAGCAGTTATAAGGAAATTTTGGAGAAGATATTTGTATTAAAATTGTAAAGTCTCTAAAATGCAGCCAATTTGGAAGGAAATTCAAGCAAAAATTAAGTTTAAACATTATTTTTAAACTAATTAGAAATCCCTATTCATATCTTTAATAAATTTAAATATTTCCTGGTTATTTTTCCTAGACAAAGTTTTCCCTTTCAAAGCACTATAGTATTGAAGACTTAAAATTTATCTTGTTTTTACCCACCAACTAAAAATCATTACTATTTCCTTAACCCCTGCTGTTCTAGTATCTATGATGACTCTTTAAGTGTTTGCCATAAATAAATTGTTATGATTGAATTTTAGCTCAATTTCTTTTGCCAAAAAATTCGTTTTATTTAGTCAGTGAGTCTCCATGTGGCTTGATTGCCGATGATAAGTATGATGATGACAACATTAGTAGAAAAACGTCAAAAATCATGCTGAAATTTAAAGGAAGATGTCACTGACGTTGACGATGTAATATGATGATACTGAGTGCATGAGATGTTTATAAAATTATGTTTAAACAAATTATTTTAGTCATATTTTTATAGGTGTTTTTGTGTATGTGTTGTGTGTTAAATAAATGATGTTAAAGTACGAATAATTTTTATAATATGATTATGGTGAAAGTGTTTTTGATTTTATTTAATAGATTTTTCCCTTTTAATATTTTGTGCAGGTTTTATACCGTAGACGTTTGTACTTAAGACAAGTACAAGTGATATAGTGTTGGCTGAAACGAATATTAAATGCACTTCAGTAAAGATAATATTGAAAAAATAGAAGAGAACAATAACACAGGGTTTAGTGTTGACCTGTGATATTGAAGTATCGTAAAAGTAACATTAGGAATATTTTGATTTTCTTCATTACGTTAAAAAAAATTTCGAACATGACCCAAAAATCAAATTTCTGAAATTACTTCAAAAATGCTTTATCAATTTGACGAAATTTTAAATTTTATTCCAAAATTAAAAATTTCGAAAATCTAAAATGCATGAATTTGAGGTTCTACAAATTTATTTGTTTTTTTTTTTATGAATTTTCGAACCTAAGCCCGAATTTTCGAACATGACACAAAAATCTATGTTTTCTGAAATTACTTTAAAAATATTTTGATTTTCTTCATTACGTAAAAAAAAATTTCGAACATGACCCAAAAATCAAATTTCTGAAATTACTTCAAAAATGCTTTATCAATTCAACGAAATTATAAATTTTATTCCAAAATTAAAGATTTCGAAATCCGAAAATGCATGAATTTGAGGTTCTAAAAATCTACTTGTAGTTTTTTATGAATCTACGCGATTCACTAAATATTTTGGCATCTTTAAAAAATTTTCGAACTTAAGTTCGAATTTTCGAACAAGACCCAAAAATCACATTTTTCGAAAAAATTTCTGGCAAAGATTCCAATTTCGAAATTCGAAAATTCATGAATTTTAGGTTTTTTCACTAAATATTTTGCAGCTTTAAAAAATTTTCGAACTTTAGTTTGAATTTTCGAACATGACCCAAAAAACTCATTTTCTGAAATTACTTCAAAAATACGAATTTGTGGTTCGAAAAATTTTACTTCAATTTTTGATGGATCTACATTATCAAGAGAATATTCTGGTAGCTTTAAAAAATTTTCGAACATAAGTCGAAAACCACATATTCGGAAACTACTTCAAAAATACTTTTTCAATTTGGCAAAATTTTTAATTTTCTTCCAAAGATTCTAATTTCGAAACTCGAAAATGGATGAATTTAAGGTTCGAAAATTTTTATTTTAATTTTTCATGAACCTATATCATCTAGAGAATATTTTAACAGATTTAAAATATTTTCGAACTTAAGTTCGAATTTTCGAACATGACATAAAAATTACATTTTCCGAAACTACTTCAAAAATACTTTATCAATTTGACAAAATCTAAAATTTATTTCCAAATATTTTAATTTTGAAATTCGAAAATGCATGAATTTAAAGTTCGAACATTTTTATTTTAATTTTTTATGAACCTACATTAAACAGAGAATATTTTGGTAGCTTTTAAAAATTTTCGAACTTAAGTTCGAATTTTCGAACATGATCTAAAAATCACATTTACTGAAACTACTTCAAAAATACTTTATAAAATCGATATAAATTTTAATGTTCTTCCCATATTAAAAATTTAAAATTTCGAAAATGCATAAATTTATAGTTCGAAAATTTTTATTTAAATTTTTTATGAATCTACATCATCTAGAGAATATTTTGGTGCCTTTAAAAAATTTTCGAACTTAAGTTCGAATTTTCGAACATAAGTCAAAAACCACATATTCAGAAACTACTTCAAAAATACTTTATAAATTCGATATAAATTTAAATTTTCTTCCCATATTAAAAATTTAAATTTGGAAAATGCATAATTTTGAGTTTCAAAAAATTTTATTTTAATTTCTTATGAACCTACATCAACCAAAGAATATTTTTGGTAGCTTTAAAAAATAAAATTTCTCCAAAAACCAATTTTTTTACAAAATTGTTACTTTAATCTGACAGATTACAGATTTAAAATTTCGATTCTGCCCCAATGTGCATAATAGCAATAAGATGGCAATTATTTCAATACCTTATTCTCCCATGTTTTTTTTTAATTTTTTTTTCTTAAATTTCCACATAGAATGAGAGGTATCATAATGTTCCTAAATATCTTCAAAACGTTACCTATTAAACAACAAACCTTTCGTTTTTAATTTTTACCATAGTGTGCAAAAAAACCACTACTAATAGAGGTTTATAAAATCATTTTGCATTTGTTAGTTATTGTTGTATTTGTTTCATTTTTGCTTTTTGTAATTTCTTTATGTAGACATTAATTTAAAATGACACAAATTTATTTTGCCTTAAATACCTTTAAAAACAAAAAACACTTATAGAATAGACTCACATTTTCATATAAACATAATGACAACGAGTTAAATATATGTTAAAATTCTTTTGCAATTTTCTATAATAGTTTTCATTTCTATTTATCGCTCTGTATGTCCTTTACCATTATATGCAATTCATCCTTATAATTTTTCCTAGTTTTGTTGTATTTTTATTTAAGTTTTCTTTTTTCATGCAGCTTCTCTAACTAAAGTCATGAATATAAATTCAAAAAAATAAATACATACATAAACTCGTCTATATAATAAATCGTTGTTAGGCTTAAATAAATATTACAGAGTCTTATATCTGCTGATAAAGAAATCCTTTCATGTATTTACTTACTCACACATACACACACACTCTAGCACATTTGCAAGAAATATATAGTTTTTTATTTGTAGAAAAAAAAAAGAAGAAAAAATATAATTTAAAATGTTTTCTTTCGTAAACATTTTACTAGTTTAGTATTTAATGAAAGTTGACAAGTTAGAGTTTAGTTTTAAAATAATGTTGCTGCTGATTATAGTGAATGGCAGCTGGTAGAGTAGCAGCAGTTAAATATTAGTTGCAAATAAGGCGTTTGCTTTATTTGCAGCAACTGCAGCCGCTTTAGTGGTGAGTGACAGTTTTAAAACTGGGTTACTGTTTGCCTTTATGGGCCTGCAGTTATGGTTCGGAAGTGAAATTGTTGGTAAATATTGTTTAAATATGATGATTGTACAATTGAAAGTAAAGTATGAACAAAACACAGAAGAACAAATTGGAAAACTTTAGTTTTAATTTTTTCCTTATACTTAGGAAAAGAAGAAAAAAAAAAAAAAAGAAAGCGAAAAGAATAGAACAAGAAAATCATTAAAGTCATGTGAAAGTTTTTATGGCAAAACAATGAGAATTTGCTTTTTTTTCTTCCTCCTAAAAATAAAAGTTGTCTATAACTTAAGGATATGACAGGATTTCTTGTGGTTTTCTACTTAATGGAAAAAATATTTTATTGTAGAAATTATGTTTTCTATTAACAGGTAACATTTGTGTCTTAAATTAAAGTAGTTGAAAAACCAAAGTAGATGATAGTTAAATGCTTAGAATACAAATAAAATTGTTAATTAACCTAAATACTTGAGATTAGAATTATTTATTCATTTATTAAAATTTTACACACAAATAAAATGCAATTATAAATTTTCGCCAATGTTTATCGTAAGACTAAAGTTTAGACCAAAGAGTTTAAATCATTATTACATCCCTAATGGTTCCACAGTTTTTTAATTGATATAAAAATTAAAAAAGAAAAAAAGAAAATTTTTCGGCTCTTGGTCGGCTAACTACAAGTTTCGTCCACTGAGATTAACATAAAATTATTTTAGTAAAATACCTCCATATGTAAGGTTAACACCTAAATAGTGTTCTCTTATAACGAAAGAATGACGATTTAAATGAAAAATGTCTACTTTTGAAAGATGTTTTTCTCGGATTAAAATTTTGGGAATTTTGTGCAAAAAAGTGAGAATTTTTCTAATTATTTAGTTTTAGGACAAATTCACCTAAAATGTGTCAGAATTTCAATAGGATACCTTTGTTCATTTTAATTTTATTTCAATTTAAATATTAACATAATTTTTGCGAGAAAAGTGCTTCAAATCTTCATTTTCGGTTTTTCGCATTATAGTCTGAAAAAATTTGCCTAAATTTAATTTGTTTTTATTTATCATAATTCTCTATACTTTTACGAGTTCAGAGATACCAAATATATGCCTACACACCTAAGTTATCTCTTACAAAAATATAGTAGGTACTATTCTTTCTCTTTTATTTGAAAGTTCTTTTAATGAAAAATATTTCTTTACATATTTTAAAAGACAAGACTTCATAAATGGTTAACAAGGAAATTTCGAATTGATTTAGGTTTGTACCCTACATCAAAAGCTGGTCGATTTTAAAAAAGTTAAATTTGTATCGGTTAATAAAAGAAACGCTATTTTTTTTATTTTATTTTTGATAATAAATTGCTTTCCGGAAATAAAAAAAGCAGGATTATAGATTTTATGAAAATGTAAAATTTTTAAACGATTTTTTTTTTAATTGCACCGAAAGGCATATAAACATGATATTATCATTATTATTTCTTATGTAAAGTATAAAATAAATATTTATCTTCCACTTCTGCAAAAAAATTTAAAAATGCTTACAAATAAATGTTTGGCAATTAAAATAATAATAATAATAATAATAATAATAATAATAATAATAATAATAATAAAAGAATTAAAATAAAATGAATAAATAAATAAATTTAATTTAAAATTAGTAAGGAATTAATCACTTACCTTATTAAACTAATTTATTTAGATGAAAAATAAACTTTTCACTTTATTCAACGCTATGATATTTATTTTAATTAAATTTTATTAATTTACATATTTGATTTATTTAAATTAGTATTTTAATATTTATTTTTTGTTAATTTTAAATTCACTCACTTTACTTGAATTATTTATTATTTTATGAATAGTTTTACAATGTATGCAATTTAATTAACATGACATTTTTGATGTAATCATAATTTAAATTATATTTTATTTATCGTTTCTTTATATTTACTATTTATTTAATTTCTTTTATTATTTTGTTATTTAACACATCATTTACACAGTGGAGTCAAGTATTATTTAATTATTTACATTAAATTTTACATATTTTAAACAATTTTAACCCTTTTAATTAAATTCATTACTTAATTTACATTATGTTTACGTTTTTTACATTTATTACCTTTATTTAACATAATCTTTAACTTTACATTCTGTACATTTTTTCATAACACAATTCTTGTTTACATTTTCTTAACAGATCTCTTAATAATATTAAACTACAGAAACAATAACATTAAAAGAACTTTTATGTGTAATATTGTTTTTATAATAATAACAGAGACTGTAAGTTACTGTTGTTTTTTCATGTTTTTGTTTTTATTTAGCATCACCAACAAAAAAATGCATACTCATTTTTTTTCTTATTTTGCTTACAACAATCACACTCAATTTAACACAAAGTGTAAGTTCTTTTTTAATATTTAATTAACAATTTATAGTTTTTTAATTAACAATTTATAGTTTTTCATAAAAAATTTTAATAAATTCATAACGTTTTAATAAAAATTTTTGTATTTCTTATATATATTTCTTAATTTTATTAACCAACACTGCATTTATTGCAGTAAATTCTTATTGGCCAAGAAACTTGCCACAGATGCCTTTCGCTTAATAACACTTTATTTATCTTTTAATATTTTTTTAAAGTATGTAGTTATGTTATTTATTATATTGACTTTTTACAAAATTTCTTATATTTTTTTATTAACAAATTATTTTTAGTTATTAACAAAAATCTTTACACACTTGCATTTGCTGCACCACTCCAAGAATTCTAAAAACAACTTTTTTAACGTAAACAGTTGATTATAATCTATTTGCATAGATCCTTAAAGTATGCTAAGCAAAAATATGTTTTTGTTTTAGGCTTTCGATTGAATACAACAACGATTCTCATAAGTTAAATAAAAAAGCAACAAAAATGCAACGCACTAACAACAAATTAACTGCAACCAAAGAGCAAACAAGGAATCCTTAATTTTATCACTGATTTTTAGTAACAATTTAACTTTACATATATATCTTTTTTAAATATAAACATTTAAATTCTTAATAATATGTGTTTAATTTATTAAATCTTATTTATTTTATGATAAATATTATTTAACCACAGATATGTATATCTTGGCAATTTGGCCAAAGAATTTTGAAACAATTGTTACAAGTTTAATATTATTTTATTTCTTTAAATTTGAATACTTTATTGTTAACTGTGATGAGCTTTATTGATTTATAATAAAATTTTAATAAAAACACTTTTATTTGTTTAATAATTTGTAAAAACACTACACGACTTGTCTGTTACACTTCTTAATGCCACGAAATTTAATAAGAAACTAATTTGGTGAAAATAAACAAAAACAGGGATGTTATTTTTCTAAGCTTTGTTATTAAAAGATCCCAAAGTATGCTTTAGTTATTAATAATAGTGTTAACGGTTGAAAAAAATAGTTTAAAACAACAACAAAGCAATATGTTGCTGTTCTTGATATTATTTAAATATTTAGAACAGAGTTTAAAAATTAGTAAATAGTTTTTTCTTTTCTACGACAGCCCATTTTGAAAATATGCATAATTAACATTTTTTGATGTGAAACATACTAAAAATATACCACAATCAACGAGCGCCATATATGTTTTCACTTGTACATTTACATATTTTTATTTTCAAAATATATGTTGAACAAAAATTATATAAAACAAAAAATATGCAACATGGCCAGTACGAACTGCGTAAAATATTTCAGCTTGTGCATTTTTTACTGCGAAGTAAATGTGTACGAATAAACGAAGACTTGCGAAGCTGACAAGTTGAATATATGTGTACGAAATATGTGAAAAAATATGTTGAAAAAATATGCAAAAAAATATGTTGGAAAAATATTATTGTGCGTGGACATCATTAGTAATGTATAAACAGAAATAAAATGAATTAGAATTTAAAACAGAAATAAACAAAAACAAAGATGTTTGTTTTTGGGTATTTCTGTATTGGGTATTGTGACATAGAAATAGAATAACTAAATAAATATGAACAATAATTATGAAATAATATGTTTGTTCTTTTCTACACATCTTCAAAAATTATCGCTATTTAACTTAAACCGCTGGCTTGCTGGTTTATACATGGAATTAGAGTAAAAAATTAAAATAATAAAAACATAATTTAGTTACATATGTATGTAAGTACATATGTATATATTATAATTTAAATCGGAGTTATTAGTTAAAATAAATCAATTACTATATTGTAAGATTTATTTCTGCGAGAAATTAATGGACAAATTTTTTCACAGAAAAAAGCCACTATATTAGTAAATAATTAATTCAATAATTTTTTCTTTTAATTTTCAACTCTAAGTTATTAAAAATTTTAACAAATTAAAAACAGAAATACTTTGTTTTCAAAAAAATAAAAATAAATAAATCATTAAATCAAGTCAAGATGATTGAATGAATTAAAAATTTTATTGAAAAAAAGATCTTACTTAAATTGTTTGATTTTATTTTAATTTCAATATATATCTTCTACATAAGTATAATTTCCGTAGCAACTTTATCTTAGGCGACATAGAAAATTTAAATTTGGTTTGCTTACGGAGCCATATTTGTAAATTTTTGGCAGTGATCGGAGTATTTATGCGTCATTTTACAAAATTTGTTTAATCTATCCAAAGATTTGTGAAGCTTCCAGACTTGGTGGAAAATTAAAATTAAGCTCTCTTCTTATTAAGCTATGCCTACCTCAAATCCTAGCTACGGTTGCCAGATTCGAATTGTGATCTAACTTTACATTCTAGAAAAATAAACTTGATTTATAAAACAAAAACTTGACGATCGAAATTCGCCAATAATATTTTATTTTATATATGAATTCTAGGATTGCTCTTGAACATTTATTCACGGCATTAAACAAGTGCTATAAGCGAATGTGTTTTAGAAGTTTCTAAACAAGCCTAGAGGAACCCGTGATCGATGTATAACATATAGTAATCAGTTTATTCTGTAGATTTTTTAAAATTAAAATGAATCGTATATCTCATATAGATATGATTTCAAGATTGTTTAAAATTCAACCATTATGTAGTGTAATTCTGTGCACATTTAACTTTCAGGGTATAATAAATCAGATGGCATTCTATTATCTAAAATATATAGCATATATTTATGCTTCGGAATTATCGCTATAAAAAATCTTCATAATTATAAATTGTTTTCAACTTGACAAATTTCAATTGAACTTATAACTTGAAAAGTTAAGTTTACAAATATCTTTACAATCAAGTTCATTTAAGTCCATCTAGTAACCCTAATCCTAATGGAGCTGGGTTTTTAATTTTTTATCGGAGGGCGGAAATACGTTGTTACTAATTATACTTACTTAAAAACTCTTCGTCCTTCAAATTCTGGCAAAAGCAAATTTTAAAAGTGCTTACGAGGTGCGGAAATAAGTGGATCGTATCATTTTCGAAGCATTTTTCCATATCCAGAGCATTTTGAATCTCCCAGAGAACGAAGAAAATTATTTGTGCTAGAAAACTAATAGATATTTTCTTAAGTTTACTAATAGAATAAAAAAAAAAAAAATATTTATTCACATAAATATTTTTTTAAGAATTTTGGAGGCTTCCGAAAAATGACCCAAAGCAAAACCGCGAATAATATAGAAAAATATATATTTTCATTCTAAATGTGACTGATTTTGTGCAGAATTAATAATGAAATAATTATCTGAAAGAATTTTATTATTAAATTACAGGTGACCAGAAAGCAAAAAGGCTTCACAAAAGTTATAAGTAACTATTTATAATTAGGACTTTTATATAAACAAATTATTTATAAATTCGTAGTCTAGGATATATGAAACAACAAAAATTCAGCAGTATTTTGTAATTCTACAATTATTTTGAACATTTTGTTATTCTCAACACAATTCGTACTGTAATGTGGTTATTTATTTGTTTCATCTTTGTTTCCATACTAACATACACATGATGTTGTTGGTAAATTTGTCATCCCAAAGTTTGCATTATAATTTTCCTTTTTCCTTATTTTTTTCCACTCACGTTATAAACCTTAAATCGATCACTTTGATTTTAATTGTATGTTGTTATCCTTTTCAACATAAACAATACATGCAAAAATACATTGGTTAATTTGTATAAAACAATTTTTTCTTACTTAACACTTTATTGAGCACCTGTTTAAATTTTTAAGATTATTATAATCATCGTTATTATATTTCTATGTCATAATACCCAATACAGAAATACCCAAAAACAAACATCTTTGTTTTTGTTTATTTCTGTTTTAAATTCTAATTCATTTTATTTCTGTTTATACATTACTAATGATGTCCACGCACAAGAATATTTTTCCAACATATTTTTTTGCATATTTTTTCAACATATTTTTTCACATATTTCGTACACATATATTCAACTTGTCAGCTTCGCAAGTCTTCGTTTATTCGTACACATTTACTTCGCAGTAAAAAATGCACAAGCTGAAATATTTTACGCAGTTCGTACTGGCCATGTTGCATATTTTTTGTTTTGTATAATTTTTGTTCAACATACATTTTGAAAATAAAAATATATAAATGTACAAGTGAAAACATATATGGCGCTCGTTGATTGTGGTATATTTTTAGTATTTTTATAATAAAAATTTTTGTTGATGAAATATTTTTTTGATTTGCTTTCAAGTAATATGAAAAATGATGCAATTTTTTGAATATTTTAGTAGTAATTTTAAACTCTGATTTAGAATACTTTAGGGATCAAGAGAAGAGAATTTATGTTTGATTACAAGGTTGATATGGACGGGCAGACGGACATGGTAATTTGCGATCTGTTAAAGATTTCTGTATAAAATTTCACATGGCGAGAATTTAGGAGATTTAAGTTGATTTAAATGTGGACAAATCCCTAGCGAGTTTGGAAATAGTGCAGATTAACATAATTATATATAAAGCTCCGCTGTCAAATACCTAAGTCGGTTGTTAAAAAAACCTAAGTCTAAGAATGTGTTAGTAAAAAATGTCATTGACAACAAAAACAATTGCAGAACGTGTGCTTTTTTGAGTAATTCTGATCAATTGAGTTTTTTTAAAAGCTTCATGGTATCTATGTTAAAAGAATAAAATAATTAGAAAACAATAAACAAAAATGTATTTAGAATTTGATTGTAAAACAAATTTGAACATAAATAGTCCTTATAAATCTTTACAAAAACACGATTACATTTGCAAATTATATATTTTTATTTAAAAGATATTTAGGTCGCAACAAATTTCTTCTTTTTTGTTCCCGTATTTAATAACATCCAAATAGTATTCCAAATTTCCACAAAACTTTTAACACAACAATTGCTTCTTTGCTTCTTGAATTAGATGTTTCGTTGAGTGCCAAATTTCTTCTATATCAATTTTCCCCCAAAATATTTTCTGACTGACAGCTGTTCCCTTAAATACATGCAAAATTAGTTAAACAAAAAAAAATTCCAAATAACAACTTGAAATATTTTCGGTCTTAGTAAATACACACATACAATTACATTTAAAGTAACACCTACAATTTAAGGGCAAATATCAAAAAATTAAATACCCAAATCAATGTTATTCCATGCAATTGTGCCGGCAGCTACAGCAGACGGATAGACAGACAGATTGACGCATGCAATTACCATAAAGCAGCAGCAACAGTAGTTGCATTACAATAGCGAAAGAGAGAGAGAGAGATTCAGTAGCATCAAGTGCTATTGTTGTGTAAACATATAAATCAAACAAAAAAAAAAAAAAAAAAAAAAACAAGAAATTCTACAATTTCCAATTTATTTTTATTTACATAAATTACACCAATTGTAAATTACTTACTTATTCTTGCCAATATATATTTTTATACAACAAAATTAATTTTTCGTATTTTTATTTGGTATTTGTTAAGAACAAACTCTTAACACTTTAACACCCCCTCTTATACATTTATTTGACAAGTATTTGAAATTTTGTTGTTATTATTATAACGTATGTATGTGTATTTTTAGTGCGTGCTATGTTTTCATTACAAGTAAATAATTTTTCTTTTTTGGGGGGGAGGGTGTTAATCATTACAAAAAAATATTTGATTATAATCTCTAGATAGATTTTCAATATCATGTATTCATGTTTACAATAAATAAATGAATGAAAGAACGTGTTACGTTTTTAATTTAAACGATTTTTGCATTTGTTTTTGTTGTAAGGAAGAGAACTCTTTTACTCTTACCCTGTATTATGGCATCATCTGGTAGTTTTGTGGCCGACAGTTGTCAAAATGACAGCCGGAAATTGACATTGGTTGCAAGTTGTTGTAGAATATTTTTACAAAAGAAGAAAAAAAGGTAAAGGTTTATTTTGTGTTAAGTCAGGGTGTTTGGTTTGGCAATATAAAACGCAAATAAAGTAGTCGAAAAGTAAAATAAATTTATGCGTAATATACGATTGGGTGAAGTGACTGGCGAGAGAATTGTTGTGTCAAACATTTGAAAATAACAAAAAAATAAAAATTTTGAATTTTGAATCTTTTAAGCAATAAGGGATGATTTATTACTCAGGGTTATAAAGTATAAAATGTAAATAAAGGATAAAAATACACAGAGAAAAATAATTATGCCATCTACTTCGTTTAACTTTCGGATCATGTCATAAGAATTCTTCTATTCATAATCATTTAAATCGGGCTTTAAATGGTTAAATGGTTCAGTTATGACGAAACTAAAAGAAACCATATTTTTGAAATATTAACACTTAGAAATTCAGGTGCCTGGTAGGTTAGTTGGTAGTGAGTTAGATCGTCAGACTAAAGGTTGCGGGTTCAATTCCAGCTAGAGGGTTAAATGACAAAAGGCATTAGTAAATAAATAAATCAATGGAATTAAATTCCTTTTTACTCTTAAACCAAAGGGATGGTAGAAATGATCTTTTTCGATCTTGACCAATTTTTCTCTGTGTCTTACATTTTATTCAAAAGTCCATTACTATTGTTTTTGTTTATTTTCAGTTAGATTTTCCCTTTAATTTTTCTTATTTCCTCGGTTCATCTAGTAGTAAGTGTATATTTTTTCACACCCCATCCATCCATCAACATGTCAAATTTTCTACGACATATCAAACAAAAACAATCTATGATGACGAAGGCGATGATGCTGTTGGCAGTGGTCGATGTTGGGATTAAGGCGACAATAACGATGATTTTTGCATGCTCATCAGTAACGTTTCATTAACCCTCCTGTTGCCATTTTTACGAAACTAAACAAGTAATACAAAAGTTTGTTATTGAACCCCAACTTCTTTCTTCTAGCACGAACGTACAAACCCCATATAGCGTCTACGAACTAAGATTTGAAGACAAATATTTTTACATTTCCGCTTATAATGGTCAGGAACAAGTTGTTGTTTTTTCTATTTTCTAATAATGTAAAAATTTTTTGATTAAACCACCATTGACTTAAACAAACATGTGTTGCTGCCAAATAAAAGCCAAAAGAAATTTTCTTTTAAAATGAATATATTTTTAGCCTTTTTATTTAAGGGGGAAACGAAAATATAGAAGAAAAAAAGTGTGAAAAATATACCTTTAGGCCAAATGACATTACATATCAAATTTCTTTCTTTACTAATTCATTTTCTCCACTGTCATCTAAGTTAAGTGCGGATGAAATGTTTCCAAATAAATATTATTCAAGGGTAGTTTTTCCTCTAATATAAAGTGATGTTTTTTTAAATAAAATTAGTGTTGAGGATTGTAATTTAGTTTGATGCGTAAATAAATTTTAAAAAGGGGGGCTGTAAGAATTGAAAGTGATGATGACAATAACTAGAAATAGCTTGGAAAAAATTTAAATAAAGTTGAATTTTGGCAGATATGTTTTTAAAAATAATGAAGTGGCAGAATTCTTAGGAATATATTATAGGAAATGTCAATATATT
>OX596075.1:11919804-11934804 GCA_951394005.1 Protophormia terraenovae | reverse complement strand
AAAAAAAAGAAATCAAGTCGTAATGAAAAAGTCATTATTAACGCATTTGTGTGCTTTTTGTTGTTTGTATGCAGGAGACAGATGGGTTATAGTTTTTCATCAATATGGTTTTTGTCAGTTTTCTGTGTTTTTTTATAGGTACTTTTTGTTAATATTTCTTGCTTTATTTGCATACTTTCTTTTCATTGTCATAATGGTGGAATAGTATTGACATTATGGCAGCCAGAGTGTAGCTTTGCACACAAATACATACATAAATATAAGAAAAATGTAAATTTTTCTTTTGTGTTTGACTTTTTAACACAACAGAAAAAAAAAATTACGCATAAACTTTTGATTTGTCAGTTTATGGTAAGAAATTTTATAACCAAAAAAAAAAGGAAGAACTTTTTCATAAAGAAACTTTAATTTATGCTAAATAGAAATAAAATTTAAATAACAATTTCTTAAATAAAAAATATGAATCATACATTTGTGTTGGTAGGAAGAAGGATATTTATGAAATGAAAAATATTTTATTTTAAAGAACTGGAAATTAAAATTAAATTATAGTTTTAAAGGTGCAATATTTTTTATTGAAAAATATTGTTCTTTAACATAATCTGACTGAAAGCCTAAGGCCATTTATTCTTCAACCAGCTCAAGATCTTATTCTACCGACAACTTCAAGTAGATTTAATTTACGTCATGACTTGTGTCTGAAATGGTATGGGACTTAACTGGGCTTCGGAGTGTTTAGAAATGGACAGCCGTTTTTGATGAAAAATCCTTATTTCTGGTGAAGGTTCTCAAAATCAACATAACTCTTGCCGGAGCCTTGCAAGACCGTCATTGAAAATTATACTTCTCGGATCCATGCTAGAGTACAAAGCTGATGTGAACATTTGAACGATATCATATCTCATAGCAAAACCCATTTTGAAGCTTCAGGATATGAAAAATTAATATATGTAATTTAAAGCACTTATCAAAAGAAATGAAATTGATGAAATTATTTACAACACATGATAAGTCGGATAAATTTTTTTTATCTTTGGAGACCCCTAGTAAAATTTTACGAAGAAAATATCTCATTAAACCCAAGTTTAAATCGACTTCCATGTCATTTCTTAAAAACCGACTAGAAATAACCCCTTATAAGGTAAGATAAATAAATTTAAAGTTCTAATGAAATATTCCATTCTAAACATTTATACCAAAATTTTTTTTAGGTTCAATTTATAATGATATTAAGTATTTTTTTCGATTTATCTGAGACTTCCTAGGTGTTAAAATAAAAAAATTTAGAAGGCCATAAAACAAAAATTTTGCTTACCAGCGGATTTTTTGCTGGAGGGTTTATTACACATATCAAGAACTATCAATTGTAGTTGAAATGATTCCGCCCTCAAAATACTATTGCATAGTATTATTCGGGATATTTAGATTTTTCTTTATAAATTTTGGTTCGACTCTATAATGTTTAGCTTATAGCTATAGTATTTCAGAACATATCTAGATCTTGAGAAAAGCATATTGACAATTCATCCACACGAATAATAAGTAATTGCGTTAGCCGGTTCCATATCAATATCGTAATCTTCCGAGCTTTAGTTTCACGTCTCAACTATTTATCGCCACAACTTTATAGAAATCACTGACTGCCACTTCAGTAATCTTTCGATTATTTCAAATATCCGAACGTTATGGACTACACTTCCCCGATGAATTTTATACAAATATAGATAAATGTGACGTGACTTGTAATAATCACTGTAATCACCAAACAAGTAAAAATTTAAATATATATAAGCGGTTTTTTTTTTAATATAATTTTAGTAAAAACATGGAAATTTTTGATCGACAGTGTAATATCTGTTCAGTCTAAAAAAGAAGGTTGGATTGATGGTGATTAAATTTCAAGAAGTCACTATTTATGTGCCTAGCGAGATATTCATTGAGCGATTCGAGAAAAATAAATTATATAGAAGAACGATCTTTATGTCTCCTGACTTGTTCAAGATTTTTAACACAAGGTCCAATAACATGAAGAGATGAACTAACCTTAAGCAATTTGTGGAGATCAGGAACAAAAAACAAAAACCTTTTTCCGTTTTTTTTTTTTGTAAAAAATATAGTTCATGACACAGTATATGTGAATGACTGAATTGTTATGTTTACAAGTCACAATTTTCGGACCCATTCAGTATTTATTTTCTCAACCAAATCCATGATTTCTTCACGTAACTCAACAAAGGATTATCTTCTGCTCTAAAGACGTAAACCCCATAACTTCAGAAGTCACCTTTGACAAGCAATTTAAACAGTGAGTTTCATTAAGTCACTCTCAAAAGTGTAAAATATCCATCGTCTTCATGACAGCATCAATTGTATCATAACTACTATGGACATTAAGACGTCATGACATATACCCGCAATTGGCTTAAGATGAATAGGCTCTTGTGGAAAAACTTGGATATCGGATATAATATCTTAAAATTTATTACAGCAGTCCTCTTCTATATACTGTCGAGAGACAATAAAAGAAATTTTTAAACTACATTGTATCTAATATAAAATTCTCTTCAGATTATCTCCCATCGTTTAAGTAGAAAGTTATCACCAATTCGATGAAATGTTCTGGAATAATGTAAAAAAATATCGTTATATATATTTCAACACAAAAATCTTCTGGGACCATCAAGAGCTTCTGCTTTTTTTATACTGGATGAGAAAAGTTGAACGATAATTCGCTTAATTCCACCAATCTGTCTTCGGCTTTTTCGAGATCTTCGAAAAATCGTAAACATCTAGTTTCACTACTTGGTAGCCACGTTCTCCTGGCGATGTTAAAGTAGAGATATTTCCTGGAATCCTTCTGGAGATAGATTGACAAATTAACCCAGTGCTGGATCGTGAACTTCCAACTTGGATAGACTCTTCGAGAATATCTTCTATTGATTTGTCTTGGTAAGTATTGGATGAATGCATATCGACAGGAGTTGTTGGAATAGGTGCAGTCGTGGACGATGTGGATGTGGTTTCCATGATGCGAGATGATGAGGATGGTCCCATCAAATTTTCTGCATATTTGTTCGTAATCCAATTTGATGTTTCCAAAGTCATCACCGGTTCCAAATACATCGTGGACCACTCGCTGTTTAAGAGGATATTCACTAAAGCTTTGAGTGAACATTTCCCTAATTTTTTGTTCTGGGCAATTAATGTTTTCTGAGCCGACTGAAGGGAGTCCATCAATATATGTAATATTTTCTTCGCTTCGTATTCCTTCTCCTTCAAGGAGAGACAAATCAAAATCTCTATAGTTGAAGTTATCTCCAACAGAAATTCTTTCGTCCATATTATCAACAGTAAAGAGAGAAGAGAAATATGAGTTATATCTCCCTTCATTATACCTGCTTTCTTGATCTCCTCGTCCACATCGATTTTAATCAATTTAAAAAAATCACGTGAAATATGCATGGTAAAAATAATAACACATTGTACCGACGACGACGACAGACGTCAGCAGACGTCGGCAGAGGGGCAGCGCTACAATTTTCCAATTCCTGACTTAGCTTAATCATGGCCTACGGACGATAGCTGCCGAATGGAAAATTGTATCTGGCGAGTATTAAATTTAACTTTATTTCCCTGACTCAATTCAGAAATTACTACAAGATTCTGAAAAAAGAATAGATGATCGCATTTTTCCTAAGGCTTGGAAAATATTATTTTAATATACAAAAGAAGATATGATTCGAAAGTAAAAATGATCTCGAAAAGAAGAAAATAAAATATCATATTTAATGACGTTATCTGACTAAAATGTTGCATTTTTTTCAAAAAAAAATTCATCAAAAATATGAAATTCGGCAAAAATTAAAATTTTACCAAAAGTACGAAAATTTCACTGAAATACAAAATTTTGCCAAATATCGAAATTTGATCAAAAATTACAAATTTCATAAAAAATTTTAAATTTCATCTAAAATTCACCAAAAAATCGAAATTTCATCAAAAATTTATAAATTCGAAATTGTATTAAAAATTTTAAAAAATCTGGAAATTTTACTAAAAATTTCAAATTCAATTAATAATTCAAAATTTCGCCAAAAATTTCCAAATTTACCAAAAAAAAAAAAAAAAAAAATAATTTCTTTCGATTAAAATTTAATTATTTTTCCTTAAGATACCACAATTGAGTTGAGAACACTAGAAACGGACTTGTTTTAACAAAACCGATATGGATAAGACACCACGAATGCTGATGCTCATACTTCATCAGCATTCGTGGTGAAAATACGTACTCCATTCTGCTGGTGTCTAATTATAGTCCACAAACTCTGCTTTGGTATCGCCAAAGAGAGTCAAAATGGCAATTTACGATTGCAAAGTTGTTTATGGTCCTTCGAACCGGATGTCGTCTTACCAAACTATGTAACTACATATTTAACAGCGTTTACGACTTTAGATTCAACCTCTGCTTTACTAGTCCCAAATTTCTTACGCTATTGAGTCCCTCAATATTGCACACAGTTTAAGGCGTGCATCATGTTTACCATAGTAAAATAATAAAGTACTCGCATATCTACAAAAACAAAAATTGCTTGTATTTTGTTAGTGTAAAACTACTGCCCACAATGTCAAAATGCTTTGAACGGAAAAATGAGAGAACGAAAGAGAGCAAGAGAAAAAAAAAACTAAAAAAATTTACATGTGAATACAAAAACAATTTGACAGTACCGCGAGGTTTGCCAATGAAAAAATTGTAAAACAGCTGTTCTTACGAGTATACTTTATAATTATACTATGATGTTTACGTTTCAACGAAACCGAAATGCATAAGACACCACGAATGCTAATGAAGTGTATAGCGGCACAGAAAATACGTATGGTGTCTAAGTCGGATTTCACACAAAGCAATTTTTCTTGCTACCATTTTAAGTTCGTAGAAGAAAAATGAGAGAATATTAAGTTTCTACATTCTCTATATTTCTTTTACCTACGAAATCAGAATTGCATCAAGAAAAATTGCTGTGTGTGAACCCCGACTAAATATAGTTCAAAAAATCTGCTTTGGTAATGCCAAATAGAGACAACAAAGCAATTATTGCAAACTTATTTAGCACTACTAATTGAGAATTCAATCACCTTTCTAGAGAACCAAGTCGACGTAAAAATGTCGGCCGCGGCGGCTCAGCGAAAAATACCGGCGGCGGCTCAGAGTCGACTGAAGTCGACTGAAGTCGTTTAAATAAAATACCTTTTGAAAAAAAAAAAATAAATAAAAATTATTAATACAAAATAATTGGGGGATTCACAAGGTTTGCTATCATGTCGTATTGTCATATGTCCTAAAATATTGCAATGTATAAAAAGTATTGTTAATGCTTTTCCATTGTAAAAATGTATGACGACAAAGAATTTAAATAATGCAAAGGAGGCAATAATTTACCGAATGAATATTTTTAGTATTTTAAGGGCCGTTATTATAACTTACCTATAAGGTATCAGATAGTTAAAGGTAATATAAACTAAAGTGAACGATAAAGTGAACTTTATCTACATTTGGTTATTACCACTTGGTTTTAAGTTAAATTTTATAATTTTGATAATACGGCAATATCAAAGCAAAAACCAATTACTTTTGGTCACTTAACGTAGTGGCAACATGTACTATTTGAACGTAACTGCCACTAACGAAAATATAAACAAATAAAAAACAAAGAATTTTTAAAATAAATGAGTTTAAGCTAACTAAAAGACAACCCCAGAGCAAATATAAATATAGACAGAAAAATTATTAAAAACAACAGCGGAATAAATATGATTTTATTTATTTCTTTTATAAAGTAGAAAATATGGCAGCTCTGAATACATATACCGTCCGATAAAAGTTAAATGTCAGATGTTCTTACATTTAGCTTATTGGTCACTTTTGGCTTAACTTATACTTATAACAACCAAAAACAGTTAAAGTGAACGATAACATCCTAACTTTAGTTATTGGATAGTTATAATAACGGGCCTAATACTTTTTATTGAATTACAATCAATACATTTATATTAATTTTAATGCATTTAAATGCAGATAATTTTTCAATTTAACAGGGGGATTTCATAGTGTGAAACTCCATTTAACATAGAAAAAAATATTATAATAAAAATAGTTAACAAATTTATAAAAAAGGTCCAATAATTCTACTCTTCGCCTGGAAAAATAAGAAGGTGTTAATGTTTTAGACATTAAACTTAAAATTTATTATACCCTTCACCACAGGTGTAAAGGGTATATATAAGTTTGTCATTCCGTTTGTAATTCCCACAATTTTCGTCGGAGAGCAAAAAAGTTTATATTTTCGGGATCCTTGTAAGAAATGATGACGATAGGACCATGTCCGTCCGTCCGTCCGTCCGTCCGTCCGTGTGTCGGTTGAAATGGCGTTTATGAAGCCCACCGATAACTGACATATATAATATATATATCAAACGATCGGAAATGCTTTCGAGAATTTTGCTATTGGAATTCAGCAAGATCGGTTCATACAATGCGGAGATATGTTAAGAAAACCGGTTTTTAGAACCGGTTTTCCAGTTTCTGAAGCCTCTGTATATACTAAGGACTTCCTTTTTACAAAGAAGTCTCGGACATTTTTTTCTGAATTTTTGTTCTGAAAAAATGAAATAAATCGGTTCAATAATAACTGAGATATCGGACAAAACGCATTTTTTATTTTTTAAAGCCCTGGTTTAAGCCATAGATTTTTATTTTTATACAGATCGGTCACAAATATTTTTATAAAATGTCGGTTTTTTGAATCAGCAGAATCGGTTTATAAATGGCGGAGATATGCTTTAAAAACCGGTTTTTGAAACCGGTTTTTCAGTTTCTGAAGCCTCTGCATATACCAGGGACTTCGAATTTTCAAAGGAGGCTCGGAAATTATTTTCTGAATTTTTGTTCTGAAAAAATTAAATAAATCGGTTCAGTAATAACTGAGATATCGGGGAAAACGAATTTTTTATTTTTGAAGCCCTTGTTCAAGCTACAGATTTTTATTTTTATATAGATCAGTCATAAATGTTTTTATAAAATTTCGTTTTTTTTAATAAACCAAATTCGTTTATAATCAACAGAGTTATGGCCCAAAAACAAATCTGTTAAGAATATAAATACACACACAAACATGTATATTAAGCATTGAAATGACTATTAGTGACGTTTTTTGTTTTTTGTATAGACAAGTAGTTTAGTTAGAAACAGTAGTAATATAATGAATAACAGTGTTGTTGTTGTTCTTTGTATATGCAGTCTGTACAAAAATAAATAGATATGGAATTGTTGTTGTTTATTTTTAAAAACTAAAACATATCTGTTAAGAATATACATAAATACATACACAAACATGTATATTAAGCATTGTAATGACTATTAGTGACGTTTTTTGTTTTTTGTATAGACAAGTAGTTTCGTTAGCAACAGAAGTAATATAATGAATAACAGTGTTGTTGTTGTTCTTTGTATATGCAGCCAGTTTGTATATATACACATAAAAAAATATATAAATATGGAATTGTTGTTGTTGTTTATGTTTTAAAAACATAGCCTGCTATGATTGTTTTTTTTATATATTCAAATTTTCGTAGTTTAAAAAAAATTTAGATTTATATATGTGAAAATATGAAAGCATACGTTAAGGCGAAAATTTTATTATTTGTCGGTAATATGGTAATATGATGTCGATAAGATAGTAAGATGGTAATATGGTAATATGGTGAAGGGTATCAAAGATTCGGCACAGCCGAATCTTTTTTCAATTTCATTTTTCTTTTACTTGAAACCAAAGTAAAGTGCTAGTAAAAGGAGTTTCGTCTTATATGTATTTTTTTTTTTATTTCCAGAACAACTAATTCTTCTTTAAGATGTATGTATTTATTAGAGATATTACCATCATTAGGATTTTTTTGCAAATAATTATTGAGAGCATCTCAGTAGAATTTTAAATACAAAATTTCCAAAAATTCGACTAATATATATGAGCCGATACGAGTCGCTTAAATCGGCGGCGGCTGGACTGTTTATAAATATTCGGCGGCGGCTCTTAGTCGACTTTGAGCCGATCGACTTCTTTCTCTGCACCTTTCATTTGTTCATTGCTTTTTCTATAACATGGAATTTTTGCAGAACAAACTATAATAAAGATCTTCCTGAACATTTAATTTTTTTTTTTTTATTTTCATCTTTAAAGATCCCCAAATTAGAAATTCTATATGATTCATAAAAATCCAATTAATATTTTTGTTTTCAAATTATATTTCCACTAAATTATATATGTATTACTTTATAACCTTAGTAAAGGTTTTAAAGCAGCAATAACATTTAAAATTCATTCCCTTAATACAACAACACAATTTCTGACCTCAGACACTACAACAAGTAGCTAGAGCATCTGCTTACAAACAAACATACAAATATCTCCACACGTTTGCTAAAGAAATCTTTTACAATTCTTTATTTTAATGATTTTTTACACTTTTTACTTGTTTGTTAGTTGGTGTTTTTTTATTATTTGTTTTGTTTCTGTGATTTTTTTTTCTTATAACTACTGTATATTTTTCATATATCCAAAAGATAATTGATAAAATATTAAATCTTATTGTAACACATGACAATAAAAATTGTCAATGTACTGTTACTTTGTTCTATGTACTATATATGTATGTGTGTCTCGGGAGGTGATTGTATAAAGTTGGCTGAGATATGTATATCTGTGCATTTGATTGTGTTGTCCTTAGTGTTTGTGTCTCTATTTGTTAATGTCATTTGTAATATATGTATGTAAGTATGATTGTTTGTAATACATGTTCTCAGATTTAATTGTGTCTCTGAATGTTTACAGACAATAAAAAGAGTTTTGTTCATTCGTTCATTTGTTTGTTTTTATTTTGTTGGTATAAATATCATGAACAACATCGTTGATTATTTCATTGTTGTTGCTGGTTACCATCATCATCATCAACACCACTACTACAGTAGCAACACATCACATCACGGAGCCAAACAATAATGTCATATATATTTTCTCTATACAGAGAATCCTCATTGAGAATTGTGTTGTTGATGACTATTATTTTTTTCTCTCTGATATTTTTTTTTTTTTTTGGTTTTGTTTTTCTTTTACCATTACATTTCCATTATGGTTTTTGTTGTTATTGTTAGATGTTGGTGTTATAATTGTTGTTGCTGTTATTATATTTAAATCTATATTGTAAATGAATGCATGTATGGGAGTAAGTTTGTACCCATAGTAGGCATCATATCATCAACAAAAATGAGTGTTGAATATCAACATCCTCTTTCGTACTCCTTTATGAATATACAACACAAATGTATTTGTATGTGTGTGTTTATTTGTATGTGTTAACAAATGCAAATTTAAACGAATTTCAATCATATAGTTTTAAATATACACATTGAAACAAATGTTAAATTCCACACTTCACATACAACTTCCTCTTGATGAAAATTTGATTGTATTATTGTCACCAAAGAACAGTGGAACAGAAGAGAGCAAATAATACAAAAAAAAAAAATCCAACAAAGTTTTAAATAAAAAATCAATGAAATTTCTCTAGTAAAATTATGAAAAGCAAAAAAATAAAACAACCAAAAAATATTTTAAATTATATTTTTTTTTATTAAAAAATATCTTTAAAACTAAAAATTAAACTATTTCCTTAATATTAATTTTAAAATTTAATAAAAAATTTTCCATAAATTTTTTTTCCAAACTATTTTCTTAGTATTCCTCACCCTCATCCTACTGTCATTATATCTTTTATGGCTTATATATTCTGGTATTGTCTAGTATAAGTGCAGCAGTCAAGTTGTTATACATTTTCCAGTTTTTTCATTTTTTTTTTTCCTCTTTTACAATATTTTTTATTATTTTATTTTTTTAACAATCAAATAAAATAATTTTCATTTTTGTTGTCATTTTTATCATCTGTTAAAACTTCCTTTTTCAACTACCAACCAAACACAAAAATAACAATAACAACAAAAATTGTCAAGCAATGAAAAAGTAATTAAATTTTATCGTTATTTTTACCACTGCCACTTTAACAAAAAAATTATATATTTTTATATATAAAGTATATTGTAACAAAAACTGAAAGCATTTGTAGCAAACAAGTGGAAAAGCTGGTGTCATAATGACTGATAACAATTGTTAATCAAATACACCAAACAACCGACCTAAAGACCATAGACAATGATTTTAAAATATTTAATATACAGCTGGAGATTTGAATTTCTTGTATACATTGGATGATGATGACATTAACAAATAAATTTTGAGAAATAACAACAAGTCGATGACATTAACAATTGAATGTTTAAAGGAGGTGGGGATGAGTTGGTTTAATATTATAATAATTTAAGTGTAATTAACTCAATTAGATCATTTTTAAATTTTACCTAACTTAGTTCTAATTAAGTTCTAGTTCATTTCTATTTTAGTTCTAGTTCAATTTTAGTACATTTCTACTTCAGTTCCAGTACCAGTTCTAGTTCAGTTCTCTCTCTCTCTCTTTTAAATCAATTCTAGTTAAGTTTTAATTCAATTCTATTTCAGTTTAATTTCCGTTCTGAACCAGTTTTTGTTCAGTTCTAGTACATATTTAAATCTGTTCTATTTCAGTTCTATTTCAGTTCTAGATCAGTTTTAGTTTTAAATCAGTTCTAGTAGAGTTATAAATTTTATCTAGTTTAGTTATAGTTAAGTTCTAGTTCAATTCTAGTTCATTCCTTTTTAGTTCTAGTTCAATTTTAGTTCATTACTATTTCAGTTCCAGTTCAGTTTTAAATAAGTTCTAGTTCAGTTCTCTCTCTTTGAAACAGTTTAACTCCAGTTCTAAACCAGTTATTTTACAGTTCTAGTACAGATTTAAATCTGTTCTATTTCAGTTCTAGTTCAGTTCTAATTCAGTTCTAGTTCAGTTCTCTCTCTCTCTCTTTTAAATCAGTTCTAGTTAAGTTTTAATTCAATTCTATTTCAGTTTAATTTCCGTTCTGAACCAGTTTTTGTTCAGTTCTAGTACAGATTTAAATCTGTTCTATTTCAGCTCTAGTTCAGTTCTAGTTCAGTTCTAGTTCAGTTCTAGTTCAGTTCTAGTTCAGTTCTAGTTCAGTTCTAGTTCAGTTCTAGTTCAGTTCTAGTTCAGTTCTAGTTCAGTTCTAGTTCAGTTCTAGTTCAGTTCTAGTTCAGTTCTAGTTCAGTTCTAGTTCAGTTCTAGCTCAGTTCTAGTTCAGTTGCAGTTCAGTTCTAGTTCAGTTCTAGTTCAGTTCTAGTTCAGGTCTAGTTCAGTTCTAGTTCAGTTCTAATTCAGTTCTAATTCAGTTCTAGTTCAGTTCTAGTTCAGTTCTAATTCAGTTCTAGTTCAGTTCTAATTCAGTTCTAGTTCAGTTCTAATTCAGTTCTATTTCAGTTCTAGTTCAGTTCTAGTTCAGTTCTAGTTCAGTTCTAGTTCAGTTCTAGTTCAGTTCTAGTTCAGTTCTAGTTCAGTTCTAGTTCAGTTCTAGTTCAGTCCTAGTTCAGTTCTATTTCAGTTCTAGTTCAGTTCTAGTTCAGTTCTAGTTCAGTTCTAGTTCAGTTCTAGTTCAGTTCTAGTTCAGTTCTAGTTCAGGTCTAGTTCAGTTCTAGTTCAGTTCTAGTTCAGTTCTAGTTCAGGTCTAGTTCAGTTCTAGTTCAATTCAGTTCTAGTTCAGGTCTAGTTCAGTTCTAGTTCAGTTCTAGTTCAGTTTTAGTTCAGTTCTAGTTCAGTTTTAATCAGTTCTAGTTCAGTTAAAATTTTTAAAATAATAAATGAATGAAAAATTAAAAAAAAGGTTGGTTTCTTCTTTAGTCCAGACTATAGTTTGTCTATAATCTAGACTACAGTTTATTCTAAAGTCTAGACTGTAATTTATTCTATGGTCCAAATTATAATTTATTCTATAGTCCAGACTATAGATTATTATATAATACTGACTACAGTTTGTTCTATAGTCCAGACTATAGTTTATTCTATAGTCCAGACTATAGTTTATTCTATAGTCCAGACTATAGTTCATTCTATAGTCCAGATTATAGTTTATTTTATAGTCCTGCTATAGTTTATTCTTTAGTCCAGACTATAGTTTATTCTATATTCCAGACTATAGTTTTTTCTAAAGTCTAGACTGTAATTTATTCTGTAGTCCGAACTATAATTTATTCTATAGTCCAGACTATAGTTTATTATATAATACTGACTACAGTTTGTTCTATAGTCCAGACTATAGTTTATTCTATAGTCCAGATTATAGCTTATTTTATAGTCCAGGCTATAGTTTGTTCTATAGTCCAGACTATAGTTTAATTTATAGTTCAGACTACAGTTTGTTCTATAGTCCAGGCTGTAGTTTATTCTATAGTCCAGACTGTACTTTATTGTATAGTTCAGGCTATAGTTTATTCTATAGTCCAGACTATAGTTTATTCTATAGTCCAGGCTATAGTTTGTTCTATATTCCAGACTATAGTTTCTTCTATAATCTAGAATAAGTAGACTTTACTGGTTCAGTTCTATCATTATCGACCTTGGGTCGAAGCCACTTTCATTATATAATATTTTTGTTAATTCATTTTAATAATTTAGCAACAATCGTAGGTGGATTTAAATCTCAAATTAGCTTCGATTGACGGTCTGCTTAAGGTGTCAAATTTAGTTACATTAAGGGTATTTTTAAAATTCTTAAATTGTTTTCAATGGAGAATATTATAGCTGCCCCAAATTACATTCAATCGGGGGTCTTTCTCAAAGACTCAAAGTCGATTTTATTATAGGTATTTTTAAAGTTTAAGTTGAGCTTGATCGTAGTTCTTATTTAGTTATAATCTTGTTCTACTTTAAAGTCCATACTTTTCTTTAATAGATAATCTTTTAACATTTGAAAATTAGCTTCAAACGAAGGCCATTTTAAAGTTTTAAATTGTCACTTATCAAAAATATCTTCTGAGAGTTTTAAATCAGTTTCAATAAAGATGTTCTAAAAGGTGTTATATTAGTTTCAGGAAAAGTACTTTGAACAATTTAAATATAAGTTCAAACACAAAACTTTTAAGTCTTCTAAATTAGCTTTAATTGCATATCTCTTCAAAGTTAGCTTCAATCAAAGATAATTTTTGTAGTATTAAATTAAATTCAGTCGTTAAACTTTTAAAAGTCGCAAATTGGCTTTAATAGAGGGTGTTTTTAAAGTCTTTAATTACTTTTAATCTAGGGACTTATTAAAGTTCCAAATAAGCTTTAATCAGAATTAATTTTATTAGATGGTCGTTTTAAAATTCCAAAATAACTTCAATTGAAGATATTTTTAAAGACTTAAAAACTCTTTTCTTAAGCTTTTAATTAGCTTCATTCCAAAATATTTTCAAAATACTAAATTGACTTCAATCGTGAATCTTTTAATAGTCCCAAATGAGCTTCAATAGTAGCTCATTTTAAAGTTAAAATTAACTTCATTTAAGGGTCATTTTAAAGTTCAAATGGCGGTATTTTTAAAGTTTTAAATTTTCTTCAATCGTACTTCTTATGGAAGTCTTAAATTATATTCAATCGAAAGTCTTATCCAAAGTCTTAAAGTAGTTTTAATTTGGCACTTTTTTAAAGCTTTAAATTAACTTCAATCGTAGTTCATTCTAAAGTAACAAGTTAATTTTTATTACAGAACTACAATATTTTTAAATACTAATTTAGCTTTAATCATAGGTTTAATGTGTCTTAAATTAGCTTAAAGGCCTAAATTATATGTATACAATTTGAAATTGTTATTTTCAATATTGAGATCTTTTACATCTCTTAATTTTATTTAAGCCCTAAAGTAGGCTTTACATTTTAATCTCTTCTTCACTTGCCACCAAATAAACCATCACAAATTTTCTTTTAAATGGACACGAATACCCAAAAAAGAAGTTTCAAAAGAAAACTAACATAATAAAAACAAACTTCTTTCTTTCTATACCTACACTAAGTTCGACTGCGAGCAACAATGCGCAAAGCTAACTCTAGTTGAACACTTTAAGCGGCAGCCAAACGTCAGTCAGTCTTAAAGAAAACGCGAATGAATAAACAAGCTTCCAGACACTATTTGTGTATGTACGGTCGCAAAACTTTAAAGGGAGACACGAGAAGGGGAAATAACTTTAAATATTATTGAAAAGAAAAAGAAATGCTTAACAATTATCCAAAATTTGATAATTATTTTTAAAAAGTATTTAAAGATTTAAGAAATATGAATCATTTAGATTCAATAAATAATAAAATAAAATGAATGGAATAGTGATATAGAAATTTTTTTGGTGTTTAAATTATATTTGTGGTGCTTTTTTTTAAATTTGTTGAAATTTTATTGTAGTAAAAACCAGTTTGTTTGAAAAAAAAAGCGCGTGCTATTCATTTTTTCGGGTTTTTGTGTATGTTTTGTTTACACGAAAAAAAATAATTGTTTTTTATTCACAAGAGAGTAAGTGCGTGAGAGAGTATTCAAAAAAGCTCTCTTTGAAAAGAAACAGATGTTTTGTTTACAAAAATAAAATAAATTGTTTGTAAACATAAACAAAAATTGTAGTTTTTGAAAGGATTATTGTTACATAAATGTTGTTATTATCGGGGGATTAAAAAATGCACGTGTGAATTAAAAGTAAAAGACTTAAGTAACAGATATCAAGCTTAAAGTTTTTAGTGAAACAAAAAACTTTATATAAATTTGCTTAAAAAAAAAAAACAAAAGACTTAAGCCACAAACTAGTTTTCAATTTGTAAACATCAACACAAATTTAATTCTTCTTGATAATTTTTTTGTTTTTTTTTTTTTTTTTTTTTTTTTTGGTTATTATTGTTTTTCTAAAGTTACTATTTTTAAAAGAAAATCACGTGTGTTTATAAACTTCATTATTTCATTTATTAAAACAAAAGACTTAAGCCACCAACTTG
>OX596075.1:10502304-10644804 GCA_951394005.1 Protophormia terraenovae | reverse complement strand
TAGTTCTAACATACTGGATCTATCAATTTAACATGGCGTTGGCTTAAGAGGGAGAAATTGACACTTTCTAATTAGTTTTGGGAAAGGTCACAGAACTAACTCAAAAAAGCATACTTAGTATCGATTAATGTAATACAAATTTGATAACAATTAGAAAATTATTTTCTTTTTTAACTATTTTATTATTTCTTTATATTTTTCATTTTATAATCTTTTGTTAATATCGATGGCGACACCCCAAATCGAACCCAGCTTATTTTTACTTATCTTATGTTTTATAGTAGTCTTATACGCTAACAACATATTAGTATTGCGATAATTGAACATTTAGAAATTTAGCTATAAATTGGCTCTCTAATAATACTTGTTGAGTGTAGTGGTGGCAACTAGTTCTCAACAGCAACTTTGGTGAGTTTTGGTGTCAATTGTTACTCAGATGGTACTGAGGGATCAGTACTATACCACCAAGTAATTTATAGTCGCTATCCAGCTACAGCAGTTTGATTTTCATCGCTGAGTGATATTCAGTGCAAAATGATTCTGATCTTTAACCTAAGGGTGAAAGATCAATGAACAAAACATCATTAATTAGTTCGATCAGTTTATCGTGTGTAAACTACTTCTGAGAAATATATAAAATTTGTGTAGTTATGAGAGATAAATCCAAAAGATCATGCAAAAGAACTTTAATTTCGGACATAGCAGAGGAACTCCATATGATTACACTCCTTTTTAGGAAAAAGTCTAAAGAAATAGCTGTAGGAAGTATACAGTTTTCTAGAGTGCAATCCATAACGATTAATCAAATTAAACAATAGGTTCCGTATTTACAAAATTTGCTGATCAGCATTGAAATAACATGTTCCGTGAGTCAATCCATCTAAATTGGAATACGAAATTAAATATCTTTTGTTGTGTCTCGTATGTCTTCAAGGTCGTTATTTCCAGCACACCCGTTATAACACTAGCAATGCTAAAAAATCCTTATAGAGATGGGGTTTTCAAGTGTTCCCTACTTAATTATATGGGGTCATAATTTAGTTGAGAGCATTAGGGATTGACAACTATGTACAAGCGCTTTAAAGTTTTACAGAGATTAACACTACAAATTGTTGCTTATATCCTATAAATAAATAAATAACCATAGCTTCCTTCGTAACTCTCATTTGGCACTACAGTTTTGATTCGATATCTCATTCTATTGAATAGTTCAAATTACACCCCTTTCGATTTTTCCTGGTGCAAACTGTAGAATCTCATATCTTTTTGAGAAGAATACAAGGTGCCTTTTAATAATATTTACACTGGCTGGTTTCATGTTTGCGGTTGAGTGTCCATACGGTCGGCTTAAGCGCTGTAACAAATTTTTATATAAAACTGAATCAAGTACATTCAGCAGAGTGTTGGCAGCATAAGGTCACAAAAGTTGTTGAAAGAACTGTAAACATGTTGCAAAATTACTATTTTTGTCTCTGTTTGAAACAGAATGAAATACATATTTTATGGATTTATATACTTCATGAACATTCGTGGATCTTTTCTAAATGATATTCTTTGAAACTTATTCATGGGGACTGAATTTTACTGTTGCTTTTTGAGGTGCCCAATTTTCTGCACCTTGACTTCTCACTGCAATACTCTTAATCAGCACTTATTGTGTTTTCGCTAAATCTTAAACAAAATCCATTTTTTCATGTGCCCCAATTCGCATCGAATATTAAAGATGAAGTTATGGTGGTGATAATGAGTCTGTAACTCAAAAGCCTCCTTATATTTAACAGCTTGGTCAATCGCTATGTATCATGAAATATCGTTACCTCGTGAAAAATCAATAAAAGTAAAAAGAGACTTTTCAATAAACGCTTTGAGCAAACAGAGAGATATTTTTGCACCCATCTTAAGAACACTCTAATATACAGAGAGTTATTTTTAAAATATTGCTGAGTGTAGATAACGATAATTCTTAGCAAGACCTTTAAAAGATAGAATGAGATAAAGAACAAAATCTGACTTTTGGAATAAAGTTAACAACACCTGTTGCAATATTCTACATAAGAGTACTTACTTCAATCAACCATGAATGCGCAAGTCGCCTTTAACCGATTTTTTTTTTTTTTTTATTGGCTTTATTTTTCTATAGGGCTTTCAAAAGTCTTCATTGCCTTAGATTTTTTTTTTTAAAAAAAAACTCAATACCCAATTAAAAAGGCCCTAAAATCGTTTAATAACATTTAACTAAATCTGCTGGATTCGATTTGCGCTGAAAAGACACCACAAAATAAATAATACTCTTGATTTTTGTTTTCAACCTGCAATATTGTTGCTACAATTTCCTTATAGTTGTTGTAATTTAAAAATCCTCTTTTAAATTATGGCAAATTTTTATGAACGCACGTGTTGTTAATTTAAGTTTCGCTGAAACCATTGCCAATTCAAGCAACGAAGAAAAAAAAAATTAAAACAAAAAGAACAAAAAATCAATGCCCCACCAAAAGCTAAAAATACTTATATTTTTTAATATAAACCAGATTGTTTTTTTTATTTCGTGGTTGCTCTGAAACTAACTAAAGCATCTTTTAAATGTTTTCCTTAAAGGAAAGTGAATTAATTTTGTACATCTTGGGATTTTTTTCATTTGCTGCTTATAAAGACTTCTCACTTTAACCACCAAATGGTCAGTTAGTAACTGAGTCTTACACTTATGAAATTTAGGTCAGTAAGCTACAATATATATATTTTTTTAAAGAGGCTGCTTTAGCTTTTGTTGTGTTCTTTTTTTGTTAGCGGGACAATTTTGTATTTAACTTCTCTGCGTGTTAAATCATAACAATTGTTAAGTTTTATTGTTGATTGTTAAGTCAATGGCAGCACCAAATAACAGTAACAAAAATAAGCCACCACCACCAGCAGCAGCAACAATAATAAATTGTTTTAAAATAAGAAGAAGACTACAACAACCAAAACATCAATGACTAGGAAGGTAGAAAAAAAAGTACTTTATATTCTGTTGCTGTAGTGCGTTGCAATAAAATTGCAATTAATTTTTATTGACAAATTTTTATTTATTTATTTTTTTGTTTTCAACTAGCAGCAGCAACAACAGCTTGGATATATAACAGCAAATTTTTCTGGTAATAATTGAAAATCCAAAAAAATACAAAAATCGATTACTTTTTTACCTTTCTAGTAAAGGAATTGCACCCGTATTTAAGCTTGAGTTGTGTGTTGTAGTTCATATAAGAAGAACTGCTATGGTATGGTTTATATTTTATAAATAGTGCTTGTTGCTTAAGTCTTTTGTTTTCTTTTTTTGTGGTTCGCCCCATAAAAAAAGGGAAGTGCATTTGTATATACATACTGTTAAAGGGAGCAATAAAATGCAGTTTTTTTTCGTATTTTTGTTTTGTGTTTTCATTTTTATTACAATTTAAGACCAAAATATTTTGAGACCATAAATGAGTTTATTTTGTAAAAAATGACATCATGCATTTTTTCATCAAGTAATTATTAAGTTTGCCCCCTCTTGAGAAAGAACCTGTTGTTTTAATTATAAATTTTGATGAAAATTTTAATTATTTTCTTAATAGTACAGAAACGGTGATATTTTCCTGTTTAATAAGATTTCATATTTATCAAGTTTTGTCATCAGTTTTTAAATGATTTTTTTTTTTTTAATTTATCTAAATAATAATTGTTGCTGATTTTTTTTTTTTTTTTTTTAAAGGAGACAACTTTATTAACAGAAATTGATTGTGTATACAAATATCCTTTAAACAAATATAAATTCTGGAAATAATAAATATTTATTGTAGATGTTGCTGTAATTTAGCAATTTTCCTAATAGTAGCAGAATATTGTTGCTCAATCCGCTTATAAAATATAAAGAATTATATTTTTTTAATTACAAACCTATAAACAAAAATTCTTAATTTTTGAGTAATTAAAATGTAATCGAAAATCTTAAATAGTTATTGCCAGAAATGCTATTCGATTACAAATTATTACTGTTGTAGAAAATTCTTAATTCGTTACACTGTATTATCAATGACAAAAAATAGTTTCACTTTATTACCGACACCAAATCTTGTCTATAAACCTGCGGTTAAAAAACATGCTAATAATGTTCACTCAAGTGCAGCCAAGTTATAATAAATTGTGTGATCATTAGTAGAGACAACAACCAAGTTAATTGTTAGGTGTTACCAGACTAAAATATATAATTTTGTATAATAGAGTTACCAAATCAAAAGCACAATAAGAAAACATGTATGAGAGATACTTAAAAATCGGTGAAATAGTTTACCATAATTAAGCAAATTAAAGTTTAAATTTGCTTTTTTACAAATCTTTGTATATATTTGAATAAAACAAATACAAAAATTTTCTTAAGAAAAAAAAAAAAAAAACTACTTTATAATAAATGTTGAAACATTTATAATAAATGTTAACTGATTTGTAGAAATTGTTTTATCGATCTATAAAGAAAACAAAGTCTAAGTAAACTAATAAGAGGAACCTAAGATATTAAAATTTATTGTCAACATATTAATTACTAATTGTACAAAATCTAAATACATATTTCCATAAAACATAATAAGGGTTTTTATTCAACAGGATAAATTTACACAACTCGTAAATTTATACGTATTAAATAATTGGTATTATCTTATTCATTTTGCGGAAATTTAGGCATATAATATTGTTTTCAACATTTTTATTTTTATGCTTTGTTTTTTTTTTTAACCATTTGAATATAAAAAATTTAAAATTAATAAAATTTTTCATTTTCAAATCTGACTTTTCAAATATAAAAGTTTACGAATTCGTTTACACATTGAAATCGAAGCGTAAACATTTATACAGTAGCGAGCATAAAAAATGCAACGCTAGGTTATATGATTTTTGATCGTATTAATTAGGGCTAGAACGTCATTAAATTAGCCAATTCTGTTGTGATTTTATTCTTTGCGGCCTTAGCCAACTATTGTATGTCAGTTTGTTGCAAATTGTTACGCATACGAACAGTTAAAAATATTTTTTTTTTAAAAAGTTGAAAATGCAACTCCTAAAAAATCATCGGATTTTTTTTAAATTTTGATAAAAATAATTATTGAAAAATTATGAAAACTATAATTTGGTAGTATTACCACTATTTACAACCAAAACATATAAATTTCAAGAACTTTCGAATATTTTTGAATAACATTCTGATAATTGCAGCGAAATAATATTAATATGTAGTTCTAATATGAAGATTCTTAAAAATTATCTTAAAGAAACAATATTGAAACGATCATGCCTGTAACAATTGATACAAGTCATTTAACAGTAGATATTTTATATTATCTGAATGACCACATTTGCCCATTCAAGCTACTATTGCCAGCAATCGTTGATTTAATAATGCAAATATGGTAACTGGATATCCTTCTAACGAAACACATATTATTTACTTATATTAAACTACCACCTTTACTTTTAGAGGCAGGTTCTTTATTATTTTTACGAGTACTGTATAATGGAAATAAGAGCCTATTACGATAACTTGAATTAATTTGTCTCTAAACCCATATATTTCAATTTTAGACGGTCTAGGTAGACATACTTACTTAAATATTAATTTCCAATAGTAAACAAGTCCAATAGACCAATCATCACGAAGGATGCACTTTCAATTTTTCAACATATGAAGAGTTCAAAATAGGTATATTTCTTAAGTGTTTTTCCTTGTGTTAGAATTTGTTCCAGGACCAAAATCAAGGGATATTTGAACATTATAGCGATACAAGGCATTCGATAATGTCATATTATTCCGAAAAAAATATTTTAAGCTGTTGATTTCATCTCAATAACGATCGAAAGTGGTTGCGTTATTTCGGTCGAAAGGTCATATTCAATTATAAATTATGAAGTTAAGCTAAACTATCATAAATATTTGATCGCTTATTTATAGAAAATGTTTGTTGATTTTAAAACAACTAACAAAATAAATAATAATTCCAAAAATATCAATCTCTATTGAAAAATGTCCAAAATAGTTCAGAAAAATATCAAAATTTAATAAAATTTTTAGAATTTGTATTATTCGGGCTCAAGTTCATTGAATAATTGTAGAAGAATACATTGTAAAAGTTTATTGGACACTCGGCAGAATAGAATGCATTTTCTAGTCAGCCACGACCGTCATCAGCACTCTTCAGTGTCCTTCCGTGGTGTTCTCTGTAAACATCATCTATTTAACTTACAATTTTTAGGAAATGTAATCTGTGACTTCTTTAAACTTGTAAACTTATTACTTGACTTCCCTGCTAGGCTTTCTAAAAATAGAAGCAAACAGAAGGGACAAAACAAATAACAACAACAACATTGTTCATTGCTACTTAATAAGTGGAATTCCCAGACCGTTAATGATTTTTTTTTTTTTTGGAACACTTGTGTAAGGAGCATACAACGAAATTTTTAATTTTTTGATAGATGTTTAAATAAAAAGCTATTTTCAATTAATTTCGAACCATAATTACTGAAAAATACGTTTTTGTTTTCGCAGGATAACCCCAACACCTTTTCATGCTAGGTTGAAAATTGTTTAAATTTTTTAAGACTGTTTCAAAACTAAATTTTAAATTTAAAAGTTTGTTAAACAAATTTGAAAAAATACTGCGAAAAAAAACTTTACAGATTTATAGACAACACTTCAGAAAATAAAACTAAAGAAGAATTAGGTCAATACCTAGTATGACTAAGCCGTACCTTCGATTTGAATTCTGCGGATTTCGACAAAAAGGCATTTTTTGCAGATTTTTAAATATAAAATAAATTTTTTTGGAGCTGATGTTCAAATTAAATAAAATTATTACGTACTAAGGTAAACTGTATGTCAGGAAACACATTCTGAAGTTTTCAAAAAAATTGGACAAGGGCAACCTTTAAAAAACTGAGGTCAAAATTAGAAAAAAATTAAATTTTTAAGTAAAACATAACGAAAAATTAATTATTTTTAAATGGATTACAATGAAATTTAATGGAAATATAACTGAGAGTTATATAACTGAGCCTGAGTCAACTTTTTTTAAATGCCCTTATTCATATAAATGTTGAAAGCAAATTAAATTGACTAATATCTTGAACAAATAAAATGACAATAACCACATTATGGCAAGTAAAGCCATTAAAACTGATCATAATGAAGCAAAGATATGATGCATCGAAATTCTGATAAAAATAAATTATTTTTCGTTATGTTTTCTTTACAAATATACATTTTTTATAATTTTGACTTTTGACCTTCGTACTTTAAGGGTTATCCTTGTCCATTTTTTTTTTTTGAAACTTCAGAGTGTATTTAGTGTCATATGTTTTATCTTATTGCATAATAATTTTGTTTAATTTGAACATCAGTTTAAAAAAAGTTTAATTTATATCTAAAAAACTGCAAAAAATGCCTTTTTGTCGAAATATGCAAAATTCAAATCGAAGGTACGGCTTATTCATACAAGGTATTGACCGAATTCTTTTTTAATTTTATTTTCTGAAGTGTTCTATTTTCCTATCAAAGAATTTAAGAAATCCGAACTTTTCATGTATTTTACTTACGTTTTAATTTTCTTTGGAGAATATCCCTAGATTGTTAATTTATCGTATGATCTTTTATGGAAAACAAATATCCAGATTAGATCATTTTTATAATTTTTAAATAGCAATAATCACAATTTGTAGAATTTACTTATCTATTGTATTCTAATATATACTATATGAACCATTTCACTGAACTCAGTTGAATTCAAAAATAAAATTCGAAATTTTATTACCAAATTATCATAACTTTTAAACCTTTTTAAAAGTTGTCTTGAATTTTATAAATGTGTCTCAGGCAACGTTTAATTTTATTATATTATTGAATTAAATATCAGTTTTAGTGTATTTCTACCCAATGTAAGGTCATGTATAAAATATTTATCTATATATAGTGAATACTTTTTTGGTAACTTGACTTTCATTAGCTGTGATAAATCAGGCTGCTATGTTCTTTTTTTCTTTCATCTGGCAGCACAATGCTACTCTTAAAATTTTGTGAAGTCTAGGATAAACATGGTCTAAGGTTTACGACTTGAATAAATAATAAATTGAGTCCTGTTTCTCAATTTCTAACATGTGGCAGCACTTGGAAAGATGCATACCTACGATAACTAGTTTTAAACTACGATCTATAAAATCGAATGGTTGTTGTCTGGACTATAATAATATCAAAATAATATTATAGTTTTAAAAGCACAGCTGTAAAAATAAATCATTCTGTTTCCTAAATTTTTTCTTTAAGAAAAAATTGACTCAATTTTAAAAATAAAATGCAGCAATTTTTGTTTTTCTTCAATTTTATATTTTTTAATTTATTATAACTGTTCATATAAAAAAAAACTTATAATTAAAGTATAATACTCAGTATATATCCTGTTTATCACAATATTTTCTTTTAATAAAAAGAACAAGGAAAACAGTCCCACTTTGTTTCACAAGCCATAATAGTCCTCTTTGTTAAACTCTTCATTAGTCATCCCCGACTAAATGCAGTTTAAAGATTTCTTTGACTCCAATTTTAAATTCCCAAACAAATTTTCTCTTCACATTTTTCAGTGAATAGTGTTTGTTCAATTTCCCGCTTAGACTCCCAAGGATACAGCTTCAGCTTCTAGCAATTCATTTAAATAATTTTGATATTCTTCTTCAGTCAAGCAGGTTTGATAGACAGGCCCCACAACAGCTTCATTTGATTTTTGTACAAAAATCATTTTCAAGGATTTGTATAACTTTTTCAAGACTTTAGTTGGTGTATATTGATTTTTCTTAGTCAAAGACATTTTGTTGTTGTTGGCAGAGTTGTTGATTAAGGTGTTGTTAGCGTTAGAAGACATTTTGCGAATGAAAGTAATTTTAATGTTTACTTGTTGAGTTGTAGAAAGTATTTGATGTGTTTTTCCAAAATTATTCGAGTTTTTATACTTTTTCTGGCTGGAGTAAGTGAAAGAAGAAGATATTAGCAAAATTATTTTAAATTGTTATTTCAAGGATTTTTTGTATGTTTTAATCTTAAAAGGATTTTACTTGCATGGGTTTTTTTCCAATTTTGTTACCTGCTAGTTTTTTTTTCAGCTCAGCAGGAATTTTCCGGGTTTTTACTTTTGAGATTGTTAAATCATTCATAGCATGTAGTGGGAAATTTTGTGAAGATAAAGTGTGAGAAAATAATAGTGCAGGAGTAAAATCTCTCAAAAAACAGAGGTGTAGAACAAAGTACTTTTTGGGAGGCGAAAAAGGGAAAGAACTGACTCTTAACTTAAATAAATAAAAATATTATAGATTAAGATTTAAAGAAAAGGTTGCAACTATTTGTTAAATGAAAAAAAAAAAATCTAGTTAATGAAATTCGAGATCACTTTTTATAGAAATTATCTGTTAAGTACAAATTAAAAAACTTTTTTTATAGTGAAAATTTTAAGATTTTTTTATAAAAAATATATTTTGTAATAAAAAAAATTCGATTTAATTTTCCTTTAAAGAAACAAATCCTAATGTTTTTTAACAAAATAAATTCAAAGAGAATTTTTTTAATAGAAAGAAATTAAATGTAATTTTTTAATAGAAAATAATTCGATGTAAATTTTTAATGGAAATAAAGTTTATTATGAAATTTTTGATAAAAATATAAACTTTTTAATAAGAATGATCTTCTAATGGAAGGGATTCGATGTAAAGTTTTAATTAAAAAAGTAAAAAAAAATCGATATATTTCCAAATACGATGTAATCTTCTTATAAAAACAAATTTGTTTCATTTTCTAATGGAAATAAACTGAAAATAATTTTTTTAATGGAAACATAGAAATTTTTAATTAGAAACAAATTCAAAGATTTTTTTTTTTAAATATAATCAACCTCGCTATTTTTAAATAGAAACAAATTCGTTTTTTTTCAAACTTTATTTTATAGCAAATAATTCGTCGAAATGATTTTATAGCAAAATATTTCTTATAAATTTGTTTTGTAAAAAATAATTCGAAAATAGTTCGTCAAAATTAAAAAAAGAAATTAATTCGTCGACATTATTTTTATAGAAAATAATTCGTCGACATTATTTTTATAGAAAATAATTCGTTGACATTATTTTTATAGAAAATAATTCGTCGACATTATTTGTATAGAAAATAATTCGTCGAAATTACTATTCTATAGAAAATAATTCGTCGAAATTACTATCTTATAGAAAATAATTCGTCGAAATTACTATTTTATGGGAAATAAATTTATCGACATTATTTTTATAGAAAATAATTCGTCGACATTATTTTTATAGAAAATAATTCGTCGACATTATTTTTATAGAAAATAATTCGTCGACATTATTTTTATTGAAAATAATTCGTCGACATTATTTTTATTGAAAATAATTCGTCGAAATTACTATTCTATAGAAAATAATTCGTCGAAATTACTATCTTATAGAAAATAATTCGTCGAAATTACTATTTTATGGGAAATAAATTTATCGACATTATTTTTATAGAAAATAATTCGTCGACATTATTTTTATAGAAAATAATTCGTCGAAATTACTATTCTATAGAAAATAATTCGTCGAAATTACTATCTTATAGAAAATAATTCGTCGACATTATTTTTATAGAAAATAATTCGTCGACATTATTTTTATAGAAAATAATTCGTCGTAATTACTATTCTATAGAAAATAATTCGTCGAAATTACTATCTTATAGAAAATAATTCGTCGAAATTACTATTTTATGGGAAATAAATTTATCGACATTATTTTTATAGAAAATAATTCGTCGACATTATTTTTATAGAAAATAATTCGTCGACATTATTTTTATAGAAAATAATTCGTCGACATTATTTTTATAGAAAATTATTCGTCGACATTATTTTTATAGAAAATTATTCGTCGACATTATTTTTATAGCAAATTATTCGTCGACATTATTTTTATAGAAAATAATTCGTCGTCATTATTTTTATAGAAAATAATTCGTCGACATTATTTTTATAGAAAATAATTCGTCGACATTATTTTTATAGAAAATAATTCGTCGACATTATTTTTATAGAAAATAATTCGTCGACATTATTTTTATAGAAAATAATTCGTCGACATTATTTTTATAGAAAATAATTCGTCGACATTATTTTTATAGAAAATAATTCGTCGACATTATTTTTATAGAAAATAATTCGTCATTATTTTTATAGAAAATAATTCGTCGTCATTATTTTTATAGAAAATAATTCGTCGACATTATTTTTATAGAAAATAATTCGTCGACATTATTTTTATAGAAAATAATTCGTCGACATTATTTTTATAGAAAATAATTCGTCGACATTATTTTTATAGAAAATAATTCGTCGACATTATTTTTATAGAAAATAATTCGTCGACATTATTTTTATAGAAAATAATTCGTCGACATTATTTTTATAGAAAATAATTCGTCGACATTATTTTTATAGAAAATAATTCGTCGACATTATTTTTATAGAAAATAATTCGTCGACATTATTTTTATAGAAAATAATTCGTCGACATTATTTTTATAGAAAATAATTCGTCGACATTATTTTTATAGAAAATAATTCGTCATTATTTTTATAGAAAATAATTCGTCGACATTATTTTTATAGAAAATAATTCGTCGACATTATTTTTATAGAAAATAATTCGTCGACATTATTTTTATAGAATAATACGTCGACATTATTTGTATAGAAAATAATTCGTCGACATTATTTGTATAGAAAATAATTCGTCGAAATGACTATTCTATAGAAAATAATTCGTCGAAATTACTATTTTATGGAAAATAATTCGTCGAAATTACTATTTTATGGGAAATAAATTTATCGATATTATTTGTATAGAAAATAATTCGTCGAAATTATTATTTTATAGAAAATAATTCGCCGAAATTACTATTTTATAAGAAATAGTTCGTCGAAATTACTATTTTGTAGAAAAGAATTCGTCGAAATTACTATTTTGTAGAAAATAATTCGTTGAAATTATTATTTTATAAGAAATAATTGGTCGAAATTACAATTTTATATCTAATAATTCGTCGAAATTACTATTTTATGGAAAACAATTCGTTTAAATTACTATATTAAACAAAATAATTCATCGAAATTACTATTTTATAGAAAATAATTCGTCGAAATAACTATTTTGTAGAAAATAATTCGCCGAAGTTGCTATTTTATAAAAAAATGATTCGTCGAAATTATTGTTTTATAGAAAATAATTCGTCGAAATAACTGTTTTGTAGAAAATAATTCGTTGAAATTATTATTTTATAAAAAATAATTGGTCGAAATTACAATTTTTTATCAAATAATTCGTCGAAATTACTATTTTATGGAAAACAATTCGTTTAAATTACTATATTAAACAAAATAGTTCATCGAAATTACTATTTTATACAAAATAATTCGTCGAAATTACTATTTATAAAAAATAGTTCGTCGAAATTACTATTTTATAGAAAACAATTCGTCGAAATTACTGTTTTATAGAAAATAATTCGTCGAATTTTTATATAGAAAATAATTTGTCTAAATTATTTTATTGATGATGGAAAAATTTAGCAAAAATATTTTGCAAAAAAAAATTAAACAAAATTATTTTACAAAAAAAAAAAAAAAAATCTAACAAATTATATTTTAGGGAAATTTCGAATAAATAAATTTATAGAAAATGTTTTCTATTTTAATTTCACAATATTGTGAAATTCTTCTTTAGACCAAAAGGTGGCTTACAAGTGTTTAAACTATTGCTTTATTTAATTTCTTTGGCTTGTAAAATATTAAAGGTTTCCTTCTACAGTTTGAAATTTAAAACATGCCCAAACAAGTCTTTTTTTGAACAACAAACTGAATGAAAATAAATCGTTTAAGATTTGTAAAGAAACAAGTTTCATTATGTCTTAAATTGTGAAATACTTAAGACAAGCCTCAGGTGTTTGCAGCCCTTGTAATTATTTAAAATTTGTAATTGTGTTTTTAATATAAGAAATATTTACTTATTCTGAGCATGCACCATCAAGTCTTGATTATGAAATGGTAATAGCACTTAAATGAAAAAATGCCGCCTTAATTTTAAAGAAATTTCTTTGTTTGATACAAAGAAAATATTTTATTTAAGTGTTTTAAAAGATATGTACTTATGTATTTCGAAAATCTGAACATGCTCATGCATGTTTTAATTTTAAGGGGAAATAATCTTGAAACAACCTTGCCTGAACATGACTAAATTGTGAAATACTTAAGAGTCTACTTCAGTTATTGTTAATTTATAATCCTTTGTTTTGAAACAGAGATTTTAATGAAATTTTTATCAACATTTGTAAATAAAAATATTGTGCAAGCATAGACATGTCTTGATGAGAAAATTCATTCAATATTATAGGAAATTATAAAAGAGAAAATCGTATTCCTTTGATCCTTTTTTTGTGCAATTTCGAAGAATATATTGAGAACAATAAAGAGAGCGTGGGAGGAAATTGTAAAACATAGTATTGAAAAACTGAAAAAGAGGCCAAAGAGAGAATATGAGAGTCAAGATAGTAGTTATTTTAAAAAATATACTAAAGAAGCAACAAGTTTTTTCTACCTGCTTCCTAGAATACAAAAATTTCCCAAATAAACAAAGAACAAGTAAAAATAAATAACAAATAAATGACACAAAATAAACAATAGTTTTCTTAATCTTAAGTCAAAACAACAACAAATTTGGCGGTAAAAACAACAACTACACTACACTTTTAACACACTAAGTGAAAATTCAAGTAAAATACATACGAGAGATAATTTCAAATAAACAAGGGATGAAAATGTAAAAATCTTTGAATTGGTATCAGTTCCCAAAACATATAAATTCTTGAGCAAAATGTCACAGGGGCAACATTCAACAATTTGTTGTATTCGTATAAACATCTTTCAGTTTTAAAGATTTTCAATTTATTTTAAAATTTTTATAAAAAAAAAAAAAAACGAAAATGTATTTCGCTGCTAAAATGATACAAATTGGTCAAAAACCTTTTAAAATTTTCAAATCTCTGAGGAAAACACTCAAAACTGCTGATATCAATACCAAGAATCCAAAATTGTGTCAGTCAATGGATATCGTAAATCATCCCCAATTTATGAGCGAAGAGGAGCAGCAAAATTATTTAAATGAATTTTTGGAATATTAAAACTCCTAAAGCAGACAAATGTAATAATTGAAACTAAAAACGCTTTATAAAGTGCTAAGCACTCTACAACTCTTGCAAAGAGTCTAAACCTTAAACAATATGTGATTGAAAGTCTTGGTAATTGTATCGTCTAACAACGAAAAGTAGCTGCTTCCTTAGTAACCACAAATCCCGACTTATATTAATAGAGACACTACTTGGTTTTTAAATTGGCGAGCAAATTTTACACGTAACTTTAATGTGATTCCTTTAAATTGAATATGTGAAATGTAATGTAGTTTTTAATCATAAATCATGTCTTCCATTTAGTCTTAAGTTTTTAATATTAAGTTATAATTTTAATTTCAATGTCTTCCAGGTTTGTTTGTTTTGCAATTTTGTAAATAATGTAAATAAAATAAAAAATAACTAATTTTTAAACAAAAAAATTTCAAAAAGTTTTATTATTAAATTAAAAAAATTAAAAACAGTATGACGACTCGGAATCTTACGAGGACCCAACATGTTTAAAGGTGGGAATAAAGTGATACAAGTGATCACAGATTATCGTTATTTTGTCGAAAAACTCAATATTAACAGAGTTATGAGGGTTTTTAGTTTAAATGAGGTTTTCATATAAAAAAAATCGATTTTGGGTCAAAAATATAAGTGATCACAGATTATCGTTATTTTGTCGAAAAACTCAATATTAACAGAGTTATGAGGGTTTTTAGTTTAAATGAGGTTTTCATATAAAAAAAATCGATTTTGGGTCAAAAATATAAGTGATCACAGATTATCGTTATTTTGTCGAAAAACTCAATATTAACAGAGTTATGAGGGTTTTTAGTTTAAATGAGGTTTTCATATAAAAAAAATTGATTTTGGGTCAAAAATATAAGTGATCACAGATTATCGTTATTTTGTCGAAAAACTCAATATTAACAGAGTTATGAGGGTTTTTAGTTTAAATGAGGTTTTCATATAAAAAAAATTGATTTTGGGTCAAAAATATAAGTGATGACAGATTATCGTTATTTTGTCGAAAAACTCAATATTAACAGAGTTATGAGGGTTTTTAGTTTGAATGAGCTTTTCATATAAAAAAATCGATTTTTGATCAAAAATATAAGTGATCACAGATTATCGTTATTTTGTCGAAAAACTCAATATTAACAGAGTTATGAGGGTTTTTAGTTTGAATAAGGTTTTCATATAAAAAAATCGATTTTAGGTCAAAAATGTAAGTGATCACAGATTATCGTTATTTTGTCCAAAAACTCAATATTAACAGAGTTATGAGGGTTTTTAGTTTGAATGAGGTTTTCATATAAAAAAATCGATTTTGGGTCAAAAATGTAAGTGATCACAGATTATCGTTATTTCGTCGAAAAACTCAATATTAACAGAGTTATGAGGGTTTTTAGTTTGAATGAGCTTTTCATATAAAAAAATCGATTTTTGATCAAAAATATAAGTGATCACAGATTATCGTTATTTTGTCGAAAAACTCAATATTAACAGAGTTATGAGGGTTTTTAGTTCAAATAAGGTTTTTATATAAAAAAAATCGATTTTGGGTCAATAATGTAAGTGATCACAGATTATCGTTATTTTGTCCAAAAACTCAATATTAACAGTTATGAGGGTTTTTAGTTTGAATGAGGTTTTCATATAAAAAAATCGATTTTGGGTCAAAAATGTAAGTGATCACAGATTATCGTTATTTTGTCCAAAAACTCAATATTAACAGAGTTATGAGGGTTTTTAGTTTGAATGAGGTTTTCATATAAAAAAATCGATTTTGGGTCAAAAATGTAAGTGATCACAGATTATCGTTATTTTGTCGAAAAACTCAATATTAACAGAGTTATGAGGGTTTTTAGTTTAAATGAGGTTTTCATATAAAAAAATCGATTTTGGGTCAAAAATATAAGTGATCACAGATTATCGTTATTTTGTCGAAAAACTCAATATTAACAGAGTTATGAGGGTTTTTAGTTTGAATGAGCTTTTCATATAAAAAATCGATTTTTGTTAATAAATGTAAGTGATCACAGATTATCGTTATTTTGTCGAAAAACTCAATATTAACAGAGTTATGAGGGTTTTTAGTTTAAATGAGGTTTTCATATAAAAAAATCGATTTTGGGTCAAAAATATAAGTGATCACAGATTATCGTTATTTTGTCCAAAAACTCAATATTAACAGAGTTATGAGGGTTTTTAGTTTGAGTGAGGTTTTCTTATAAAAAAATCGATTTTAGGTCAAAAATGTAAGTGATCACAGATTATCGTTATTTTGTCGAAAAACTCAATATTAACAGAGTTATGAGGGTTTTTAGTTTGAATGAGGTTTTCATATAAAAAAATCGATTTTGGGTCAAAAATGTAAGTGATCACAGATTATCGTTATTTTGTCGAAAAACTCAATATTAACAGAGTTATGAGGGTTTTTAGTTTAAATGAGGTTTTCATATAAAAAAATCGATTTTGGGTCAAAAATGTAAGTGATCACAGATTATCGTTATTTTGTCCAAAAACTCAATATTAACAGAGTTATGAGGGTTTTTAGTTTAAATGAGGTTTTCATATAAAAAAATCGATTTTAGGTCAAAAATGTAAGTGATCACAGATTATCGTTATTTTGTCGAAAAACTCAATATTAACAGAGTTATGAGGGTTTTTAGTTTAAATGAGGTTTTCATATAAAAAAATCGATTTTAGGTCAAAAATGTAAGTGATCACAGATTATCGTTATTTTGTCGAAAAACTCAATATTAACAGAGTTATGAGGGTTTTTAGTTTAAATGAGGTTTTCATATAAAAAAATCGATTTTGGGTCAAAAATGTAAGTGATCACAGATTATCGTTATTTTGTCCAAAAACTCAATATTAACAGAGTTATGAGGGTTTTTAGTTTAAATGAGGTTTTCATATAAAAAAATCGATTTTAGGTCAAAAATGTAAGTGATCACAGATTATCGTTATTTTGTCGAAAAACTCAATATTAACAGAGTTATGAGGGTTTTTAGTTTAAATGAGGTTTTCATATAAAAAAATCGATTTTAGGTCAAAAATGTAAGTGATCACAGATTATCGTTATTTTGTCGAAAAACTCAATATTAACAGAGTTATGAGGGTTTTTAGTTTAAATGAGGTTTTCATATAAAAAAATCGATTTTGGGTCAAAAATGTAAGTGATCACAGATTATCGTTATTTTGTCCAAAAACTCAATATTAACAGAGTTATGAGGGTTTTTAGTTTGAATGAGGTTTTCATATAAAAAAATCGATTTTGGGTCAAAAATGTAAGTGATCACAGATTATCGTTATTTTGTCCAAAAACTCAATATTAACAGAGTTATGAGGGTTTTTAGTTTTAATGAGGTTTTCTTATAAAAAAATCGATTTTAGGTCAAAAATGTAAGTGATCACAGATTATCGTTATTTTGTCGAAAAACTCAATATTAACAGAGTTATGAGGGTTTTTAGTTTAAATGAGGTTTTCATATAAAAAAATCGATTTTAGGTCAAAAATGTAAGTGATCACAGATTATCGTTATTTTGTCGAAAAACTCAATATTAACAGAGTTATGAGGGTTTTTAGTTTAAATGAGGTTTTCATATAAAAAAATCGATTTTGGGTCAAAAATGTAAGTGATCACAGATTATCGTTATTTTGTCCAAAAACTCAATATTAACAGAGTTATGAGGGTTTTTAGTTTGAATGAGGTTTTCATATAAAAAAATCGATTTTGGGTCAAAAATGTAAGTGATCACAGATTATCGTTATTTTGTCCAAAAACTCAATATTAACAGAGTTATGAGGGTTTTTAGTTTGAATGAGGTTTTCATATAAAAAAATCGAGTTTGGGTCAAAAATGTAAGTGATCACAGATTATCGTTATTTTGTCGAAAAACCCAACATCAACATAGTTATGAGGGTTTTTAATTTAAATGAGGTTTTCATATAAAAAAATCGATTTTGGGTCAAAAATATAAGTGATCACAGATTATCGTTATTTTGTCCAAAAACTCAATATTAACAGAGTTATGAGGGTTTTTAGTTTAAATGAGGTTTTCATATAAAAAAATCGATTTTGGGTCAAAAATGTAAGTGATCACAGATTATCGTTATTTTGTCCAAAAACTCAATATTAACAGAGTTATGAGGGTTTTTAGTTTAAATGAGGTTTTCATATAAAAAAACCGATTTTGGGTCAAAAATGTAAGTGATCACAGATTATCGTTATTTTGTCCAAAATCAATATTAACAGAGTTATGAGGGTTTTTAGTTTGAATGAGGTTTTCATATAAAAAAAATCGATTTTGGGTCAAAAATATAAGTGATCACAGATTATCGTTATTTTGTCGAAAAACTCAATATTAACAGAGTTATGAGGGTTTTTAGTTTGAATGAGGTTTTCATATAAAAAAATCGATTTTGGGTCAAAAATATAAGTGATCACAGATTATCGTTATTTTGTCGAAGACCTCAATATTAACAGAGTTATGAGGGTTTTTAGTTTGAATGAGGTTTTCATATAAAAAAATCGATTTTGGTTCAAAAATGTAAGTGATCACAGATTATCGTTATTTTGTCCAAAAACTCAATATTAACAGAGTTATGAGGGTCTTTAGTTTAAATGAGGTTTTCATATAAAAAAATCGATTTTGGGTCAAAAATGTAAGTGATCACAGATTATCGTTATTTTGTCCAAAATCAATATTAACAGAGTTATGAGGGTTTTTAGTTTAAATGAGGTTTTCATATAAAAAAATCGATTTTGGGTCAAAAATGTAAGTGATCACAGATTATCGTTATTTTGTCCAAAATCAATATTAACAGAGTTATGAGGGTCTTTAGTTTAAATGAGGTTTTCATATAAAAAAATCGATTTTGGGTCAAAAATGTAAGTGATCACAGATTATCGTTATTTTGTCGAAAAACTCAATATCAACATAGTTATGAGGGTTTTTAATTTAAATGAGGTTTTCATATAAAAAAATCGATTTTGGGTCAAAAATATAAGTGATCACAGATTATCGTTATTTTGTCCAAAAACTCAATATTAACAGAGTTATGAGGGTCTTTAGTTTAAATGAGGTTTTCATATAAAAAAATCGATTTTGGGTCAAAAATGTAAGTGATCACAGATTATCGTTATTTTGTCGAAAAACTCAATATTAACAGAGTTATGAGGATTATTAGTTTAAATAAGGTTTTCATATAAAAAAAATCGATTTTGGGTCAAAAATATAAGTGATTACAGATTATCGTTATTTTGTCCAAAAACTCAATATTAACAGAGTTATGAGGGTTTTTAGTTTAAATGAGGTTTTCATATAAAAAAATCGATTTTGGGTCAAAAATGTAAGTGATCACAGATTATCGTTATTTTGTCGAAAAACTCAATATTAACAGAGTTATGAGGATTATTAGTTTAAATAAGGTTTTCATATAAAAAAAATCGATTTTGGGTCAAAAATATAAGTGATCACAGATTATCGTTATTTTGTCCAAAAACTCAATATTAACAGAGTTATGAGGGTTTTTAGTTTAAATGAGGTTTTCATATAAAAAAATCGATTTTGGGTCAAAAATGTAAGTGATCACAGATTATCGTTATTTTGTCGAAAAACTCAATATTAACAGAGTTATGAGGATTATTAGTTTAAATAAGGTTTTCATATAAAAAAAATCGATTTTGGGTCAAAAATATAAGTGATCACAGATTATCGTTATTTTGTCCAAAAACTCAATATTAACAGAGTTATGAGTTTTTAGTTTGGATGAGGTTTTCATATAAAAAATCGATTTTAGTCAAAAATATTAATGATCACAGATTATCGTTATTTTGTCGAAAAACTCAATATTAACAGAGTTATGAGGGTTTTTAGTTTAAATGAGGTTTTCATATAAAAAAATCGATTTTCGGTCAAAAATGTAAGTGATCACAGATTATCGTTATTTTGTCGAAAAACTCAATATTAACAGAGTTATGAAAGTTTTTAGTTTAAATGAGGTTTTCATATAAAAAAATCGATTTTGGGTCAAAAATATAAGTGATCACAAATTATCGTTATTTTGTCGAAAAACTCAATATTAACAGAGTTATGAGGGTTTTTAGTTTGAATGAGGTTTTCATATAAAAAAATCGATTTTGGGTCAAAAATGTAAGTGATCACAGATTATCGTTATTTTGTCGAAAACCTCAATATTAACAGAGTTATGAGGGTTTTTAGTTTGAATGAGGTTTTCATATAAAAAAATCGATTTTGGGTCAAAAATGTAAGTGATCACAGATTATCGTTATTTTGTCCAAAAACTCAATATTAACAGAGTTATGAGGGTTTTTAGTTTGAATGAGGTTTTCATATAAAAAAATCGATTTTGGGTTAAAAATATAAGTGATCACAGATTATCGTTATTTTGTCGAAAAACTCAATATTAACAGAGTTATGAGGGTTTTTAGTTTGAATGAGGTTTTCATATAAAAAAATCGATTTTGGGTCAAAAATATAAGTGATCACAGATTATCGTTATTTTGTCGAAAAACTCAATATTAACAGAGTTATGAGGGTTTTTAATTTGGATGAGGTTTTCATATAAAAAATCGATTTTAGTCAAAACTATTAATGATCACAGATTATCGTTATTTTGTAGAAAAACTCAATATTAACAGAGCTATGAGGGTTTTTAGTTTGAATGAGGTTCTCATATAAAAAAATCGATTTTGGGTCAAAAATATAAGTGATCACAGATTATCGTTATCTTGTCGAAAAACTCAATATTAACAGAGTTATGAGGGTTTTTAATTTGAATGAGGTTCTCATATAAAAAAATCGATTTTAGTCAAAAATATTAATGATCACATATTATCGTTATTTTGTCGAAAAACTCAATATTAACAGAGTTATGAGGGTTTTTAGTTTTGATGAGTTTTTCATATAAAAAAATCGATTTTAGGTCAAAAATATAAGTGATCACAGATTATGGTTATTTTGTCGAAATGATCTTGAATGTTTTCATATTTTTAAATCATAAACAACATGCAAGACATTTGTTTAATAAAAATATTATAAATGAATCATAAAGATATTAAATGGTAACTACCTGTTGCTTATACTAAGGGAAACTTTTTCAAAATATTAAATAAATTCAAATAATTACAAATAGGGGAAATATACAAGAATGAATAAGTGAAGACGAGAAAATAAGCAGGAATATTTTTAAGCAGGATGGAGTAGCAAAAGATAGAAAGAGAAAAAATATAACACAAAAAACAAGAGAAGATTAAAGCAGGATAAAATACAATAGAGAAGAAATATCCTTTTTATCTTACTTAGAGAAGAAACGTATAAATACTGAAGAGATTTTCCATATCAACAACATTCAACGTTTTGACTTCAAATCGTCAACAACTATTTTAAATTTTAAAGTAATTGAAGAAAAATAAAAGTCCTTAAAAATGGCAAATTCAAAGTCATTAACCTATAACATTTCGGTAAAGCCCTGTAAAATGGTTAAACATTTATTTAAAAAAATTCTCAAGGAAAAACCTTTAACCCAACAAAATTATCAATTATCCGAAGAAGTGTTGCAGAATTTGGCAAATGAATTAAGAGAGGCCTGAGCATTAATCAATAACATCAAGCGAATTATTAAGCAATAATCATGTAGATACAATTTGCAGCCAGCCCTAGGCATCCTAAACTCTAGTTCAAAGGTTTTAGGAGTGTAAATGAAAAACCTTACAACAATGTGATTAATCGTCTATAGAAACATGGAGAACAACGAAAAATGGTTTATTTTCCTTTAACAAACAAAATCCCGACAATTTTGGAGAAAGTACTATTTGGTTTTTCAACATGTTTTATTAAAAAGCTTTAAAAATGAAATTTAACTGTGATTTGTTAAAAGAAAATAATGAAAATTGTGTATAAATATGTTTAGTTTAATTAGTAGTTTTTAGTAATAATCAATGTCTTCCATTTAGTAATAAGTTTAATATTAAGTTTTTAGTTTTTTAAGATCATGTCTTCCAGGTTTGTTTTGCAATTTTATGTAAATATTGTAAATAAATTTAAAAAAAATATATGAAAATATTTTTTAAAAACGAAAAACAAAATGAGTTTAAAATTTTTAAAATAAAATTGTTAGGAATTTTGGAAAAAAGATATGATGAAAAAATTAACTCTGATTTTCATGCTAAAATCTTAGCTTCATTGGGATTTAAATTCTAGTCCCAGTCAGAGGTGTTATTCGGGATTTAGTTTTAGTCTCAAGTAATGTAGTTCTAATTTGACAATTAAACCACAATGAACAATGAGTTTCAATGAGCTTTAAATTTAAGTCTTAAATAAGCTTTGAATAACTTTTCTAAAAAGTATAAAATTAAATAATATTTAACTTTATTGGTCCTTTAGTTTATGTCCCAATAGTCGTTTTAATAAAGTTTTAATTCACATTCCAAATATGGTATTAGTCGCTTTAATTAGAATCCTATTTATGTTCCAAATATTGGTTTACTTACAACAGTATATCGTAGTCTTATATGACTTTAAATTTAAGTATTAATGACGGGTTAACGTGGCCTTTTGAATAAATTACCTATATATCCGAAAATAGACTTCTAGTTCAAATCTTAATGGGCGTTTTGATACAGTTTTAGTTTATATTCCAAAAGAAGTTTGATTGAAACTTCAGTTTAAGTTAAAAAAAATTAGATTTATTTAGTTAAGCTTTTAATTGAAACTTCAATCATGACTTTAATTAAACTTATCAATCCTTCATTTATAGGTTCTATCGTCAACTTGTTTAGTTAAAAATTTGGGTTTATTTAAACTTTACTTTAAAATTAAATCTTGACTTTATTTAACTTTAAATTTAAGTCATACTCGTTACTTTAAGTAATCTATAGAAAAACTACATTATTAAACTTCTTAGTTTTAGTCTTATTCGGTGATTTAATAAAGTTCTTGTTTAATCAAACTTTACTTTAGGCTTTAATCATCACTTTAATATGGCTTCAGTTTAAGCTTTAAAAGTGGGTTTAATAAACCTTTAGTCGAATTATAAATCAAGACTTTATTGAACTTTAAATTTGAGTCTGAATCGGGGTTTCAAGAAACTTTTAAGAAAAAATATTTATTTTAAGCCTTAAGTTTGTCTTAATCGATGCTTAAATAAAATTTTACTTTAAATTTCAAATGCAGCTTTAGTCAAACTTTAACTTGAGTCTTAATTGTCACTTTAATAAGGCTTTAGCTTAAGTTCCAAATGTGGATTTAGTTAAAGTATAAATCGAAACATAAAATTTTAGACTTAATATAGTTTAAGATTTAATAATTGTCAATTGTCCCTTTGTTCTTAATATAGTTCAGACGAAACTGAAGCTTTATTTAAAATCTTAAATGTCGCTTTAAATAGAATTTAGAAAATTATATTTTAACTTTAGTCTTAATTGGCGACTTAATTTAAATCTCAAACGTCCTTTTAATAAAGCTATAGTTTAAGTTCACATGAAGGTGTATTTAACTGTTAGATGAAGACTAAGTCGAACTTTAAATTTAAGTCTTAATTGTGGCTTTAAATAAAATCTAGTTTTTATGGGTTGCTAATAATCAACCTTGAGCTTCAATAGTCACCTTAATTACTATTCAGTATAAGTTTCAAATACAGCTTTACCAAACGTTTAGTTCAAATTTATATTGTGGCTTGTGAGACTTTAAACTTAAGTCTTAACCGCGGCTTTAAGTAACTTTAAGGAAAAAATTTCTATTGTATTTGTTTAAGTCTTAATCCGCGATTTTATAAAGTTTTATTCTAAAACAGAAATATGATTTAAGATAAACTTTAATTTAAGTCTCAACCATAAGTTTAATAATGCTTCAGTTTAAGTTGAAAATATGAGTTTATACAGCCTATGGTTTAAGACAATATTGTGGCTTTATTTAACTTAAGATTAAAGTTTTAATAGTGGCCTTAATTAAATTTTAGAAAAAGTTTTTGATCTTTAAGTTTAAGTCTTAATCGGCGCTTTAAGAAGGTTTTTGGTTTAAATACCAAATATGGTTTTAGTCAAATTTAATTTGGTACCAATTATAGTTTTAATTAAGCTTTTGAAAAAATTTTAGTTCTAACTTATTGGTATTTTATCAACGTTTTATGAGGACGTTGGTTTAAGATCAAAAAGTAGTTTAATTCTACATTTAGTTTAAGTTGCAATTGTAAATTTATTTATTATTTAGTTAAAGTTGCAATTATATCTTAGGAACACCCCATAGTGAAGTTTTAAATAGAATAGTTATTTAACCTTTAGTTAAAGGATAAATTTAGTATTTTAAAACTTTAGTTAATATCTAATTTCGTTAATTTAGTTAATATCTAACATCTAATTTATTTAATCCTCAATTTTAGTTTGATTTCAAGTCTCAGTTGTAGATTTATTAAACCCTTAAATTGCATCTCTATTTATCTTTATACCCTACACCACCATAGGTGGGGAGGGTATTATGCGTTTGTGCTGATGTTTGTAACACCCAAAAATATTGGTCTAAGACCCACCTTAATTTATACCAATCGGCTTAGAATCATTTTCTGAGTCGATTTAACGATGTCCGTCCGACCGTCCGTCCGTCTGTCCGTCTGACCGTCTGTCCGTCCATGTAAACCTTGTAATCAAACTACAGGTCGCAATTTTGAATCAAAATTAATGAAATTTGGTACACATGTTTCTTTTAGTCCAGGGACGAAGCCTATTGAAATTGGTTATGATCGGTCCATTATTTCACCTAGCCCCCATACAAATGTCCTCCCGGAAAAGGGTTTAACGATCATAAATCCCTTAAATATAGCAATATTTTAATGAAATTTGGAACATATAAGTGTTATATAAGTCTAAATAAGTGTGCCGATTTTTAAAAAGATCGGTCCATAATTAACCATAGCTCCCATATAAACCCCTTTTCAGAAAATCACTTTAACGGGCATAAATCCCATTAAAATGTTAGTATCAAGTTAATATTCGACATAAATAAGTTTTATATGAACATAAATGATAGTGCCAAATTTTACAAAGATCGGTCCATAATTTACCATAGCTCCCATATAAGGCCCTCTTTCGGGAATCACCCAAAAGTGAATAAATTCATATAAATGTCAGCATCAACGTAATATTCTGTATTCGTATGTTTTATTTTACACTTATGAGTATCGGTCCACATCTGACTCCAAGTCAAGACCCCTCCCCGAATTATAATGTACACAATGGTGTAGGGTATCATATGGTCGGGCTTGACCGACTATATCTTTTTTTCTCGTTTTATTTATTTTATTTTTTAACAGTCAAATTAATTATTAATTAATTATTTTAATTTTTATTTTTCTTCATAAAAAAGCTGAAATTGTGAAAAAATTATGTTAAAATTAAAAATAAAAATTTTTTTGTATAAAAATATTTTCATATATTTTTTATATTTATTTATAATATTTACATAAAATTGCAAAACAAACAAACCTGGAAGACATGATCTTAATAAACTAAAAACTTAAAATTAAACTTATTACTAAATGGAAGACATTGATTATTTCTAAAAACTACTACTAAAACTTAAAATATTTGTACAAATTTTCATTATTTTCTTTTAACAAATCACAGTTAAATTTCATTAAAATTTTTAAAGCTTTTTAAACAACATGATGAAAACCAAATAGTACTTCCTCCAAAATTGTCGGGATTTTGTTTAGGAAAAGAAAATAAACCATTTTTCGTTGTTCTTCATGTTTCAATTGTTAATTAATCACATTGTTGTAAGGTTTTTCATTTACACTCCAGAAACCTTTGAATTAGAGTTTAAGATACCTAGGGCTGCTGGTAATTGATGATTACTGCTTAATAGTTTACATGATATTGCTGCTTAGTGCTTAGGCTTCTCTTAATTCATTTTCCAAATTCTGCAACTCTTCTTCAGATAATTGATAGTGCTGCTGGTTTAAAGGTTTTTCCTTTAAAATTTTCTTTAATAAATTTCTAACCATTTTACAGGGTTTGAATGTAGATGATTTTGAATTTGCCATTTTAAGGTCTTTTATTATTATTATTTTTTTTTTTTATATTATAAAACTGCGAAAATACTTGTTTTTGATTTAAACTCAAAACGTTGAATGTTGTTGATATTGAAAATTTCTTCAGTATTTATACGATTTTTTCCAAGGATTGAGAGAATAATTTTCTAAAATTTTCATTGTCCTTTTTTAGTATTATTATTTTTTTCATTCTATCCCTGTTTTTCTTGTGTAATTTTGTTATTGTTTAAATTTCCCCTTTTTTATGATATTAATAGTTGCTTCCACTTTGTAGTTACTTGAATTTGTGAGAGTTGAGAAAATCCTCTTATTCTCTGTAGCAGGTAGTTAGTTGACTTTATTAAATTTGGTAGTATTTCGTAAGGGTAGTTTTGAAATTGTACCAAAAAATAATGTATTAAGTGCTGTTTTGCAATTGAAAAATTAAATGGACTAAATGGACTAAATGTAGGCCAAGGTTAATTGTTCTGTTATAAAAAATAACATTTCTAGTGGGATCTTGCTGTTTTTGATAAAAATTGCGTTTTGGATGAAAATTTTAGCTATTTTTTGTTGTATGTTAAATGATGGGGTTTTTTTCAGAAATTTATATTTAGTTTGTTTTTGGTGATACTAAAAGAATTTGTAGTTATTGATTAAAATTTGTTAATTAAATTTTAAAAACTGTATATTTGTTTGCTAAAAAAATTCGTTCGACTTATTGTTCGCATAGAAATGTGTTACAAAATGAGCTTTCGTTCGTTTAGAAGGCGAAAGGAAGCATTCGTTCGAAATAGAGAAAAGGGTTAATTTTTTTCAATAAAATCATACATTATTTAAATGTTCATACATTGTTTTATTCAAACCCCTGACTTCCTGATACAGTTAAGTTGTTGATGTTTGTAATTTGAATAGATTAAATAAATAAATTTAAATAAATAAATTTAAAAATATCAACTTTTTATTTTTTTATATTTCAGCTCTTATTTGTAACCGATAATGTAACTAGTTACTATTCACTTCACTAATTATGACTTCTGTAGTATTTTGAAATTAATGAATTATTGAATAGCTTCAAGTAAATGGCTCTTGCTGTAATAATATGGAGTAAATAGTTGCCTCTAATGACATCACGGTGTTAAAATAATGAGTTATTCATCTTATGTGAAAGTAGTGAAGAGCCATTATATTAGCTTCTTAACTAATTTTATAGCAAGTAAAGTTTTGGCTGGGTGTTATTCTCACTCACCACCTTAAACTTTTCTGTGCCAATGTAATTTAAAAATTCACTTTATATGTATGGAATATATAGTTTCGTAACTATTTGTATGAAATTTAATTTCCCTAGATGCTTTTGTTTAAGAAAAAGTGACGGACGGACAGATCACTAGACCATTTTATAGTTTTACGAAGAACCAGATCATATATATGTATATATTTTATACAATATTAATTAATATTTCGATATGTTATAAACAGACCTATCTTTTTGGAAGGTGAGTATGAAAAATATAAATTTGTTAAGCAAAGTTTTTGTTTTTAAAATAGTACGAGTTTATATTTTATTCACAAAAAAGTATGTTCTTTACAAAAAATTTAATTAAAAATGTATACCATTTTTTGTTTAAAATAATTTCCATCGAAAGCGGGACAATTTTAAAAAAAATCTAAGTTTCTTATTAAGGTATCAGTAATTAAAAAAAAATCAATTAAAATATTTTAAATTATAAAGTGAATTATCTTTTAGAAAAATCGCAATTTTTGCTTCGTATTGTTCTTTTAATTACTTTTCATTTTCAATTTATTTTCTTCTTTGACAAAAGTAAAATTTTACAAGAAATACCCTTCACCAATTTATTTTAAGATCCCATTTATGTTGGCTAAAAGGCGTTTAAACTTAAGAAGGACATTATTTAGTGATCTCGCGTTTCTCCTTTCAATAATCGTATATGTTTTTAGACAAGTTGCAGCTGCAACACAATTAATTAAAAAAAAAACGTTATTTTGTGATCAATAACTTTTTTTTCATAAAAAAACAAAATTTGTTTAAAAAAATTAAATTGACTACAACTTCACTAAACATGTTTAAATCCTAACAATATATAATTTGATCAATTATTTTCTCCTAAAAAATAAACCTTTTACATAAATATTTTAAATTGACAATAATTGGGCTAAAGATCTTTTAATTTTAAAAAGTATGTAACTTTTTAATAACCAATGTTTTCTTCGAAAATTTTATTTTTTTTGTATAAAAAATTAAATAAGTTTCATTTTAAATCAGTTCCTATCAGTTCAATCTAATCTAAGAGAACACTTTTATGTAATAGCTATTTATCACATAACAGTTGATTTAAAATTAAAATTCTCTTTTATTATAACCTACACCACCAAAGGTGGTTGGTGTATTATGCGTTTGTGCTGATGTTTGTAATGCACAAAAAAGAACCTACCATAAAGTATACCAATCGCCTCAGAATCACTTTCCGAGCTGATTTAATGATGTCCGTCTGTCTGGCTGGCTGGTTGTGTGTCCAAGTAAACTTTGTGATCAAAGCACTGGTCGCAATTTTGAAGATAATTTGATGAAATTTGGCACATATGTTTAATGCTATTGACACTGGTCATGATCGGTTCGTTATTTCACCTCGCCCCATACAAATGTCCTTCCGGAGTGCTAAGTCCTAGAGTCCTAACACATATTAATACCTTAAAAATACGAATATTTTAATGAAATTTAGCACAAATAAGTTTCATATAAGCACAAATTCGTTCGTCAAATTTCTTGAAGATTGTTCTATAATAGCTCCCATATAAACTCTTCTCCCAAAAATCTCTTTAACGTGCATTAATCCGACAGAAATGTTAGTATAATGTTAATATTTAACAAAAAATAAGCTTTATATAAATAAAAGCAAAATTATGTGGATCGGATTAGTGTAGGGTATCATATGGTCGATCTGGATCGACTATACTTTTCCCGTTTTTACTTCAATTATTGGATTTCTTTTGGAAATATTTCCTTTCCTTAATAAAGAATTGACTACAAAAAATCTCCAATAACCAAAATAATTCATTTAATTATTATTTTTTTAATTTGCACCTCTCACCAAAATGATTATATCAATTACTAATAACTGTAGAAAATGTAAAATGAAAAAAAATTTCCAATTAAAAAATTATTAAATTAATTAAGTAGATGAATTAAAAATTTATATTAAAAAAAATCTTACTTTTTTATATTATTTTTACTTTAATATATTAAATAAATGTTGATGTAAAATGAAACAACTTTTTTAATTAAAAAATGTATGGTAATGATTTTTTCTGTGTATAGAATCTTAAACAGTTTTTCAAACAAAATTGATTCTACAAAGATACTTTCATTTTTTATTTTTATATTATAATAATTTTCCCATTATTAAAGTGATTTCCAGATCTTCAAAATATAATAAAAACTCTTAATTTTTTTTTTTTTTTTTTTTTAAATATGTTCATATATTTTTTATATTTATTTACAATATTTACACTAAATTGCAAAACAAACAAACCGGAAGACATGATCTTAAAAAACTAAAAACTTAAAATTAAACTTATTAATAAATGGAAGACATTGATTATTACTAAAAACTAAACTTAAATATTTATACAAAATGTTCATTCTTTTTTTTTTTACAAATCACAGTTAAATTTCATTAAATTATGTAAAGCTTTTTAAAAAAACACAGTGAAAACCAAATAGTACTTTCTCCAAAAAGTGTCGGGATTTTGTTTGATTAAAGAAAATAAACCATTTTTCGTTGTTCTCCATGTTTCAGTTGAAGATTAATCACATTATTTCAAGGTTTTTCATTTAGACTCCAGAAACCTTTGAATTAGAGTTTAGGATGCCTAGGGCTGCAGGTTATTGATGATTATTTTTCAATAGATAACATGATTTTGTAGATCGTTTAGGCTTCTCTTAATTCGTTTTCTAGATTCTGCAATTCTTCTTCACTTAATTGATTTTGTTGCTGGGTTAAAGATTTTTCCTTGAGAATTTTCTTTAATAATTTTTTAACCATTTTACAGGGTTTTGAAGAAAATTTTGAATTTGCCATTTTAGGTCTTTAATTTTTAATAGAATCGGAAAAGTATTGAAATAGTTGTTGATGAATTGATTTCAAAACGTTGAATGTTGTTGATGATAAAAATCTGCTCGTTATTTATTTCAAGTTTGAGAAGGACTATAAGATTAGTTAGCTCTTCTTTAGATATATTATTTTTAAAGAAATTATTTGTTGTCCTTTTTTAGTCCTGCTTTTCTTTTTTATAAAATATTTCCCCTACTTTTTTTTGAACAATTTGTTATTGTTGTCATTTTCTATTCACTTTACTCAGTTTAGGTTTAGGATTTTCTTTAGTCATTTTTTGGCAGGTATATTCTTTAAATTTTCCTTTTTATTTTTGTGTCTATTGTGCAGTCAGTGTTTCAAATAGTATATGGGTATTTGTTTAGTTCAATGTTTGTTGATCGTGGTATTCTAAAATTAATAAAATAAATGCGAAACATGTTAGAACGTGCTTATATAGAACTTTAAGAGTTTGGTATCTACTTTAACCAAATAAATGTTTATTAGAGTAGGAATTTTTCTTATTTGATAAATTTAATAGTTTTTGGTAATATTATTGTCTCTTAATAATGTTTGTATATTATAAGTAGAAATACAAAATTAAACCCTATTTTTAATAATTCAAATATTTGTTAAATAAACTCGAAAAAGTTATAGGAAAATATTAACGAATTTGAATATAAAGGTTTAAACCTGCTTGCAAGTCAGACAGACGGACAGACATTGTTAAGTCCACAAAGAAGTCAACATCGTGTCGAGTTATACATATACTTTGAAGTGGGAATTCGAAATTAATTTCTAATTGCCGCTATCGTCAGCTCAAACGTCTTATATCTTCCCTACTTATGCTGGTATAGGTTATAATTAAACAAATTGAAATTGCCTATTGTCTTTTGAAAATAAGTTCAAGTACAAGGATATGGTGTTTATTGGACTCAATCTTCAGGACAATTTTTTATTAAATAGTATAAAAGAGGACAAATGTGGACTTTTTTTGGCAGCTTTTTAAAAACTAATAAATTTCCTTATTCATTCGCAACCATTCATTTTCTAAATTTATTGATACAGTCCAGAGAACCAAGCCGAGGCGAAATTGTCGGCGGCGACTGCACGGCATATTTTGGTCGGCGGCGGCGGTTTACACGAAACAATACCGGCGGCGGCTTATATGTCGGCTTACCGTTTTTTCCTAGAAAAACCAAAATTTTTTGGGCGCAAAAAATAAAAAAAATTATTGCGGTAAACATACGTATAGGTGGCAGTAGTGTATTTAATGTATTATAAAAAACAAAAAACTAAAGTGTGTTCTAAAAGGACATTACACCGAAAAATACGTTTCCTTGAATACATTATGGCAGAAAAAAATAAAATTTAAGTCTAAAATGAGTCTGAAGTCCAAAGGTACAGAAAATTAATTATAAAATAGTATTTTTATCTTTGGCGCAGCTGATTGTATCGGCGGCTTACCTTGAGCCTGCTCAGCTGTTTAAGCCGATACATGTCGGCGGCGGCCACGGCTTGAAAAATTAAGCGGAGGCGGCTAGCCGCCTATTTTGAGCCGGTCGGCTTGGTAATAAACTTATTATACATTACAGTGTCCCGAGGATATCCTCTTTTGAGATTTCGATATAGTAAGACCCCTCAAACGATGCGTAAAAATTTGCTTAATACTAAAAAAAATTTAAAATTGGTATTCAGTTCCCTACCGGCGATTGAAAAGCCATGCGTCCCATACATTTTATGGGATTTTTTATCTTATCTTATCTTTTTTTTTTTTTTTTTTTTTTTTGCACACAGAAAAAAATATTTTCGAAAAAATCTCAATCATTTATTAAACAGAATTTTAAAATGATTTCAAGAACTTTTTTAAATTGAACAAATTACTCAAAATCAAACAACCCAGGAAAAATGTTGAAACAATGGTGTAATCAGAACCATTTCAGATTCTTTAACAACATCGTTAAAAATAGTGGTATCACAACTAATTCTGGAACTCAATCAGTAGAAACTTATTGTGATAATTTAGTTTTAAGGAATGTTCTTGAAACTACTGCTTAAGAACTTATGTTTATATTACCTACATCAATCATTTCTCAGAGCAAATTACTGCTTCCCAAATGATTTGAACTGAAAAAAACTAAAAAAAAAAAAAATTTGATTTGAAAAGTGGCCTCTAGGAAATGGCTTATTAGATATAAAAATAAAAACAGGTTCTCAAACCGTTCCCTAAAGCTTCTATGGCATAAGTTCTGAATGCGAAAAAATCGAACAAAAATCATTATTTAAAGAACTAGTTATTGAAGCTTTCTATAGAATGTTTACTGGCTATGAAACACTTTCACAGAACTAGTCCTGAAGGCGACAATTTCAAATAAAAAATCATTAGTCGTAACACTAACGTAGAACGACTACAGGCTATTTTCATACTTTCTGTAACTAGTTGCGGAAGTAATATAATTTTTATGGGAAATTAAATTTAAATTTCACATAAAAAGATCTAAAATCAAATTTCAATTACGAATAATAGATATACAATTACTTTATTAATTGAAATTCAACCTATTAAGAAAGTTGTATATTGAATTATTCAAGTTATTATTTATTTTGATTTATGTTTAATTAATTTATTAATTGATACAATAAAAAAATATTTAAAAGTCTATAAATTGTTGCATTAGAAAAAAAAATATATGAAAAAGTTTGAATTTGAATAACTGATACAAACAAAAAAGTAATTGGAATAGTTTTTATATTTGATAAATTATTTAATAGACCAAAAAATGTGATATATAAGACTACACAAATACAAATTTCAATAAAATTTGTAATCAGAATTTTAGAAAGATTTTAAATATTTGTATATTAAATAATTTACTCAAAATCAAAATATTGTAATAAATTTAATTCAAATTTTACATAGAACAATCGATAATCCAATTTCAATTACGTATGATATATATTTAATTATTTTATTAATTGAAATTAAACCTATTAAAAAATTGTGTGTTCAATTTATCATTTACTTTAATTTATTTAGTTTATTAATTGATACAATAAATTAAATAATTGAAAGTCTATAAATTGATTTTTTTTCAATAAGAAATATTAAAAAGTTTGAATATTCATCATTTGAATGATTGATATAATTAAAAAATTAATTGAATTAATTAATTGATAAATCATTTAATAGGCCATATTTTTTCTATGTGTGCTAAATTAACTTGCAAAATTTAAAAGTTCTTTATTAAAAAGAAATTATTTTTTTTTACTTATTTTGACTTAATAATATAGAGTTATCCCTTTTGTAAAAATAATTTAAATTAAGTATAAAATTATTAAGGTATTTATGAATGAATTTCTTTTAAAAAAATTGATAATTGAAATAAAGTATTTAAACAAATTAAATTTTACATTATTTGTTGTACCCTTTCAAACAAAAGATTTAGAAAACAAGCGTTTTTTTCATTTGTTCAATTATAACCTAAAATTTAGGTCCTAAATATCAATCTGAAAAATAAAAAATAAAAATAAATAAAAACACCTTTAAAATAATTTCCTTTTTTAAACTAAAATATTTATTATTTATTATTTTATATACAATATTTACATAAAATTGCAAAACAAACAAACCGGAAGACATTAAAACTAAAATTATTTTACTTTAAACTTAAACTAAATTGGAAGACATTGATTATATTAAAAAACTAAAATTATTTATAACTAAACATTTTGTTAAAGAAATTTTTTAAAAATTTTCTTAAAACAATAATTGCCATATAATTTTTATTAAAGCTTTTGTAGAGTTAAAGTTTTATAACTTTTTCCTTTGCCAGCATCATTAGAAGTTCAATACACCTTCAGCCAAGTATAGCGCCCAAATTAAAGTCGGGATTTTTTTTAGCAGGAACTAATACTTTTCGTTGTTATGATGCATAAAGCCTTTAGAGCAGGAAACGAAAACGTTAGTAAAGAGAAAATGACTTTTGAAGTATTTTCTTTTAAAGCGTAAAATGTTTTCATTTTATAGTTAGATATTATTTTAATTCCTTGGAACTATGTTCATCTTTTCTTGAGCAGTCTAATTTAATACATCAATAATTGTTTAGATTCCAATTGTTCATTTAAAAAATTTTGATGTTCTTCTTCTGCTAAACAGCCTTGAGCAGCAACTAAGGTTTTATTAATTGATGACTTCTCGTTTTTGTTAACATTGTATTTTGTAAAAACTTTTTTACAATTTTTCATTAAAGCCATCATAGAGAATTTATTGATTTTAGGTTGTTGTGTGGACACAAAAGTTAAAACTTGAGCTTGAGCCATTTTTATTTAAAAAATGTTACAAAATATTGAAATAGTTGTTAACGTTAGTATGATAAATCGTTGAATGATACTTTTCTCAATCCTGTTTGAAGTTTTTATACAGTTTTGGCATTTAAGGGGTAATTTTGAAATTATTAAGAGTAAATAGTATTTGAAATTTTCTATCTCATTTTAGCACTTGTTACTTATGATCAGGGGTTAAATTTTGGTTTTTCTTTTCCAATAGTTTCTAGGCAGGTAGTTAAAATGTTTGTATTTGTGCTTATTAAGTATTCTTTACTTGTTGCATTTTCTTAAAGATTTTTCTTTTAAGGGGAAATTTTGTGTAGTTATAAGGTTTTAACTAATTGAAAATTCTTATAGAATATAAGGTTTTGTTATGGTTTATTTTCAGGTAATAAGAATTTTATTGAAATTGGTCATCAAATATAAATTTATTTTATATTGGATATTTACTGTATTCATAACATAATAAAAGTGTCAAAATTGAATTGGAAATATAAATTTAATGCTAATTGAAAAGTAATATTCCATAAAGGTTATATTAAAATAAAATTCTATTTAAATAATTCTCTTCATTTAAACATGTTTCAGTAATAAAATATTAAATACTTTATTGATATTAAAATTCTAATTCTATTTTTTTTTTCTTCTTTTATTGCTAATACAATTATTATAATAAAATTTTGATTATTTGAAAAAGTAATAAAAAATAATGAACCGTTACTAAAATAACGGTTTATGGATCAACATTATTTCGAAAAGATTTGTTTGATATTTTTTATAACCGTATTAAAGTAACGAATTTTTAAAAACCCATTTCCAGACAAAACTCAAATTTTTTTTGGACCAAATATTCTAGACCCCTGACATTTAATCACTGTTAGGGATTTGAACATTAATTTTAAAAAGTTGTTAAATATATTTTATATATTTGTCACATAAATACGTATCATTTGTGGTGCCTACCTACTGTTTAAACTTTTAAATGATTATTTTATAAATTTGTGGCTGAACTAAAGATAATGACGGAATTTGCGATTTGGGAGATGTCGGTTTTTAATTTTTAAATTAGACAGGACGCATATCATAAGATTGTTAATATTTTTAATAATACGTATATTTTATTATAAGAGGAAAATTTATTTATACTATACTATAAAAAATAATTAAATGTTATGAAAATAAAATTAAATTAAAAAATTTTCACATGTGAAAAAATCGATATATGTTTCCAATTAGAGCTCATAGATAATAACACTGCGTACTTAGTTTTTCTCCAGGATTTCTCAAAAGGACTTTGAAATCTGGAAAAAAATCGCAACTTAAAAAAAAATATAAAGTATTCGACAAAATTATATCAACCCAATATGGATGTCCAATAAAAGCTATGAATCCCTGAAGTATAACTGAAGTTTTTATTTAAATGTTGCAGAAGAAACTGTAAAAAATATCCTCTATATAAAGTGTGTGTAATTAATTAATAAATATAATATTAAAAAATTAAATTTTCAAAAAGATATTTTCTTAAATATTTGTACTGAAATATTTAAATAAAAATTAGTATTATACTGCAGGAATTCGTAGCTCTAATTTAATATCTTTATTTGATCTATACAATCTTTTTAAATATTTTATAAGTTAGTAAAAAAAGAGAAATTTAAAAATAATGCTCAATAATAAACTTTTATTTGAAAAAGTGAGAAAACAGAAAATAATAAAAAAAATTTTAGTGTCAATTAAAAATAAATTTTTATTTTTGTTAAATGTAAAATTCGAAACAACTCAAAAATACTGGCTTATGTTCCTTTGCAGATAATTTTTCACATATTTTCTTATAAAATTTCTTCTATATAATGACATGTATGATTATTATCCTTGTTGAATATATCAATAGTTCATGTCTGCCCATGTAATTTACAAGTAGATTTTGATGATAACTTAATGCTATTGGCTACACACAATCTAGGGACGAAGCCTATTGTTCAAAAAGTGTCCATTATTTCACATAGCATCCAAATGACAAACGCCTGCCTAGCATAGAGTTTGACTGCAATAAATCTCATAAATGTAGTAAAATACAACACAAATAAAATATATTGTAACCTTAAATCACATCAAATTCTTTAACATTGGATTTTGGTTAACCATAAGCTTCATTCATACCTTCCCTAAATTACTTAAACATGATAAATATGTCAAAAATGTCATTATGTACACGAATTTGCACATTTTATTTAAATACATGTCAATTTACTAAATTTTAAAAGCATCAGTTCATACTTGACCACGGCCTTTTCCGAAAAAACCCTTTAAGTATGCATAAATTAGTATCACAATACAATTTTGTTTACGTAAGCTATATAAAATTATTAATAGTAAATCCAAAATTTGTAATACTTCAATACTTCAACAAAAAATTTTTAAAAAATAAATAATATTTTCTAATTCAATAGAAATTTGAAATTAAAAATGTCTTACTACTTTTGCTCGTACAAAATATTCAAGTAAAATATAGCAAAAGAGAAAAAATTTTTTCTCTTAAAATGTTTACTATTTTTATGTGCACAGAAACGCTTTTCGAGTAAAATACTTACAAAAATAGTAAAACTAGTAAAAATAGTATGCAAACGAACAGACCTAATATTTTTAGAATTTGTTAATTTATTCGGGCTCAAGTTAATTTTAGAAGAATACATTGTAAAAGTTTATTGAACACTCGGCAGAATAGAATGCATTTTCTAGTCAGCCAAGACCGTCATCAGCTCTCTTCAGTGTCCCACTATGGTGTTCTCTTTAAACATCTATTTAACTCATAAATTTTCAGGAAATGTAGTCTGTGTTCTTCTACAAATATTCAAAGAACTTGATCCCTAATAAATTAATAAATTCTTAAACTTTTATTAAATGTAAAATAAAATATACATACAGAATAATTCGTTGATACTAACATCGAAAGTGACAAAAATTAAAATTTTATTTTTATTAGGTTTTTATCCTTCTTTTGGAAGTTTATAGACCATAAGCGAGTACACTCATCAACATTTTATAAGGCTAAGTGAGAGCATTATACATTGGATTTTAAGTCAGGAATGAAATGAATGAAATACTAAAAGCAATTTTAATTGGTTTGAAATTTTTTTTTTTTATTTTTTTCGTATGCAATTTTTTTTTCCAAATTTTAATTTATAATTTTAATTTTGAACATATTTCCTTTTTTTATTTTATTGAGCAAACGTATCTGTTATTTGACAGTTCTAATGTTTAAAGCTGGTCCTGCTAACCAAAAAATTTCACCTTTTTTTATATCCTGATTAATATGAAAAAAATGTCATCTTTTACGCCTTTAATTTCCGATAAACAAAACGGGCTTATGATAATACGTAATACTTTATTATTAGTTGATGCTGCTGCAGTGTTGCCATTTTAGCACTTCTAGTGCTAGATTTGGCATTTGAAGTGGTTAAAATGCATTGACAATTTATTAAAATAAGCTAAATGCTTTTTAGCACTTTTTTACTGTAATTTTCAAGTAAATACTTTTGGATTTTTTTTAAAGAATTTCTTAGTAAATTTGACGTTATTTTGTCAGTTTTAAAATATAAGCCCTATTGTTACTTTATTTCTCAATATTACCATTAGCTCTAAAGAAAATTTTTTTATAAGTTGTCAAGAAATAGGGGAACAAAGAAATTAATTTTTCTATACAAAACAATTTAGCGTTGCCATATGCTGCTGTAGAACAATTTAACATAATTTTTTGAACGTTTTAGAACTTTATCAATTACATCTTCTGGCAACACTGTGCTGCTGAAATTACAATTTTAGAAGCATGCAGAAACATACATACATACATCAAAAATTTAACTAAAAAACTCCTGAAAAATAAAAATCCCAAACATATCCCAATATAGTTAAAAACACAAATCAAATTTTTTTTAGGTTGGTTTCAAACATTTTTATTGTTATTTACAGTAAGACAAATGTTTAAAATTTGTAACTTAAAAACTAAAACTTAAATTAAAGCAAAACAAACAAACCGGAAGACAATTTCTTAAAATTAAAACTTAAAAAAACTAAAATGAAGACAAAATCATTTAAAGGAAGACAATGATTTTTTTTAACTTAAAACTAAATTACAATATTTCATTAGAAATTTACTATACAAATCACATTTAAGTTGCAAGTAAAATTATAAAATAAAATTCTTTTAAAAAGAATAAAATTTAAAGCTTTTTTTATAATAAAAACAAAATTATTTTACAACGTTTTGTTTTTTAAAAACCAAAACAAACCTTTTTCTGTTTTCCTTAAAAAAGGGAACCAAAAAGTGTTGATTTAAGGTCGGGATTTTTATTAAAAAAAATCAACAGCTTCTCTTCGTTTAGAACAGGAAATCACCAAGGCTGCTTTTGTTTCCTTAGACGTTATTTTAAAGTTGATTAAGTAGTTGTAGTAGGCTATAAGCTGCTGAGGAGCTCTTGTTTTACTCCCAGAGCTAGTTCCGCTACCTTTAACGACATCGTCACTAGGTTAGAGTGTCTCTTCTCTTCCATAAAAGTTAGCGATGTTGATTTAAAATTAATTTTTCAAACAAATTGAATTAAAGCTGATTTTGAAAAATTAACTAGTTGTAGCTAGAAAATATAAATATTTTCTATTAAACTAGTTAAAATATTCCTTAGAGCAACAAGAGATGTTGCTTTGAGGAAAGATGCACTTTTAGTGTATGCCTGTTGCACAAATTTCATGAGTATTTATACCCAAAATAGAAAATATTTCTCTTAAAGGAGAGGTATAGGAAAATAAAAAAAACCACCCTTATTTTGTTGAGAAACATTTTTAGGGGTGGAATTTTCTCACAGTCAAGTAAAGAAAATTTTGTTTTACAATTGATTGTGTCAGGTCATTTATTTTTCTTGTCATATAAGAAATCTTAGTTGGTGGTTGTTTTTTTTTTTCTCTCTATCGTTTAAATTCCTATAGTAAAGAAATAATTCTAGTGATCAGATTATGTTGTAGGTGTTGCAACATTGTATGTGGTGGCATTTTTTATAAACTGTACTTGTTGCTTCTTTTCTTACAATGTTTGTTTTACAGAAACAAATTAAAAACTTCGTGGGGTGTTAAATGTTTTTTTTTTTTATTTTCAATATTTATTGATGATTACTATCAATTACGAGTATTGTATTTTTTAAATTTTCAACAAAATTTTCTAGGAAATTCATTAAATAAATTTATTATTGCTGCTGGAATAAAATCATGGAACGTGCTTAAAATTGCTGATGTTCTAAAGCCATATTTTGTAATGCATTGTAAATTATTTCTTTTGTAGAAGTTTATTATAAAAGAAATTTTTTTAGCATAAAAAGAAAAATGTCCAAAATTGAAGAATATTCTTTAGTAATGACCACTTAGTGAAGTAATAAAATAAACTGTTACTAATTCTAAAAGAAATATACTTAGAATAGCTTTTGATTTAGAACAGATTTACTATTTATTGTAACAAAACAAAACCTCCCTTTAAAATAAATTTATCACAATAAGAAACATTGTGATCTTTATAAAGTAATTTTAAAGAATTCATAGGGTAAATAACACGCGACATTAAAGTTGAAATGGTTCACGCTTTTAAAGCATTAATTACTTTAAAAAAAAATCCATTTCGGTTTGCAGCTGGGTCAGCTTTGATTAATTAAAAACCAAATCTATTATAAATTCGTTGATCTCTTCTTTTGGAAGGTTATAAAATATATAATTTTCAAATCTCAAAGGGTACTGGAATCAATATTTTTACCATCGATTTGTTAGAGGTATTGTTATAAAATATGATGGCGAATTGATATGTTGGGGAACTGTTAGCATTAAATAGTTTATTAATGTTATGTTTCACCAATCATCAAAATAATTAAAAATGATTACTAAAATGATTATATCTATTACTACCCTGAGAGTAATTGGTAGCAATTGGTGCAATAGTACCTATTCCTCAGTACCAGTTGTCTACCAATTGACACCTAACAGTCATCAAAGTTCCAGTTGTGAACTAGTGAGAGCTAATTTTTAGCTTGCTTAAATGAGCAAATGCTTAAATGAGCAATTAGCAACGGGAAATTTGTAGCAATTGGTGCAATAGTACCGGTCCTACAGTACCAGTTGAGTATCAATTGACATCTAACAGCCACCAAAGTTCCACTGGAGAGCCAGTTGAATCAGTGGGAACTAATTTCTGGCTAGTTTGTTAAATGCGCAATTAGCAACTCGGGCGCAATAACAATCTGTGGTGGAGTGATAAGCGGGTAAGACTGTAAAACATGAGATAAGTAAAAGTAACTTGGATTCGATTCGGGGTGCCGCCATCGACATTAACAAAAAAGTATAAAATGAAAATATTTAAATAATAAAAAATATATAAAAATAAAACAATTTCCAATTTATTTTTCCAAAATTGTATTATATTTATTAATACTGAATATGCCCTTTTGGGATAGTTCTGTGACCTGACCCTCCTAGGCTAACACCATGTTAAAGTGACAGGTCCAGCTCATACAAAGTGTTAGAACTAGAACCGGTGCCTAACACTTTGGACCCATCCCGTGACATGTTTTGTGTTAGTTCATTTTCCTCTAGTGTAATAACTGTATAAAATTAAAAACATAAAAAATTTTTTCAATTAAAAAATTTATTAAATCAATCAAGTAGATGATAGAATGAATTAAAAATTTAAATGAGAATAAAATGTTACTATTTTATTTTTGCTTGAAAATGTTAATTAAATTTTGATATAAAATGAAACAACTGTGTTAATTACAAAAATTTGAGATAACATTTTGTTTCTGTGTTAGCTATTAGATCCTTAACAGATCAGTTTATGTATTTTGAAATTTAAATATTTGCGTATTAATAGCACAAGACGTCTGAAAAGTTTTTGTTTACAAAATAACTATTTAGAATCATTTTAAATCAATTCGATGGTGTAATTCTAATGTTATAAATCAATTAAATTAAATTAAATTGAATATAATTCAGGCTTCTATAACATGGAATATTTTTTAATCTGTCCAATAATTTTAGAGATATTCAGAATATTGTAAGGACAAATATTTTTATTTAAAAATTGAAAAATGTAAATTAAATAAATAAAAAAGTAGAAAGTTTCAAACTAAGAATAAATGCAATCATTTTGGTTTATGTCCGGTTTTTTTATACTTTTTATATTTCAAAAATACTGCCAGCAAATTTATAAAGCTTTACTTCTACGCAGAGAAAAAACCTGTATTGTTACTGCAATAATATTATGTTTGCAGAAATAGTCAGAAACAAACTGTAGTTACTTGCATTAATATTGTGTTCATGATAATAATACATATATTTAATTTTTGCCATTTTATGGTTACCCCAAATAAATATTTTAATTTAATTGAATGGAACATATTATATTATAAAAATGTTAACTGCGAAAATATATTATTATTTTTATAAATACAAAATATTAGCATTTTACAATATGGTTGAAAGAATTATAATTTGTTTGTTTGTTTTTAAATATAAGTAATTAATAATAACAAATAACGCTTGACCATAATAAGATAAATTTTAACTATTTCGAATACTTTATGATAATTTTTACTTAATACATAGATAAAAAAATGATTATTAAACGATTTATCAAAGACACAAATTATTTCAATTACTTTTTTAATTATTTCAAATATTCAAATGATAAAAACTCTAAAAAAAAAAACAATTTATCACCTTATAATTATTTTTTTAATGTATCAGTAAATAGATTAACTAACTATGAAAAATTATCACATTTATTTTCATTTACAGCCATAATAATTTGTACGGCAAAATTATAATCTAATCGTAATATGTTGCTCTTAGATTATAGTCATCACAAACATATTTTTTTTCTTTGCGTGTGGAGCATAGTGAATAAAGAGTGAGGATATACGTAATGAAAATTATGATAGCTCGAAGTTAAAGAAAGTGAAATACATATTTTCCTATGGTCAATTTAATAAAAGTAACAATAACATCTGAAGAAAAATATGGCGATAGTTTTTTTTTTTTACCACGTAACACGTTTGGTCTACTTTGTGGCATGGCGCAAGGAAACACGTTGATGAGAAAATTTTGGAATAAATTTCAGATAATAAGAAGTTTTGTAAAACCACTACAACAAATTTAGGGTCATCAAATGGTTTAAAATGAAATGAAAGTGTACCATCTGATAAATAAAATTAATAAGATCCTGAACTTCTGATTCAGAAGTAGTGCAAATTCAACTAAATTTCCAATGCATTTAACATAGGCTTGTAATGGAAAGATGTTCTCTTTTTGGACGCCTATTAACTAAGTAGGAAGTCATGTTCCCGATGTCATGAAAAATTTATTTTTAAGATGTTGTTTTAAATCAGTGCACTGAATACTTATAATTTAAATTGTTTTTATGGTGTTATTTCCTTCGAATAAATACAAATGTCGGTTTTAAATTTTTAGTGAAAATATACGTAATCTTTTTTATAGTCAACAAGGTAAATATATGCCATAACAGAAACCGTTTATCAATGTTTTTCAACAACAAAACTTCATTTGAATCGCTTTTTAACAACATATGCGGATGCTGTTTAAATAACTTTTCAAGAAGAAGAAAGCATTGATACCATTCCATTTATTTTTGCTGGGCGGTTTTGCAAAGTAAGTTCTCTTTTCCCATTTATGACTTTTTAAACTTCGGATATTATGTAAACTTTTTTACAATTTTCATTTAAATATTAATTAAATTTCACCCATCGTGCGGCTTTTTAAAGGATATATATTATACTAGAACGACTATTAAATTCCCCACGTGATTCAAAAAACGTTTTCAATACAGACAAAAAAACTATGTATGAAGGTTTAACGAAGACAACATTTTAAAGCAAAACTAAATAAATGTGACACTGATAAACATTTCTGTTCGAATAGTCCAATAAGTAAGCATTCCGCTGATAAGAGTAGACAAGACAAAATAATGAAAATAAGTGACTAAGAAACCTTATGGTAAACCGTACAAGGGACAGAAAACCTTAGCATATATTCCAAGCTTAAAACAGGTAATACCTGTTCAAATCAGACTGCTTTTTATGTCTTAAAAATTACCCTGCGTGATTTGGTACGTTAAAAGATCATGATTACAGCATATCTTATTGCTATATGACTACGTCCTTTAAAATAACTAGAAATGCAGTTTTTTGTGATTCTCTAATAAAGCAGAAACAGTTGCAGCTTTTTTTGCTTTAAAAAAACCATGTCTTTTGTATATTAAAGTCCTTTACTTGCTGTATATTGCTGTTCATTTAAAAGAAAACAAATTTCTGTATTCAGGATCCTTTAAAGGTACCACAATTGCTGAATATTTTAGTACTTAAGAAGAATGTTAAACTTGAATAACTCGATATAAATAACACAAACTCATTTATTTTATTATTTTTAGTAACAGATTGTAAGTTACACAATTTCTTAGCATATTTAGTTTGATTAAAAATTCTTTCATATTTTCCAGAATTTCGCTAGTAATTCTGACAGTTGTCATCTGTAAGCAAGAACCTTTAAATAGTATAACGAACTCCCTTTATGGACTTAAAGAGTGGCAACTTCTCATCATATGTAACGATGAATAATACACAGAAATGTACAGTAATACATCTCGAATTAGTCTTCATTTTCTGTAACACAAGTTTAAATGAGTACTAACTACTAGAGAAAATTTATAAGTCCATATAAGTGTGATCATAGCATGAATTTGAAAAAGTTTATATTTAGATAATTTTACATATTACGCTGTACAGTAATACATCTCGAATTAGTCTTCATTTTCTGTAACACAAGTTTAAATGAGTACTAACTACTAGAGAAAATTTATAAGTCCATATAAGTGTGATCATAGCATGAATTTGAAAAAGTTTATATTTAGATAATTTTACATATTACGCTTTTAATTTTAGGTTTTTCAATTATACTATTAATTACCTGCCTTTATAGTCGTAAGTCATGATATTTACATATAAAATTAAAATAAATTTTCTCTTATCTGCTTGCTTTCAAATTGCTTTTAAATTGCATTTAGAAATTTAGATTTACTGTATAATAAAACTATTTATTATAAAATTATTTTATTTTTAAATTATATTTTTATAATATTTCCATTTCCTGAATAGTTCTTATTTTTTATCCTTTTCTTCTAAATTTGTAGACTTTCAGAAAAAAATATTTCCTTACACCTAAAATTTGTATAAACAAATTTCCAACTTTACCGCCTTAAAAAAATAAACATTTTCAAGTGTTTTATTAACTCAGTATGGAAAATTTACCGCCTTATAAAAATAAATAAATATTCAAAACTATAAAATGATAAATAAATATTTTTAATAAATAAATATAAAAATAACTAAAATATTTTAATTTTCTTAAGCAAAATGTTTATGTTAGAAGGACTAAAGTGACTACGAAGTCATTTAGAAAATATTTGACACATGTTGTTTCAAAACTTGGAAAATGTGTGAGGAAAAAGGGATGCTAAAAAAGGATTTACAAAGATGTTTAAAAACCTCAACAAATATGGTGAAAGAAAATGTTAATATTTATAAATAAAGTTAAATAAACACAAATTTTTAATTTGTAGGATAATTTAAAATTTAGTAAAACAAGATGTTAGACTTTTTTATATAGACAATGGTCAAAATTAATATTGCTTTATATTAATTTTGACTTAGTCTTAGTACTTTAAATGCACCACACTGAGCAGAGTTCTTAAGGCCAAAGTTAAATATTAATTGTATTACCTTAGAAGGACTTAAATCGAAATTTTATAAGGATCAACATTCATTCCTCTTCTTGTTGGAAAATTTATTTTAAAAAATAATTTTATTTTAGTGCTAATAATCAAATTCAATGAATTATTAGAAAACAATACTTTATTACTTTTAAATTATTATGACAAAAGGATTGCAGACAGCTACATTCTTTACAAAAATAAAACTTTTTTAAAATTTTAAACAATAATCATTTTAGCTTGTACCTTCCATATCTATAGTTTTTTAATGTTTTACAAAATTCGTCCATAAATTTAAAATTATTTTTCTTAAAATATCATTTTACCTTACCATAATCAATTCTCCAACACCACCTATAAGACCAGTGCAGTATAGGTTATAGTAATTAAAGCTCCCAAAAAGGTCAAAGCATTCATAAGGGCAATTGTAATAACGGCAAGGAAGATTTTCATAATGGAACTAAAATGTAAAGAGATCTCAGAGAAAAAATATGGTATATTAAGGAGTGAGATCGAAAAATTCTTAACATACATAATATTCAATAACTTGGAAACGGTTGATCTTAGAGTTTTCATTATTTTTTTAATAATTTGATAATTTAGCACAGATAACAGGTTCTAATCACTAATTATAAAATTGTGGACCATTTTTGAAAACCTTTTCTTTGGAGATTTGATAGTTGCTTCAGTCACTTTTTTGGAACAATGTGCACATCTTCTGTTAAAATCTTCGGTATTTTGGGACACCTTTTTTGTGCTCTTAAATTCACTTTTCACAAGAGCTCAATATCTCTCCACTGGTCTAAGCTATGGACAATTTTGAAAATTGACATCTCTTGGTACTAAAACTATGTTATTGATTTGTTACCACTCCAGAGCTTTCTTACCGTAGTGACATGATACCAAATGGATCCAAAAATATGTGGACACGTTGTGCTTTCTTAAGAAAAGAAGAGGTATTTTTTGCAAATATTCTTTTATGCATATTTTGGTATTTATAGATCCGAACGTATCAAATGACTTTCCTGTTTTGCCGCAACTGCAAAAAGATTGTCATACCATGAATTTAGTAAGAGATTTTTGCTGCTTTTGGGTCTTAAACTTATCTCCAACATTGCTTGGAGTATTAGCAATAACAATTTTTGAGACACAAGCTGTGAAGATTCTGCCAGCACTTACGTTTCTTCGTCAATTATACAGCTTGAGTATTTTTGTATGAAATTTGGTTTTAAATTCCGAGTCCTATTTTTGGCTTGTAATTTTTTTTTTGCAGAATTCCAGTTTGGAACTTTTTGAACTTTATATGTTATCAACTTTCCCATTAGATTTAAATTTTCGCACCAAATAGTCGAAGCACTGAGAAAACTGAGTTGATTTTCTACCAGATGTGTTTGGAGTTCCTTTCAATATGCCTTCAATTTTCTGGCCTTCCCAATATCATGTGGTCCTTTTTTCTTACCGAACTAGATTTCACATAAATAATCAAATTCTCCTGATACTGTTTAATAACATTAGAAACGGTTTTACGGACAACATTTAATTCTGTGGCCAATTATTTGTTTTTTAAAATTTTTTAATAACTTGTAGGAGGTAAATCTTTTCGTCACTTATTTTGATGAAAATAAGGACAAATTAACATTGTTGTTATTAAAAATAATAACTGAAGTATTTTTCCTTGATAACTAGATCAAAAAAAATTTTGAATATTGATTCCGAAAAAAGTTATGAGGCAAAATGTGTGTTAAGAATTTTTCGATCTCACTCCTTATTACATTACAATTATTGACCTGATCAAAATTAAAATTTTCTAATATATATATTTTTTTTTCCAAAAATTAATCTATTTATTGGCAATCAATTATTTTTCTTATTGTATCAATTAAGAAATTAATCAAATTCCGACCGTTTAGCAAACTATCACATTTATTTGCCAGTTAAACCTCCGACAAGTGATGTCACTGGTTCAACCAATGCTCCTACAGTTTCAAGAACGGGTTCAGCTGATGCAAAGGCCAGGACATTCATAATGGCTACAGCAACAATGGCAAAGAAGGTTTTCATGTTGATACTAAAATACGGAAAGAAAAATTTAAATAAAAAAAAAAAAAAAAAATAGAAATACAATTTTAATTTTGTTTAAGAAAATTTCAGAACTACTTACTGTTATAGAAATTGTTGTAAAAGTAACCGAAGAAAGGAAACTGTATGAAATTTTAAGCTTATGTTCCAGCTATTTATAGGAAAAAGTTAAGCAAAAAAAAAAAAAAAAAAGATTCAGATCACGATTTATAATATAAAAAATTAAAATATCTAACAAATAATAATAATTAATAACAATCACGACTTTTTACAAAAAAAAAAAAAAAAGAATTAATTTCAACTGGGTGTATATTTTATAAAAATTCCCATAAATTTGATTATAAATAATCAAACTTTTTCTAAAATTTTTAGTTTCTTTTTCAGTTACTAAAACAAAATAAAGTAAGTAGCTGAGAAATAATAAATTTTAATTAATATTAAGTAAATTTTAAAAATAAATTCTTTTCAATTTAGTTCCATCATGAAAACCTTCTTTACCTTTGTTACTATTGCCCTTATGAATGCTTTGGCTTTTGCCTCTGCTGAACCAGCTTTGCAAACTTTAAGGAGTGTAACTGATACGGCCACTGGTCTTTTGGATGTTGGTAAATAAATTTTGAAAGTTGCGGAGCTGCTGAAAATATGCTAAAGGGACAATAATATTTTAGGGATATTGATTTTAAATTTAAGAAAAATTTTTTTAAATATTAAGAAACTATGAATTTGAAAAATACAAACTGATTTCTGTTTTAAATAAAACTAAAAAATGTTTTATTCTCAAAAAAAAAAAAAAAAAAAGATCAAGAGCTTCTAAAAAAGAATATTTTCATTACTTCAAAAGTAGAACTAAGTGTATATTTTAAACCTTTTTGTAAGCTCTTAATAATGACTTCTAAAAAAGTGAAAATAAATAAATTTTTAACGGGAAAAAAGGTTAATAAGGTTAAAACAAGATTTTTGTAAAAAAAAATTTAAACATAGTTTAAACTATGTTTAAATTTTAAAGTGCTTCGAAAACAATGAACAAAAAGTATAAAAGAAGAACATCTTACTAATGACAACCCTGTGTTAAAAAAAAGAAGTTCTGCAGAACTTTTTCACCCTTTTTGCTGGCTTATATTATCGTATTCGAAACGTATCAAAAATTTATAGCTACAAATTTGGTACTTTTGCGAAATTCTAAAGACTAAGGGATCGAATAACATTTTTTTCTATTTGTACCCTAAACCAACATACATAGGTGTTTGGGGTCGACAAATAAATCCTACCCCATAGAAGCATAGTTGGACTTGTTATATTTTGATGTGCTAAATACGAATCTGCTTTCAGATTTTTTCCATCACGTCTGGAATTTTTTTATGAGCATGTCTAATATTTCGCCCATAGTAAGGCCTCTACACAGAGAATAATTCTATAAAGATTTATTAATGATATAGTCTATAAAAAAATAAATAATTTTAAAATTTTAATTCAATATTGCTGCGAAATAAAATTACTTTACCATTATAGTTCACAAAAGGAAACCTGGAAAAGAATTAAGTCCTCAAGAGTTTAAAAAATAACTTTGGAAGCCACACAGCCGCAAAATAAGTCAAGGTATAAAAATGGTCACTATCTCACAAAACAGTAGATTGACTAGAAACTAAACTCGTTTAACACAAGATCAACCAATAAGAAAATGAAGAATTCTTGAGTATTCCATGAATTTGTTTAAGGATTCTTTACCAAAAAGGATATTTGATCTTGAATGGTGGCTGAGCTATTACAGATATAAAATGTTGTCCATTTAAAAATTTTTATGGGAATCAACAAATTAATTCAAATTCCTCTTAATAAAAGAGGACTTACCAAGTGTTTGGTCCATATGGAAATAAATTGTAGTCCCTGTATTTTCTTCTTTGTGTATTGCTTTAATTTTAGTTTATTTTTTATTGATTTAAATTTATCTATTTTATGTATTTTTAATTTTTGTTTAAATAAATGACAAATATATGTATTTTCATATCTTCTTTGATCAGTATAAAAATATTTCGTTTGTAAATAACGAATTGATTTCTTTTTTGTTACTATAATCGAATTTTAATTGTTAATGTAACTGAAGGTTCAGTTTTTAGTTAAATTGTCGCAATACAATAAATTTTTAATTGGAAATCTTAACAATTCGTTAAGAAATATGAATTCAATGCGTTTGTTTCCCCTGAATTTGCTTAATATATTTTAACCAAGCATAATTGATTACAGTAACTGAATTAAAAATTAAAAGAACTATATTTTAAGTACAAATATGTTTTTAAAACTACAAAAGAGGAAAATCTATAGAACTAATAAAATTTTAATAGCTGCAATTAAGTTTTTATATAGTTTATCAAATATCCGGCTTCGTAACCATTTTCCAACTAATCTTTTTTCTGTGTGTAGTATATTTCCTTATAACTCAAGAACGGTATGCACAATTGATATAAATGATACATCAAAAGATGCGAACTAAAAATATCTTCAAATCTCGACAGCTTAATTTTTTTATGTGCTCAATAGTTTCGAAGTTATTTTGAAATAAATGTCCCAAAAAATACTTCTTTATCCAAAATTTTAGGTTTTTTTGTTATTAAAATTTCTTTTTAGAAGTGAAAGCATCCAAAATATTTCTGTTTATTACCTTTATCTTAAAGCTGGTAATGCTGCGAATAAAACAAGGCATGTATCTTCAAAATTGATGCACAAATCTTAATTTTATTCACAGTTAAGTAAAAATACCCATGTTACATACAATTGAGTAGAAATAAAGTGGTGGCCAAAAACAATTTTTTTTTTACTTGAAACAAAAATAGGTGTACTAGGTGGATTTTGACGAGTTAAACAAGAATATGCATTCACTTTTTTTCTATTATGTACTGATTTTTTTTATGTGCATAACTAATATCGTCATCTTATTCAGCGGTCACACTATAAAATTCGAGAATGGTTTATCAAACTTAGGCTATAACTCAAGAACCGTTTACACGATTTTGATAAACAATACACCAAAAGATTCATATGAAAATTGTCTTTAAGCTGTATCAACAATACTTTTTATTCGCTCAAGAATTTCAGAGTTATGGATCAAAATTTTCACCATTTTTCAAAAAAAGAAATTTTAATTTTTTTTCGGTACTATTTACCGAATAGTTACGGATATTATGTAAATTCAGCTCAAAGACAATTTAGGTCGCTATATATTGAAGTTTAATTTATCTTAATTGGACAAACTGTTCTCGAGTTATACAAGTGTCACTGCCTAAAGGCGGGGTCATAGTAGTCTTGCCCATAAAAAAGAAATCAATGCGTGATAGAAAAAAAGTAAAAGCTGATTCTTAATTAGCACGTTGAATTCCATCTAATCCACCTACTTTTTTTTATTTAAGACGAAAAAAAATTTTTTTTTTTGCCCACTAACTATAGGTACGCATGGGTATCCTAACTTAACTGTGAATGCAATCAAGATTTGTCCATCAATTTTTATGACACGTGGCTTTACTTACTCGTAGCTTTGAGATGATAAACTGAAACATTTTTGATGTTTTTACTTTTAAAAAGAAGTTTTAGTAAAAAAAATAAATTTTGAATTTAGCATGAACAAATTTTTTTCGGACACTTATTTCGAAATATCTCCTAAACTATTGATCGGATAGATCCTTAGAAGAACGACTTAAAGCCAATTTTATTCCACACATTTTGGTGTATTACTTATATAGATCGTACCGTTCTCGAGTTATAATGAATGGAAAAAAATTGAAAGCAGATTCGAGTTTAGCATGCGGAATTCCATCTAGTTTACATATTTTTATTTGAAGCAGCACGAAAAAAAATTTTTTTGTCGACCAGTGTTATTCGTTTGTGTTGATATTCATAACTCGCACAAAAACATCTTTGGACTCCCACTTTAAAGTATACCGTTGGACTCAAAACCATTTGTTGACTCGATTTAATGATGTCCCTACGTCTGTTTGACTGGTTGTCTGAGCATATAAATCTTGTTAGCAAAGTACAGGAGTAATTTTAAAGATGTCTTTATGAAATTTGGCACGAATAATTACCTTCGTATAAATTATTTAGAATAGTTGTAATCGATCCATTTTTTTTATTTCTTTATAAACATTCTCTCTCATACAAATAATAATTTCAAATTTATAAGTTTTGTATAAGTAAAAATTAAATGCCAAATTTCATGAAGATGAAGATCCAAAATTTACTATAGCTCCCACGTAAGACCCATTTTCAAGATTCAATTCAAAAGTTTATAAATTCAAATAAATATTAGTATCAACATAAATCCGTATTCGTATATATATAATATACGTATTCGAATTTCTTACTTCCTTGCAGTCTATGGTGGCAGTTGTGTACAAGTTATCTAGCCGACCACAATTGGGTACCACTAGTCACTTTATTAGCTACGTGACTAGTCACTTTAACATGGGCTTGTCCTAGGAGAAAGTCTATTGCGACCTCAACGTGTCATTACCTAGTGTCACTTTTTTGCATACTTAATCACCTACACGACTACCAAAGGGACAATAAAATGACAAATAAGTACTGCCACGGCAACAAGGTGACCCTTTTTTACATACACAATCACATCAAAGGCTACAAAGTATAAGTTTTATGAGCACACAACCATTTTACTGGTTACAATGAGTCAGTTAAATATGTTTGATAATTCTTTTCGTCTTCTTCCCGCTTACAATATAGTCAGTAAAAGTGCCAATGGATAATACACTTATTTTTGACCATAATCATCATAAGTCACGCTTTAAAGCAAATAATTAAAATTATAATTTTTAATTAGCTTAAACTAAAAAGTTATTTAATTTTATGACTTAATAAAATAAACCAATAATTTATAATTAGCCATATTTAAAAAAAAAACAAATTTTAATTAATATATATATTTTTTTTTATTATTATTTTTTTGCTACAAATAAATCAATCAACATTTTTAAACCCAGTTTTTGTTTAAATACTGGTTACTGAAGTTTTGAACTTCATACAATTTCTTTTTCTTACAAAACGTGAACTTAACATTTAAAAAGTAAGCAATTTTTAATTTTTTATTTAAAAACTTTTTTAACAAAAATTTATTGCTATTTTTTTAGCCTCACTATGAAAATAATTTTTACTAATGCTGCTATAGCCATCATGAATGCCTTGGTCTTTGTTATACTTTACGATGAAAGTGGTACTGGTGAACTTGTAAGAGGAAAATAAATTTGAGAAAAAATGCTACAAAATAATTAAAGTTTATTTATGAAATAATTAATACAATAAAATTGTTTTTCCTGGCAAAAATTTTAATTTCTTTAATTTAAAAATTAGTATTATTTTAATACATAAGTACTTCTACAAGTACATTTATTAAAGTGTCCTGAAGAAATAAGCGTATTGAAGAGCAGCACATTGAAAAAGTATTAAAAATATTATTTAAGTTGTCTTCAGTTTGCTAGCATCGATTTTGGTTAGTATTTATATATTTTTTCGATTTATATTAAATTTTACAAACGTCCTTCAGGAGTTTTCGATAATAAATTTTTAAGACTTAACATTTTTTTAGTAATTTGTAATTTTGAAGAAACTGATTTTCGAATAGTTGCAATTTTGAAAGAAACTCGAGCCTGAATAAATTAAATTAATTCTTGATCGTATAAAGTTCGAATAAAATTAAAAATTTACTCAAAATAACTTTTAAATTTAAAATGACAAACAGAAATAAATGATTTAATTATAATTTTATAATCAGTTAGCAAAATTTTCTTAAATTTCCCTTCAAATATTATTTTTTAGTGCAATGTTTTTTGAAATAAATAAATCTTATCAATAAACCTAATAAGTATACATACGCGCAAAAAAAAAAATGATTTCGAAAAACATTTTAATTAAATTATTAATCAGAACTTTAAAATGATTTCAAAAACTTTTATAGTTAAACAAATTAAAATCTATGAAGTCTAATTTGTGATTCAAATTTTACATAGAAAAATCTTAAATCCAATTTTAATAACGAATGTTACATAACCAATTATGATTAATTTGAATAATTTATTAATTGATACAATTAAAGAAGTAAGTAATAGTATTTATCTTTGAGAAATCGTTTAAAAGACCATATTCTTTTTTTTTGTAGGAATAAACATATTTAAGTTAATTTTTCTGGTTATAGAATAAAATGTAATTTCCCATTTTTACACCTTTTTGGTATTTTTTTCCTTCACAGCTATAATAAAAATTGTATTTCAATGAATTTCTAATTTGTAGTGGTATATGTTATGTATATGTATTTCAATAACATTCTAGCAGTTTATTTGGTGGCGATTAACACGCTTTTAGACAGTAAGATTCATTGGTGTATAGTCACTTACGGTCTCCATCGATCAACAATGAGTTCACTATCAATTGCTACTTTACTGACCATATTGTAAGCGGGAAGAAGACAAAAAGAATTATCAAACATATTTAACTGACTCATTGTAACCAGTAAAGTGGTTGTGTGCTCATAAAACTTATACTTTGTAGCCTTTGATGTGATTGTGTATGTAAAAAAGGGTCACCTTGTTGTCGTGGTAGTACTTATTTGTCATTTTATTGACCCTTTGGTAGTCGTGTAGGTGATTAAGTATGCAAAAAAGTGACACTAGGTAATTACACGTTTAGGTCGCAATAGGCTTTCTCCTAGAACAAGCCCATGTTAAAGTGACTAGTCACGTAGCTAATAAAGTGACTAGTGGTACCCTAATGTAGTCGGTTAAGTAATTTGTACGCATCTGCCACCACAGACTGCAGGGAAGTAAGACATTCTTGTTAGACCTGTGGTTAATTTTGGATCGATAACACTGGTCGATAAAAACATTTTTTTCGAGCTCCTTCAAAAAAAATAAATAAATAAATAAATATATATATATATATAGACTAAATGGAAATTCGTATGCTAAACTCGAATCTGCTTTCAGTTTTTTTCCATCAGGTCGGGATTTTTTTATGGGCGTGTCTAATATTGTGCCCTAAATATGCCGATTACTCGAGTATATCTCACTATTATTTGAGAACGGTATGCACGATTTATATAAATGATATACCCCAATATGCGGAATAAAATTAGCATTAAATCGCTCTACTACGAAATTTTTATCCGCTCAATAGTTTAGGAGATATTTCGGAAAAAGTGTAAAAAAAATTTCATGTAAAATTCAATTTTTTTTTTTTAAGTGAAAACATCAAAAATATTTAAGTTTATCGCCTTTATCTCAAAGCTGGCGAAACTACGAGTAAATAAAGCCACGTATTATAAAAATTGATGCACAAATCTTGATTGGATTCACAGTTAAGTTTGGATACCCAGGTACTTTTTTTCTATCACGTATTGATTTTTTTTATGGGCATGACTACAATGACCCCGCCTTTAGGCAGTCACACTTGTATATCTCGAGAACAGTTTGTCCAATTAAGATAAATCAAACTTTAATATATAGCGACCTAAATTGTCTTTGAGCTGAATTTACATAATTTCCATAGTTATTCGGTATTTAGTACCGAAAAAAAATTAAAATTTCTGTTTTTGAAAAATGGTGAACATTTTTATCCATAACTCTGAAATTCTCGAATAAAAAATGTTTTTTTTCGTATGCATCTTTTGGTGTATCATTTATCAAAATCGTGTAAACGGTTCTTGAGTTATAGTCTAAGTTTGACAAACCATTCTCGAATTTTAAGGTGATGATATTAGTCATGCACATAAAAAAAAAAATCAGTACGTGATAGAAAAAAAGTGAATGCAGATTCTTGTTTAACTCGTCAAAATCCACCTAGTACACCTATTTTTGTTTCAAGAAAAAAAAAAATAGTTTTTGGCCACCACTTTATCTCTACTCAATAACATGAGTATTTTTACTTAACTGTGAATAAAATTAAGATTTTTGCATCAATTTTGAAGATACATGTCTTGTTTTAATCGCAGCATTACCAGCTTTAAGATAAAGTTAATAAACTGAAATATTTTGGATGCTTTCACTTCTAAAAAGAAATTTAAGTAACAAAATAACCAAAAATTTTGGATAAAAAAGTATTTTTTCGGACATTTATTTAAAATAACTTCTAAACTTTTGAGCACATTAAAAATTAAGTTTGCGATACTTGAAGATATTTTTAGTTTGCATCTTTTGGTGTATCGCTTATGTCAATCGTGCACACCGTTCTTGAGTTAAAAGGAAATATACTAGAGTAATGGCCTTACTATGGGCAAAATATTAGACATGCTCATAAAAAAAATCCAGACGTGATGGAAAAAAACTGAAAGCAGATTCGAATTTAGCACATCAAAATATAACAAGTCCAACTATTCGTCTATGGGGGAGGATTTACTTGTCGACCAGTGTAATACCCCAAACACCTATGTATGTTTGTTTAGAGTACAAATATAAAAAAATGTTATTCGATCCCTTAGTCGTTTTTTTTTCGCAAAAGTACCAAATTTGTAGCTATAACTTCTTAATAGGTTTCGAATACTATAATATAACCCAGCAAAAAAGGTGAAAAAGTTCTGTAGTACTTCTTTTTTTTATTTTATTTAAAACAAAAATTAGTAAAGTTTGTATTTTTCATATTCATAGTTTCTTAATATTTTAAAAATTCTTTCTTAAATTTAAAATCAATATCCCTAAAATATTATTGTCCCTTTAGCATATTTTCAGCAGCTCCGTAAATTTCAAAATCTATTTACCAATATCCAAAAGACCAGAAGTCGTATCAGTTACACTTCTTAAATTTTGCAAAACTGGTTCAGCAGATGCAAAAGCCAAAGAAGGTATTCATGATGGAACTAAAGTGAAAAAAAATATTTTTAAAATTTACTTAAAATTTATTATGTGTTAACAATTTTTCATCTCCTTACCTTTGAAAAACTTTAGTTTTGTTTTAGTAACTTAAAAAGAAAACAAAAATTTTAGAAAAAGTTTGATTATTTATAATCAAATTTATGGGAAATTTTTTATAAAATATACACAGAAAAAATTATTACGATCTTTTTTTTCAATTAACATTAATTTAACTATACTTTTATATCTTATATACATTTTTAATTCATCCAATCAACTACTTGATTGATGTAATTAATATATTAATTGGGAATTTTTTTCTGTTTTGTAGTTTTTACTGTTTTTAGTAATTGATATAATCATTTTGGTTGGAGGTGCAAATTTAAACAAATTTTTAATTGAATGAATTATTTTCTAACATATTTGTTAATTGGTGACTTTTTTCTGTGTATAGTTTAAATTAAAATTTAAGTTTGTTATAAAAAGTCGTGATTGTTATTAATTATTATTTTTATTTGTTAGTTATTTTTAATTTTTTTATTATAAATCGTGATCTGAATCTTTTTTATTGCTTAATTTTTTCCTATAAATAGCTAGAACATAAGCTTAAAATTTCATACAGTTTCCTTTCTTCGGTTACTTTTACAACAATTTCTATAACAGTAAGTAGTTCTGAAATTTTCTTAACCAAAATTTAAATTTTATTTATTTTTTTTTTTAATTTAAATTTTTGTTTCCAAATTTCAGTATCAACATGAAAACCTTTTTTGCCATTGTTGCTGTTGCCATTATGAATGTCCTGGCCTTTGCATCGGCTGAACCCATTCTAGGAACTGTAGGAGGATTAGCTGAACCGGTGACATCACTTGTCGGAGGTTTAACTGGCAAATAAACGTTATAGTTTGCTAAACGGTCGGAATGTTGATGGAAAATAATTAAAATGTAAATAAAATAAAGAACTTTGAGAAAAAAATAAAATATACTTACATACATTCCTATAAATCTATAGAAATTACTTATTAATATGGAAAAATGGGATTGGTTTTTAGGGACTTAATAATATTTGGCTCAAAACTGTTATTGGTTTGAAATAAATAAATTTCAAAATTTTCATCATGATAACCTTTTCTCTGGAAATATAATTATAATTTATAAATTTGGTTTAAATAAATTTTCTAATGTAATATACAAGATCATGCGACAGGGATGTTTATTGAAAATTTTTAAATTGTAGCCGTAGAACTCCCGATATGAACTTAATACTTTCAAGTAATCAACTATAATGATATTTATGTATAAATTTATAATTCCTGCCGAGAAGTAGTTTTTATTTATTAATCCTATTACAAATGTCCTTCTTTACCTATTCACTGTTTTTATTAAACATTTAATATTAATAATACAAATTATACTGGTCGGAAAAAAAAATATTTTTTTTGTCCTTCTTCGATCAAAAATATATAAGCTAGATGGACTTTGACGGGCTAAACTCTTATCTACTTTCAGTTTGGATCAGGTCCGGAATTTCTCTAAATAAGGTAATTACACAAGTATATTTTACATTAATTCGAGAAATGAAAGTAAGCTCGTGTCCACATATTCCCCTTAAGGGAATTTTTCTTTCGATCAGTGTTATTGATAACAATATGTTTCCGAATATTAATGAGTTTATGAGACTCCGATTCAAAACTTTTATTTTAAAATACCAAGCTGAGACTGGGTATCAAGAATAATAAAATTTTGTTTCCAAATGATATAAATAACAAATTTAAATTGTACCAACTTGATCATTGTACTAATTGTATCAAAAAAAAAAAGTACAATTGTACAAATTTTGATATCCCTGACACGAGCTGATGGTAAATATATGGACATATATATTTGTTAACATTTTTAAATTTTACCTACAAATTCCACATTTCTTACAGCTCTAGAAAAAGTGATTGGCAAACATTTTAGAACACATAAAGGTTTCTAAAACTGTATTCTTTTTGTATATCCAATAAAATAAAATTAATCGAAAATACTAGACCAATATCTTACAAAATTGAGATAGTTAAAATTTTGAAGATATTATCAGGAGCTTTAAAATTATATAAAAATCTGGAAAGAAACAAACATTTAATTAGTGGTTAAAAATTGTCTATGTCAGAGATACCATATTTTGAGCCCTCATAACTCCGCTACTGAGATATATATATTAACATATACATATGAATATTTTATTATAGGATCGCACTACAATTTTTAAATTCATTCGGATAAAAGTTCTATTACATCCATTGGGAAAAATTTTGATAATTTAAGTTTAAAGGATATACTTTAAGGCGAACACTATGACTTGGTACTTTTTTTTTTCTCAAAGTTGTACTTTTCTAATGTTTTTAAAAAATAAACTTACCATCATAAAGTTAGCTGATATGGTTCTTAGTGAATTAGAAATCAAGGAAAGTGGTTTTAAGTTGTCAGTTTTTATCCACTATTGGTACCACAGAAGGAAGTCTAATGGTACTTTTTTAAAATATTTTTGAATTATAAGCCATAAAAGATACTTTCTGTATATCCCCTGCGGGAAATTTGTGGCATATGCAGTAATGGACCGGTGCCTCAGTACCAGTTGAGTACCAGTTGATACCTAACTCGTCACAAAAGTTCCAATTGAGAACCGTTGAGTGTTAATTTATAACATGCTTGTTAAGTGCGCAATTAGCAACTCTCGCGTAATAACAATCAGTGGCTGAGTGGTTAACGTCGATGACAATAGCATAACATACAGATGAACATGGGTTCGATTCGGTACGCCGCCATCGATATTATCGAAAAATTATAAAATAAAAATAAACATAATTTAATAAAAATGATAACAAAAAAAAAAAAAAAAAAATAAAATAAAAAAAATTAATAAAGTAAACAAATACCGATTTCTTTTTTATAAAATTTGTATTAAATTAATCGTTACTAGGGTGATCGACGCGGTTTTCCAACCGGTTTTTTCAGTCAATGTGCTGTCGGTTTTTTCAAAATGTTAATTTTTCGAATGTCGAATAGACCGGTTTTTTTAAACACAAAAAACCGGTTTCAAAAATAGCATTTTATTTCAGAAAACATGTACTAAATAGTGATAGTGATATTTGAAAATTTAGGAATAATTTTTTAAATATTCATAAAGACTGATTTCTTATGTTTTTAAAAAATATTTTAAGTCTAAATTGGAATTTATTCTGTAATATTAAACAAATAAATAATTAATAATTATCCTGTATGACCCAATTTAATTTTTTTGATCCAATATTTCTTTTATTTTTTAAAGGTGTTGTGTTAAAAAAGTTTCACCTGCAGAATCGTTTCAATCGAGACTTAATTAATATACTATCTCCATATTAAGCCATGGTTTCTGTTTATGCTAACTAAAATTTAGATGATTTTTTCTACAATTTTGAAACATAATTATCTTCTAGTCATCTAGATATATAATTTGCTTAGCATTTGTTTTCTTTCCAAAGCTTTCTGAAGCTACCAAACGACGTAGAAAATTAAAATTTGGCTTAATTATAAAATATTTTGTCCAACAAATCCTAATGGAGCCATATTTTGAAATTTTTATCAGGGAGGTGATAAAAGAGGATTTATGTGTCTTTTTCTAAGAATTTTTTTCTCTTTCCAGAGCTTTCTAAAGCTCTCAGAAGACATAGAAAATTAAAATTCAGCTTAATTGTAACCCTATTCGTCCTACAAATTCTAACGGAGCCAGATTTTGAAATCTCTATCAGGGAGCGAAAATACGTGAATCTATATATATGGATTTAAATATATCTTTCCTAAGCAATGTTTCCTTTCCAGAGCTTTCTGAAGCTCCCAGACGACGTAAGAAACTAAAAATCGGCATACTTTTAAAACTATTCGTTCAATAAATTTTGACAGTACCAGATGTTTCTACCAGGGACCAAAAAGTCTGTTTTGGTATTAAGAACTTTTGAGTTGCTATACTTATTGTTTTCTCTCCAAATCCTATAAAAAACTGATTCTGTATTTCGGCCAGGGAGCGCATTTACGACGATTTTTTTTATTTTGAAAGGTTTACGAATTTAAAACTTTAATCAATATAATTCCAATAAATTTGAACGGCTTCAAATAATTGACTTCGATTAGGGAGAGGAAGGTGTCTAAATGTTGTTCATATTTTTTTCTTTTAATTTTCGGATTTGTTTGTGCATATTTTCATTATTATATTATTTTTGCTGACATTGTTAGGCTTTTACGCTTGTATTTAATAAATTTTAACTTAATTATAAGAATTGATTTTTTTAAAGAAATTTAAAAGTGACAGGTTCCTCTCATATAAAGTTCCAGAACCGGAACCGGTTACTGGCCCTGAAAACCTGTCACGTGACTAGTTTGAACCGGTTCTCTTTACTCTAGGGTCGTATGTTATGAATTGAGAAACATGAAATTAAAATTACGAGGCTCTGAATGAGTGGGAAGAAATATGAAAGAACGATTTGTTTCTTTTTAATTCTTCCAACAATACTTTTTAAATCTTCTTTAATATTGAATGCAGAAGCCTGAAATTAAACATAAAAGGCCCTGAGTGAATGAGATCTTATATAAAGAGATTTTTTGATACTTTATTGTCCTTCTTATGGTAGTTTTTGAATTTTGTATAGTAATTAACCTATGTGTGTGAGAATCCGAAAAAAGATACTTTATGGTACTTTTTCGTTCTTCTAACACTCTATTTTTTAAATGATCCTGAGTAAATAAAATTGTATATGAATGGACTTCTTGGTATTTTTGAATACTTTTTTGTTCTTCTATTGGTACTTTTTGGATTTGGTAAAATATTTGACTAAGAAATATGAAATCAACATATATTATTTTTATGGTACTTTATATTCCTCTAATGTTACTTTTTTTTTATTAAATGAACCCAGAAGCATGAAATATAATTACATGTATGTAAAAATCCACAAGCGGTCACTTTCTGGTATTTTTTAATTTCTTGATAATTAACCTAGAAACATGAAATTAGATATATGTACTTGGCCCTAATTGGCTTTTTAAGGAAGGAACTTTTAGGTACTTTTTTGTTCTTCAAATGGTACTTTTTAATTTTTTTTTTTATATAATAATTAACGTACAAATGTAAAGTTCAAGATATATGGTTCTACGTGGGTGAGAATACACAAATCCTATGTATCTTTTTAGCCAATAAACTCAGAGACAAAATAAGTCACATTAATCTCTATTAATAAATTAATAATAACAGTGATGGTACTTTTTGAAAATCTTTTTGGTACAATGCCTCAGCCCTTGAATGTTCCTTATTTAAGTAAAAACCTGGAGGCGTGAAATTGGAATTATTAGGAGGTGTGTTTGAGAAGTATGTTACTCATTTTCTGAAGTGGTTAAGTTTAATTTTTGGTTTTTTCACTTTGACAGAACAATTTGTTTTTGCTAAATTTACTAAGGTAGACCCGCTAATGTAGTATTGGTTTAATTGCTAATGTGCTTTTAATTAAATTACACTAGTATTCAGAATAAAACCGAAAGCAGATTCGTATTTAGCATGACAAATTCCATCTAGTCTTATTTAAGAAAGGATTTTTCTGCCAATCAGTGTAAGCGTTCTGCGATTAAGTTTTTTATCATTTTTCAAATGCCTTTATGACCCATAAACCAGAAAAAAACTCAAAATAAATATATATATATATTTTTTTTAAGATTTTTATTTAAAAATAAGTTGCCCCAAATACATTTTTACAATTATGTTGCCAATCCGTTTTTTTGCTATCCAATCATTAGATTCACTTGCCACCTAAACCGCCTGTTAAACCTCCAGCTAGACTTGTTACTGTTCCAGTTACACCATCTAAAGCACCCAAAATGGGATTAGCCGATGCAAAAGCTAAGACATTCATAATGGCTACAGCAACAGTGGCGAAGAAGAATTTCATGGTGAGACTAAAAGCGAAAAATTAGGATTAAAAATGTTTATTTATAAAAAAATATTTCTAAATAGAATATTTACCGTTTAAATGTTTGTTTTACAAGTTACTAAGAAAGGAAACTGTATGAAGTTTAAAGTTCTATGAGGGACTATTTAAAGTAAAATTTTTAGTATTAGAAATTGAAGCAATAACACGATTTGAGATAAAAATTAAAATATTAATTAAGTTGCTAGAATAAGTAATAAAAAAATTAATTAAATTTTGTCACGATTTATAATTAAAGTAATTATAGAGTTTTGAATGTAGTTTTTAAAACTGTTAATGAATATTTTTATTATCTTTATGAAAGCTTGTGACTAAAACACAATCTTTTATGATTGAAATTAGTGACAGAAAAAAATATTTTTGAAAAATTTCAATTAAACTAATAATCAGAATTTTAAAATGTTTTGAAATATTTTTATAACTAAATAAATTGCTAAAAATCTAAGTATTCTAACAAATTGAATTCAAATTTTATATAGAAAAATTTAAAATCTAATTTCAATTACGTATGACATATGTTTAATTATTTTATTAATTAAAATTCAATCTATGAACAAATTTGTCTATTTAATTAATTCGAATAATTAAATAGACAAATTGTTCATAGGTTGAATTTTAATTAATAAAATAATTGAATATATGTCATACGTAATTGAAATTGGATTTTAAATTTTTCTATATAATTTATTTTTATTTATCATTTTTTTTATTGATATTTGATTAATTTATTAATCATTTATTTGTATGGGTGCCCATATAGGCTAGTTGGTAGTGAACTTGTCTATCGATCTGAGAGTCGTGGGTTCGATTCCCACCAGAGACTCTGGTCTGTTTCGCTACAATAGGCTGACGGTTTACGTTACTAAGCACAATTTAAATTATGTTAGAATAAAATTTGTAAGTAAGTAAGTAAGTAAGTAAGTAAGTAAGTAAGTAAGTAAGTAAGTAAGTAAGTAAGTAAGTAAGTAAGTAAGTAAGTAAGTAAGTAAGTAAGTAAGTAAGTAAGTAAGTAAGTAAGTAAGTAAGTAAGTAAGTAAGTAAGTAAGTAAGTAAGTAAGTAAGTAAGTAAGTAAGTAAGTAAGTAAGTAAGTAAGTAAGTAAGTAAGTAAGTAAGTAAGTAAGTAAGTAAGTAAGTAAGTAAGTAAGTAAGTAAGTAAGTAAGTAAGTAAGTAAGTAAGTAAGTAAGTAAGTAAGTAAGTAAGTAAGTAAGTAAGTAAGTAAGTAAGTAAGTAAGTAAGTAAGTAAGTAAGTAAGTAAGTAAGTAAGTAAGTAAGTAAGTAAGTAAGTAAGTAAGTAAGTAAGTAAGTAAGTAAGTAAGTAAGTAAGTAAGTAAGTAAGTAAGTAAGTAAGTAAGTAAGTAAGTAAGTAAGTAAGTAAGTAAGTAAGTAAGTAAGTAAGTAAGTAAGTAAGTAAGTAAGTAAGTAAGTAAGTAAGTAAGTAAGTAAGTAAGTAAGTAAGTAAGTAAGTAAGTAAGTAAGTAAGTAAGTAAGTAAGTAAGTAAGTAAGTAAGTAAGTAAGTAAGTAAGTAAGTAAGTAAGTAAGTAAGTAAGTAAGTAAGTAAGTAAGTAAGTAAGTAAGTAAGTAAGTAAGTAAGTAAGTAAGTAAGTAAGTAAGTAAGTAAGTAAGTAAGTAAGTAAGTAAGTAAGTAAGTAAGTAAGTAAGTAAGTAAGTAAGTAAGTAAGTAAGTAAGTAAGTAAGTAAGTAAGTAAGTAAGTAAGTAAGTAAGTAAGTAAGTAAGTAAGTAAGTAAGTAAGTAAGTAAGTAAGTAAGTAAGTAAGTAAGTAAGTAAGTAAGTAAGTAAGTAAGTAAGTAAGTAAGTAAGTAAGTAAGTAAGTAAGTAAGTAAGTAAGTAAGTAAGTAAGTAAGTAAGTAAGTAAGTAAGTAAGTAAGTAAGTAAGTAAGTAAGTAAGTAAGTAAGTAAGTAAGTAAGTAAGTAAGTAAGTAAGTAAGTAAGTAAGTAAGTAAGTAAGTAAGTAAGTAAGTAAGTAAGTAAGTAAGTAAGTAAGTAAGTAAGTAAGTAAGTAAGTAAGTAAGTAAGTAAGTAAGTAAGTAAGTAAGTAAGTAAGTAAGTAAGTAAGTAAGTAAGTAAGTAAGTAAGTAAGTAAGTAAGTAAGTAAGTAAGTAAGTAAGTAAGTAAGTAAGTAAGTAAGTAAGTAAGTAAGTAAGTAAGTAAGTAAGTAAGTAAGTAAGTAAGTAAGTAAGTAAGTAAGTAAGTAAGTAAGTAAGTAAGTAAGTAAGTAAGTAAGTAAGTAAGTAAGTAAGTAAGTAAGTAAGTAAGTAAGTAAGTAAGTAAGTAAGTAAGTAAGTAAGTAAGTAAGTAAGTAAGTAAGTAAGTAAGTAAGTAAGTAAGTAAGTAAGTAGGTATGTAAGTAAGTAAGTAGAAAAATACTTCAGTTATTATTTTTAAAAACAACCATGTTAATTTGTTCTTATTTTTATCAAAATAAGTGGGGAAAAAATATGTGTCCTACAAGTTATTAAAAAAAATCTAAAAATTTCAAATAGGTCCTGCAAATAATTGGTCACAGAATTAAGTTTCAGCCGTGAAACTGTTTCTAATGTTATTAAACAGTGTCAGGAGAATTTGGCCATTGATGTGAATCCTAGTTCGGTAAGAAAAAAGGACCTCATGACATTGGGAAAGCCAGAAAATTTAAAGCATATTGAAAGGGACTCCAAACACATCTGGTAGAAAAGCAGCTTAGTTTTCTCAGTGCTTCGACTATTTGGTGCGAAAATGTAAAGCTAATGCAAAGTTGATAACATATAAAGTCCAAAAAATTCCAAACCTGAATTCTGCAAGCCAAAAATAGGACACGGAATTTAAAACAAATTTTCATACAAAAATACTCAAGCTGTATAATTGACGAAGAAACGTATGTGGTGGCAGAATTTCAGAAGCTTATGTGTCAAAACTTTTTATTGTTATTGCTCGAGGCAATGTTAGATAAAAGTTTAGGACCCTAAAGCAGAAAAAATGTTTTACAAAATTTATTGTAAAACAAGCTTTTTCAGTTGCGGCAAAACAGGAAAGTCATTTGATACATTCGGATCTATAAATACCAAAATATGCATAAAGGAATATTTGCAAAAAAGACTTATCCTTTTCTTAAGAAAGCACAACGCGTCCACATATTTTTGGACCCATTTGGTATCATGTCACTACGGTGGTAAGAAAGCTCTGGAGTGGTACCAAATCAATAACATAGCTTTTGTACCAAGAGAGGTAAATCTTCAAAATTGTCCATAGCTTAGACCAGTGGAGAGATCTTGATCCCAAAGTACTGAAGATTATAAAAGAAGATGTGCACACTGTTCCAAAAAAGTGACTGAAGCAACTATCAAATCTCCAATGAAAGGGTTTTCAAAAATGGTCCACAATTTCATAAATAGTGGTTACAACTACAAAAATTATATATATCTGTAATCTGTGCTAAATTATAAAATAATTAAAAAAACTCTAAGAATAACCATTTCCAAGTTATTGAATATTATATAAGTTAAGATATTTTCGAACGCACTCCTTATATGCTAAATAGAAATTTTTAAATAAATAATGACATAATTACTCTATTTCTTAGCAATAAAATAAACTTGTCTCGCTACGCTAATCAGTTTCAAAATACTTTCTAAATACTCATCTAAAATTTAATAGACTTATTTGGATAATTTCCAATTTTTTTCTTAAAGCATGAAATTAACGTGAAAACCAAGGTAAAGCAAAATATTTTCCTAGGAATCTTTAAAGGAATTTAAAAAAAATTTCTATTAAAACAATTGTCAACATCAAGTACAAGAAAACTTAATGATGACAATAAAATTATCAGGAAAATTGCAAATTTCATAGTATTGTTTTAATATAAAACGAAGAAATTTTCTGTGACATATTAATACAAATGGAGTCATATTATTTCTGGTATCATGGTTTAAAAATAGCATAAAGTTTTCTCAAATGGCCATAGCAAACAGCTGTAACAAATTTTACTTAAACATTTTGGGATTTTTCTTAAATGTACAAGTTGTTTAGAATTTAAGTCAAACAGAACAAATCGATTCTGTGTGGCCATGTAAAACAAGGATATTTTTGGTTTCCTTGCTCTCTTTCATTTTATTATAAATCTTTTGTGTTTTTTTACAATTCCCAAGAATAAAAAGTTTTAATTTGGCGTGAAAAAGAATCCAACAGGAATATAAAATGTTTGAACATGTTAAAGACTATAAAACAAACAAAAGATTTTAGTTAAAATGAGCACAAAACAATGATCGAACACGGTATGAGACAAAAAAAAAAAGAGCGTAACAAATTTGTTGAGGGAATAAAGAACAAGAAGAAGTGTGTCTCTAAATGTCCTTGCTACTATAGTTAGCATAAGAATTTAAACAAAACGTGTGCATATACACAGCAGGTTAAGGCTGCCTTAGAAGTCATAGTAGTTTTAGATCATTTTGTATGGGGTTTCCTTTGACATTGTTCTTTAAAGGAAAATTTGTTACGCTTTTAAATTTTTGTCTCTTGTTTTATGTTCTGTTTTTCTTTTAGAGCTAAATTCCTGTTGGATTTGAAAGAATGTAAAAAGTCATGCTAAATTAAAAACTTTTTATTCTAAAGAAATTTAGAAAAAAATTTTTAATGCAACAAAATGTTTCTTGTCTTGTATTTTCAAATCGATTTGTTCCATTTCTTTGACATTCTATAATATGAACAGAAAAAGTCAATATCAATACAATTTTGTACAGCTGTTTAGTTATGGCCAATATTTCTTCAACTAAAAAAAAAGACTTTTAAATTTTTGTTTTGTTTTTTCATTTAATTTGAAAGCATGACTAAATTTTTGTCTTTTTCTTTTAAAGAAAAAGAAATACCAAATTCTAACCAAAAGCCTTAAAATTCTTAAGAAATCCAGAAAACCATAGTATGAAATTTGCAATTTTCTTAATAATTTTATTGACATCATTTGATTTAGTCTTTATTGTCTAAAGAAAATGATTTAATTTTTGTAAGAATTTCTTAGGAAAATATTTGGCAAAACCTTGGTTTTCTTGTTAATTTCATGCTTTAATTTGTTGATAAATTAGTTTTAGAATTTAAAATAAGAAAATTACTTAATCTATTTAAAGTTATATTAGCGTAGCGAGACATGTTCATTTCCATACATCATTAAAACATTTAGTGACATAATTAAGAAGTAATTTAAGACAGCTGACTTTTTAAACTCAGAAATGAGAATACAAATTGGAAAAATATGAAAGAAGTAGCATAACTAAATCACTTAAATTGTACTTAAAAATTAAATTTTCGTACGAAAATCTAAAAAAAAAAAAAACTGGGACACTTAAAAGAATTGGAGCCAATTTTATACCAGAAAGCTATTAAACGCTGATTCTGCAGCAGAGGTTTTTCAGGTAGTTTGGATGAACGCTATTTAAAAATTCTAAACCTCTAATAGACTTTTTTTTGCATTAACTCTAGTTCTAGCTATTAGTCACGATTTGTAAATTTAAAGAGGTATCACTTTATATTGAAGCTTATCTCGAAAACGACTTATCTGATTTTATTTAAAAAGATCTCAAAACATTAAAATTGTCTTCAAGCCATACTTACATTACTTTTTAATATGGCTAATAGTTCTGGAAATATGAAGCCTTATTTTGTGAAAAAATATACAAAATTAAAAAAATCCTTCAAAAATTCTTAAAAAATCGAAAATGTTAAAAGTTCAAATTTTTTGTTCTTTAATCATAAAGATAAAGTTGTTGTTAATAAAATAAGATAATTTTCTTTAAATTCAAGAATTAATTGTTGGTTTTATTCACAAATAAGTGAAGTTACTCATATACAAATTACGTACAAAAATGTTAAAAATGCAAAACAAAAAAAAAAAAAAAAATGAAATTGAAAAAAGATTCGGCTGTGCCGAATCTTTGATACCCTTCACCATATTACCATCTTATCGACATCATATTACCATATTACCGACAATTAATAAAATTTTCGCCTTAACGTATGCTTGCATATTTTCTAAATCTAAATTTTTTTCAAACTACGAAAATTTGAATATGAAAAAAAAAACAATCATAACAGGCTTTGCTTTTAAAAAAGAAACAACAACAATTCCATATATATTTATTTTTGTATGTACAAACTGACTGAATACACAAAGAACAACAACAACACTGTTATTCATTATATTACTGCTGTTGCTAACTAAACTACTTGTCTATACAAAAAACAAAAAACGTCACTAATAGTCATTACAATGCTTAATATACATGTTTGTTGGTGTATTTATATTCTTAACAGATTTGTTTTTGGGCCATAACTCTGTTGATTATGAACGAATTTGGTTTATTAAAAAAACCGAAATTTTATAAAAATATTTATGACTGATCTATATAAAATCTGTATCTGTAGCTTGAACAAGAGCTTCAAAAATAAAAAATTCGTTTTCCCCGATATCTCAGTTATTACTGAACCGATTTATTTCATTTTTTCAGAACAAAAATTCAGAAAAAAATGTCCGAGAATTCTTTGTAAAAACGAAGTCCGTAGTGTATACAGAGGCTTCAGAAACTGGAAAACCGGTTCAAAAACCCGGTTTTTTGAACATATCTCCGCATTGTATGAACCTATCTTGCTGAATTCCAATAGCAAAATTCTCGAAAGCATTTCCGATCGTTTGACATACATATTATATATGTCAGTTATCGGTGGGCTTCATAAACGCCATTTCAACCGACACACGGACGGACATGGTCCAATCGTCATCGCTTCTTACAAGGATTCCGAAAATATAAACTTTTTTGCTCTCCGACGAAAATTGTGGAAATTACAAACGGAATGATAAACTTATATATACCCTTTACACCTGTGGTGAAGGGTATAAAAAAAAAATAAATTGATCACAAATTTTAATCACTCTTCTCAATAATTTTTAAATGAAATTAATTCTACTATTTAAGGAACTAGAACCAATTTAAAATTTTTGATATAAAAATTGATCTTTAGTATAAAAATTAATCGATTACAGATTTTTATATAAATTGGATTGTTATATAAATTGGACTAAGCCGGTTTTATATTTTTTATATAAAAATCAATTTTTGCTATGAAAACTAAATGATTATAGATTTTTATTATTTTCTAAATTGGGCTGCTATTTGAGGAACTAGAACAAATTTAATCTGTTATTTTTATAGTGGACTTGTGTCTTTCTTACATATACCAGTTATAAACATTCTGGAGAACTTTTTTAATATTAAAATCTTCAGAAAATTAGTAAAATATATCTCAATCCCATATCTTAATGACTCCAATATCATACCTCATGGTTTATACTTTAATACAAGAGCATTCAAAGGCTGAGATATAATACCAACTGTATGGGTTCCACAAACAGTTATCAATTTTTGGAATATTTTAGTTAAAAAAGTACCAAAACATAAATTTGTTAAACACTAAATAATTATATTTTCAAAAAGTACTAACAACATTTTTTTTTATATTTGTGATAAGAAAATAGTTCGTTTTAAAATTTATTTCTGTTTTTTTTATTTTAGAAGAAACTGTAGGGTACCAATAAAGTATCAAAATGCAGTTTTTACATCCTAAATTTCTGAAACTTCAGAAAGTACGAAATTATTTCTATTATTTTTTTAGTAAAGAAGAAATTCACAAATTTTATCCCTGCGTTTTTTTAAAGATACATAGGGGATTAATTATAATAAAAAAAATACCATTTGAAGAACAAAAATCTCTTTTACGGATTTTAACTAACTTAGGATCATATATGTTTAGTTTAGTGCTCTAAGGTAATTTTAACAAAAAAAAAAAAAAATAAATAAAATAAAAAATAACCATTTGAAGAACGAAAAAGTGGCAAAAAGTCCCTTTTTGTAAATTTTACTCACTTAGGTTAGGTTGTTATGATGACACCGACTAATTCAAACTCGGTGCCCATAGAGACCAAGGAGGTCCATTAAGATTTCTTAAGAGCTTACTCCTCTTATTCGTGTTGTAGTCCATTTAACGCTTTCCATTTCGTTGCCTTGATATATTAAAGGAAAATTCAAGTATTTGTACCTCTGAAAGAAAAAAAAATATTAAATCTCCTATTGGATAGGACAGGACATTTATATAAGAAGTGATAGGATTTTTTTCCACTTTAATTCCTAATCTTACCATATGCTTACGAAGAGTATTGTGATCAGTAATTATATTAATTACCATTCTTAATTGCGTCTTATTCAATTCCCGAAGAATAATACTATATTTTATATTTCTTCCTCTCATAATTGCTTTGTCTGTATATAGCTCTCAGATTCTTGAATATTCTTATGACCGGGCACTCAGCAAAGATTAATATTATGCTGTTCCCGAAGTGCTAGAAGCTCTTTGTGACAGCTGCTGATTACCTAAGACCTGATATTACCTGTTTTTAATGCCTTTATAGCAGCTTGACTATCAATCAAAAATCGCATAAATTTAAACGATAAAAAGTCTCCAAATTCAGTTCATTGCAAAAAACTCCACAACCAGCTCCATCAGTGTTCTTAGAACCATCAGTAAAAAAAAAATAATTCTGAAAACTTGAAATTTTCTCACTTAAATCCATATGTTTTCAATTTCATTTGTTACTATTATAGGAAATTCGAAAATCACCATGAGAACATCAAAAAGCCCCTTCATATAAGATCTCATTAGAACAGGACCACTTATATATAATTTCATGTTTCTATTCTCAATATAATATTAAATTAAAAAAAAGTACCATTAGAAGAACGAATAAGAAATACAAAGTCACCGTAGTGAATTTTTATCCACACAGGAATTTTATCGTTGATTTTATGTTCCTAGTTTAAATATTATGATTACGTTGCTTCATATTTTCTTTCATTTATTCAGGGTCAAGTAAGTTTAACACTACATGGTTTTAAGTTGATAGTATAATAAGAAAAAGTAACAGTCTCACAAAAAAGTACCTGCAAGTCTCACTTCCAACTTTGATACCGAGGGAAGAAATAAACTAAGCATTAAGCACAACTTGCCTTGATTTCTGATTTATTCAGAACTATATTAAGTAATTTGTATGCCAGTAAAATTATTTATTAAACAAACTAAAAAAGTGCCATTATGAGCAGAAAAAAAAAGATACATTTAATTTGAATTTTTTAATTTGAAAAGTTAAAAATCAGGTTGGTCTTACTAAAAGTACCAAACTGTTTACCCGAATTTGATCTTGTCTACTACTTCTACCCAATAACATACCCTTATCTAATTTTCTGTGATTAAACGAATCGATCAATCCTTCAAATTTTGTTAGAATTATCTCAATGGCATTCTATTGAATTTTAAAGTGAAGTGAAGTCTCATAATAAAATATTTGTATGTATGTTTATATCAATAAATAGAAAAAAACTATTTTATGAAAACAAGTTTCAAAATATAAATTTTAAAATTTGCGAAAAATATTTTTTTTTATTATTTTTGTCTTGATTACTGGAATGTTATAAATTTTATTTGTATATTTATTAGTTTAGGAGATACGTACCAAATAAGGACCAAAATACAGTTTTTATGAGTTTTTCCTTTAAAAGGCCAATTTTAAAAATAGAACGAAAAACTTCGGCTTTATAGAAAGCTAAACCGCTGAACCGATTTGCTTGAAATTTTCACAGTTTAATTCTGCAATACTGAAAAGATAAATAGGCTACATTATTTTTCAATAGGAGCAGGAAAAATGGTAGCCCTCTTATAAAGCAAATTTTTATTATCACATTTCTCCCAAACTATTACAGAGAAAGTCCTGAAATTTTGTGGAAATTATCAATTTACATAATTGAAATGAATTTGAGGCGGGAAGGTCTAGGAGGAGTGATAGCCCCCAAGCAAAGAAAATATTAATTATTGGATAACTTAAATACTGTTACAGCAAACAGCAAAAGTCTTAAAATTTTCACTGTGTTATTTCGTAGAACAGAAAATTAAAATAGGCTACTTTATTTTTCGATAGAAGTAGTGGGAATGTTAGCCTTAATCCCAAGTACATTTTTGTTATCACATATCTTCAGAACTAATACTGAGAGAGAGAAATTATCAATATATATTATTGATATAAAAATGATAACCATACAAAGAAAATACTTATTATAGGATAACTTTAATACTGTTACTGCAAAAATCTTTAAATTGAAAATGGAATGGGTAGGACCGGGAGAAATGGTACCCCCATACAAAGAAAATATTAAATATTGTATGTCTTACAGCAAAAGTTTTAACATTTTGTAAGAATAATTTTCTCAAAAATCTCTATAAGTTTAGAAGCAAATACGGGAAGAACTTGGAGAAAAAAAGGTACCCCCTTTTACAAAGCAAATATTCTTAGTGCCATATCTAAAATACCATTATAGTGAGAGATCACAAATTTTGTGGGAACTAGTTTGTTATCATAATGCATTGAAAATTGATGGGATAGGTCCAGTGGAAGGGTCAGCCTCTAGTATAAAGATAGTAATAATTTTCGCTTTTTCGAAGGAGAGACTGAAAGTCTTAAAAAACATTTAAAAATATTTTTCATACCAATTTTTTCAAAGAGCGAATAGGTCGAAGAGGAGTTATAGTTTCTATATAAACTAGATATTAGTTAGTGGAATCCAAAAAGCATAAGCTAGTATAATATAATACTTGATTTTATCTTTTAAACATTTGTTCTTTTATATTTTTATTTTACTTCTCTTTTAATACCTTCCACATGTGTTGTTCAATTAATAATATTCATTTTTAAAAAATTCGTATAAATTCATAATGTGTCATGTCTTTAACATGTGCAAATTATTTACGCTTTCCTTTTTTATAAATTTTTATATATTTTTTTTTTTTTAAACTAAAACGTCACTTTTAAACTATAATCCCTAAAATAATGGTGACATATGATCCTCAAAAATTTACACTCTCTTTAACGAGTGCAGACAGTTAATAGTTTTGTAGTCGTTATTCATTAAGAGCCAATGATCAATAAGAGTATAAAATATTTTTATCGTTCAAACAATTTTCCATGCTTATCACTTTACTCTCATTTCATTAATGTTAGAAATTTTTTCTATTATCCTTAACATTTTGTTAAACATCATCTTGTTAGTTACGCTTGTTCTTTTCAAACAGGATTTATAATCCTGTAGTATGTTGTTTGAGTTTTTAAATTTTGTGTAAGTGTGTGTAAGTTCTTGTTCATGTAGTCACACTCACGGAAATCAATTCGTTTTACTTGATTGAAATTCAATTTATAATATGATCCTTTTATTATATTTATTTTGTTACTAGGTTTTGTACTGAATTTTTCCAGATGTTTAAGCAAGAAATTTAGATTTATACGCTGGTATTTTATTCGCTTAATTTTTTCCTTTCTTTTTGATTGTATTAAATGCTATTTGTTTTTCAGGTTTTATTTACAAGGAAAAAAATATTTGAAGAGTATTTGATTAAAGCGTTTAATGTGTGTTAAATGCGTTTAATAAGCACATCATATGATTAGTAAATATTGGTAAAATGCTGATTAGGTTGTAAGCTAAAATAAAGGATACTTAAGGAAATTTAATAAGGATATAATAAGTTTATAAAATGGTAAATTTTCTTAAATAGATTTTTCAAGACACTTGAAAATTTGTTATCATTTGAGACAGACTAACTATACTTTTTGTTTTACCTGTCGGGAAATAAATAGTACCTCAGGAAATAATAGCTAATGAAACTTCTTTACCCACTTCATGCTTGGCTAATTTAGTCAAACACTTTTTTAAAAACTTAAACCTTTTATCTTCTTAAAATTAAACACATTTACTTTTCATCCCAATATTCTTCACCTAAATCAATATTTTCCTTAATGAAATCAAATATTTTTCTATATTTTGGTAAATTTTTAATCTACCCGCAAATGTGTTTTCAGTTTTAACCAAAATGTTTATATTACCGCTGCTAAGTGACCAGAACATTAAGCCTAAACATCATATTAATATTTTTTTAAACTTAGCGCTAGAAGCCAAAAGTCAATAAAGTTAAAATAAATACATTTTGTTTATTAAATCAATAAGTCACAAAATAAATAAACTTCCTTTTTTTTTGTCTCTACAAAAACACATTTGTTCAACAAATTGTCTTTTAGTAGCTGCCTACCGTGCAGTAGTGCTTAGGGAAAAGACAGTAGTCATGTTTTCGGTAGGTAGTCACATGTAAAAATTTGTTATTTTTTCTTTGGGTTTCAAAGGTTTAAAAGAGCTAATTGCGAGAGGAGTTAAAGGAATATTGGAAAATGTTTAGAAAGCTGTTTAAATATTTATTAAAAGGACATTAGGAATCAAATTTTCATAGGGCACTTAGAAAGAAAATAAAAACAAATGTCCAGAAATATTTAAATAATAAGAAGCCAAAAATAATCTTGTTAAGAGACACCAATTTGATACTTTTTAGAGTACGATTTTAACTGCAAATTAATTTAGAAGATCATAAAAGTTTGCTTGAATTATAGCTCTTTTCAGCATCAAATGGGAAACAAAATAATATTGAAATATTTAACTGAAAAGAAGTAAACTCTGCTTTAATTGTTAGATCAATTTTGAGACCCAATGAGTCAGAAACTTGTTTAATATACATAAATTTTTTTAAATAACTATAACTTTTGCTTTAATTATAGTTCTTACAAGTAAAATCCTAATCGTAAATAAAAATATATGTGCTAATATAATAATCTAAACAGAAAACATAAGACTCGACTTAAAAATCTTTATCTACTGTCTATTAAGGAAAAATTTTATCTGAAATCTATTCAAAATGATTACTCTTAAATCAAGACAAACTGAGTTTCTATCGCAGTACTTAAAAACATAAAAATTTAACCTAAATTTTTAAATCATTTTGCGACAAATAAGTGTCTTTATAAATCTTAAATTTAGTTGCTAATGACCACATTTTGTGTCAATTCAAGTTAGATGTTTATAAAAAACTACATTTTAGTTCAATCATTTGAGTAAAATCTGACTGATCTTTCGATCAGTTTATTAAATTAGAGGTCGTCTTAGAAACTCATTTAAGCTTTAAAAAATAATCAAAATTTGGGTTTATTCTAGTTTTTTGGAAAAAATATTGTTATTTAAATTAAGTTCTAATCATTCAGATTACATATTAATTCTATTCTAAACAAAGTTTTATTTAACCAAAGATTTTTATAAAAATCAATGTTAGCTTTAATCGAACTTCACTCAGTTTGAGTAAGTTCTAGATTATAGCAGAATTTGATAGATCAAATTCAATATAATTGAAATCAAATCTAAATTAAGACTTATATATATTATGGTAATAATCTTGGGTCTTCATACGAATGTAATTTGTTTTAATAGATCATCACATTTTCGTCAATTGTTTGATCGCTTTAGAAACTAAATTTAAATTCATCAATGTCAGTATTCCTAGTAATCGTTATTAAGTTTTAATCATAGATAGCAATATAAATTAAATTTGTTTTCTCTCTTATAAAATTTTGTATCTATCATAGAGATTAACTTCACCTTAAATTCTTCAATAAAACTACATATAAATTGGATTCAACTGATTATAAACTCAAATTAAACTTAGATCTTGACATTCACTAATTTCTGATTTAAAGGATCGTCACTTTTCAGGGAAATCTTTAAAATTTTGGTTGTTTTCATTCTATAATAATTTTTGAAATAATTTTTGAGATATAAAGTTTTGATTTTATACCGCCATGTTTGACTTTTGAAATAAATAAACAAACAAAGTGAATTTTTTAATAAACAAAGCACATCTCTTTTTTTTTTTTTTTTTTTTAATTTTTAAGATGAACATAAATTACTGAATTTTACCGCTTATTATTTGGACATCATTTGTGATACCATCCTTGCTTCTGTATGTGTTGTTTTTTACAAGTTTTTTATACAGCGAATATCTTTTTTGTCAATATAAATTTGTTGAAATATTTTAAGTAGTTTGTTATGCTTAACCGTGTCAAACGCTTTCTCACAATCCACAAAGCATAAAAATATGTCTTTTCCGACATCCATACAATTTTGTACCAGCATCTATATGCAAAACAAAGTTTCTCATGTACAAGTTCCTGCTTTAAAACCAAATTGCGTTTTATCCATAATCATTTCACATTTGCTGTAGATGCAGTTGTGGATAATTTTAAGAAACATATTCAAGGCGTAACTCATTAAACTTATGAGTCTATATTTGTTGCACATCCTTGTATTATTTATCTTTGGTATGGTAATAAAAGTGGACTGAAGCCAATTTTGTGGGAATTCTCCTGTATTATAAACGAGATTAAATAATTTAACAAAAAATTCAAGGTTATCTTCGTCAATTAGTTTAATTATTTCGGTGAGTAAATCATCAGATCCTGGAGCTTTCCCTTTTTTTGATGATTTGATAATTCTTCCTACTTTATCTTTAGTGATGGAGGGACCTGTCAGAAAAAGATCCGGAATGGTTAGTTCTACTGCAGTCATCAAACAGATATTTTATGTAACTTTCCCAGACTTTCAGTCTTTCCTTGAGATCCGTTATAATCATTTTATTTTCATCTAGTAAGGATGATGGAATATATTTTTTGTGAGTTTCACAAAGTTCCTTTATTTTTATGGCCTCCAGTATCCGGGTGGGTGTTTCCTTAAGAACATTAAATGTTTGTTTCCACATGTTTGACAAATTTCTGTACAGAGATGCGACTTCTTTTCACTGATTTTCAGATGCTCCAAGTTTTAATTATTGTTGGTTGTAAAAGCTTAGTTTTTGGGAGTTTAAGTTTGATTTTAGTTGCTAGTAAGCTATGGTCATTTGGTACCTCTGCTCCTGGATAGGTTGTTGCTTTTTAAATAGTGGTTGAAAGTTTTTTGTTTATTAAAATAAAATCAATTTAGTTTCTTATAGAGCTGGTATTCAGTTATCCATGTATGAAAGTTATATACTAGCTGTAGGCAAATCCATGTATTCAAGACTTTGAAATTAGTAGTAGATCTCCTCGCTTGTTTCGGGTTCCTAGCCCATATGGGGCAAAAATATCACCAACTCTTCCATTGCCAATCTTGATTACGTCGGGGTTTTGTAAGTTTAAATAGTTCAGTTGTCACCTTATAGAACTGCTACTCAGAAGTAGATGCATTAACTTGCATTATGTTGAGCACCAAGGGCCTTGCATTAAATTTTAAAAGCATAGTTCTGTGCGTTTAGGGAACAAATTCAGAAACGCATTTGGCAGTTACAGCATTAAAAAAGATTCCAACACCTTTACTATGTCTAGAGATTATTTTCAGAATAGTACAATTTGGCTCCATGACTGCTGCATTCACCAATGCCAGGCCACCAAGTTTCACTTATACTAACGATATCTAATTTTATTCTGTTCATTTCTTGGACTGTATTTGTATGTTTTTCAAAGTCGTAAAGACTTAGTGTGTTCCATGTTGTGATTTTTAGATTTTGTTTAGTTTTACCTTCGGGGATTCTTGGTACCCTTGATGTGCCGGAGGCTAAGGGCCGAGAGTTTATGCTTTTCATATAATAAATAAAATTTTTTTTGGGAATATTTTTAGTCCAGTAGTTTCCCCCCTAACATAAGAAACGGACTCTGTTTGTATCCGCCCACTCTGGGTCAGAAGCTATGTAGGCGGCATTTACTCGCCTTTTCAGTGTACCGCTGACTGTATTTATGGTTTGCACTTATTCGCAGCTGACCTTTATATCTAAATGCCCTTCACTATCTGCAACCCTTTAAATATCCGCTAACCGGAGTTAGTTTTTTGGTAAATCTTAAACTCTTTGTAGTTTAATATAGTGTATAAGGAGTGAGATCGAAAAATTCTTACCATACATAATATTCAATAACTTAGAAACGGTTGATCTTAGAGTTTTCATTATTTTTTTCATCATTTGATAATTTAGCACAGATCACAGAAATATATAATCTTTATGGTTCTAACCACTAATTATAAAATTGTGGACCATTTTTGAAAACCTTTTCTTTGGAGATTTGATAGTTGCTTCAGTCACTTTTTTGGAACAGTGTGCACATCTTCTGTTAAAATCTTCGGTATTTTGGGACACCTTTTTTGTGCTCTTGAATTCACTTTTCACAAGAGCTCAATATCTCTCCACTGGTCTAAGCTATGGACAATTTTGAAAATTTATCTCTCCTGGTACTAAAACTATGTTATTGATTTGGTACCACTCCAGAGCTTTCTTACCGTAGCGACATGATACCAAATGGGTCCAAAAATATGTGGACACGTTGTGCTTTCTTAAGAAAAAAAGAAGTCTTTTTTGCAAATATTCCTTTATGCATATTTTGGTATTTATAGATCCGAATGTATCAAATGACTTTCCTGTTTTGCCGCAACTGCAAAAAGTTCGTCATACCATGAATTTTGTACGAAATTTTTGCTGCTTTTGGGTCTTAAACTTATCTCCAACATTGCTTCGAGCATTAGCTATAAAAATTTTTGAGACACAAGCTGCGAAGATTCTGCCCTCACCTACGTTTCTTCGTCAATTATACAGCTTGAGTATTTTTGTATGAAATTTGGTTTTAAATTCCGTGTCCTATTTTGGCTTGTAATTTTTTTTGCAGAATTCCAGTTTGGAATTTTTTGAATTTTATATGTTATCAACTTTCCCATTAGCTTTAAATTTTCGCACCAAATATTCGAAGCACTGAGAAAACTGAGCTGATTTTCTACCAGATGTGTTTGGAGTTCCTTTCAATATGCCTTCAATTTTCTGGCCTTCCAAATATCATGTGGTCCTTTTTTCTTACCAAACTAGGTTTCACATCAATAGTCAAATTCTCCTGATACTGTTTAATAACATTAGAAACGGTTTTACGGACGACATTTAATTCTGTGGCCAATTATTTGTAAGACTTATTTGGATTTTTTGAAATTTTTTAATAATTTGTAGGACGTAAATCTTTTTCGTCACTTATTTTGATGAAAATAAGGACAAATTAACATAGTTGTTATTAAAAATAATACTGAAGTATTTTTTCATGATAACTAGATCAAAAAAAAAAAAAAAAAAATTTAATATTGATTCCGAAAAAAGTTATGAGGCAAAATGTGTATTAAGATTTTTTCGATCTCACTCCTTAAGTTGACTCTACTCGTTGAATGTAAAATATAACAATTAAAAATTTAATCACTGTTGTTTAGTGATTCTAATTTTTCCTTCAATCGATTATTGGAATATGTTTTGTCTTTTAACATAGAAGCCAAATGTTAGTATCAATAGTAGACTTTAAAGAGCTCACGGTTGTTTCATTGGTTTTTACAGATCAATATACACCTAATTTTATTTATAACAATAGATATTTATGTAGCTATTTTTAGGCTTAAATTATAGGCTTTTAGAAAGCCTAATATTAGCTACATTCTCAGATATTTCAAAAGCCAAATACTTGTTAGCTTAAATCCTATTAAGTTCAATTTCAACTTAAGAAATTTAATTAATAATTCTGTATATGTAAATATTCTGTTTTATGAATAAAGTATTTATGCTTTAATAAAAGGACTTTAAATAATCCATTGATTGCTTCAAACTTTGGCTTTTATAAAATTCGATATTGTCTTTATTTTGGCATCAATTTTATGTATATGAATAATGACTTTAGTTGTTAGCTTTTCGATCTCAAATCGTTGTAGAATCAGATGTTGGCTTCAGACATAGAATTTGAATGATTCTTATGAAGATTTTAGGCAAAGGCTTTGACAGTCCAATTTGTAGGTGCTTTATGCATCAATTGTATATCAATTTCGGGATTAATTAGGGCATCACGTGTATACACTTTTTGGCACAAAAAAAAAAAAAAAAAAACTTAATAGAAAAAGGACGGTAAGTCCCTTCTAACTGCATGTGGATGAAATAATCTAACACAATAATAAAAAATAAATTAAAAATACTTTCTTTTCATTGTGGTTTTATACCATTTTCTTTTAAGCCTTCTTTTGAATAATAAAATGTTAAAAAAAACCTTACAAAATCTATTATTCATTATTGAACTAATTAAGCAACAAAATAAAACCAATAAAATCTAAATTGCTACACAAAAACGCTTTAAATACACACAAAATTATCCTCCCATTTAACCTTAAAGACCTGTATCGTAAGATCCTACACACATGCAATTAACAAATCCAATAGAAATAAAAACACAATATAAGATTACTGAGGCAGTACACCACAACGTCTTAAAGGAAACCACCAAAAATTAAGTAACATATGTGGAAAATATATTACACAACAAATTACATACTCATACATTAGGATAAACGAGCTATAATAAGGACGAAACATGGTTATACCGACAATAATAAGGATCAAACAAGAATATGTTAACGCAGCACTTTAAAATGTTAGCACAGCAATTTAACAACATACGAAAATGAGTTTAGAGTTTAAATAGATGGCAAATATATTTGAGAATTAAATTCCTAAATAGGAAAGAAAGATTAAGGCGGCAGGACTACAAAGACGACTTAAGCACAAGCAACACCCTTAAAACTAAAAGAATCATTAAAGGAGAGGAAAATCACACAAGAATCAGTGAAATTAAACACCAAACTGTACTATTTAGGCAAAAAGGAAGATATGAACCAGCATTAACGTTAACAGGACCTTATTATTACTAATAATATGTAGCAATATTGATCATCAGCATGATAATGATGGTGGTGATTATCCTTCTTTTACATTTAACGAAGGCGGTCTATACACAAGATTTTTATTCTTTATATATTATTTTACTACCAACCCACTACTTGTATTCATATTCTCATACGAGTACATTGAAGTTAAAATAGTCTGTGAAGCGTAACAAAGACCACCAAGACGAATTAAATTTTTACGCTTTGATGTTGCCGTAACGAGCAGAGTCATTGTTCTAACTCATCATACCAGGTGACGGTATTGACACAGTAACATCACGGCTTTTGTGTTAAGGATTTTGTACTGTACAAAAATGTTTCGTTTTTCTTTAGGTGTTTTATTTCATACATTTCTTTTCGGCTTTTGGAAAGAAAAAAACTAAAACGTTTGCGAATTGTGTGTGTATGTGCTTCTCACTCTCTCTGTGAGTTAAAAAAGATTTTGTTTTATCTCTGCGCCTGGCGAAATAAAGGAAGTTGTTTGTCTTTAAAAAATTTTAGTAACTACGTGCTACATGCATCTATTTAGTTTAAACTAGTAATTGTTATCTAGTCTTTTTTCATTATGATTTATTTAGTTTTTTTTTCTCTCTTCTCAATCAATTGTTAACTATATTGTTAACAATTAATAAAATGTTGCCGACAAATAGAATTTTAGTTTTTAGTAATTGTATTAGAAATTTTGCAATGCTAACGACCACCATCGTTACGCTTCAGCATTGTTTAGTTAGACCACCCAATCGATTTGTTACGGAGTATATAATTGGCTTGAGTTGAATAAGTGTATTGAAGGTATCAAACTCCAAAACAGGAATGTTTATATAAAACTTCAGCTCCTTATTGAAGAACTTCATTTGTCTTAATATAGCAGAAAATTTGTTTCATTGTTATTAAAAAAAAAAATTTTATGTTGAATCAATCTTTTTTTTCACGGAATTCACGTAAACTTAAGTTTCAAACATAAATTTTTTTCAGTTCAAAACTAATTTCATTCAAAGTTTCCTTTTAACTTTTCTTTCGAGCTAGAGAAGAACTGACTTTAATCACATATTCTTATTTTATCCAAAGGAAGCATCAAGAGCAGGCATTTGTTAGCTTTAGTCATAGGTATTTTATAAATCCAATTAAAGCTTTCATCGCAACGCTTAAACAGAAAAATGAACAAGAAATTGCTTATATTAATTAATTTTTGTTTGATTTCGTTCCAATCATCAAATTGATAATATTAATAACTAGAAAAATTGATTTTATTATAAATGTTTTTTCTTAAATACTTAGATACAATAAACTGAAAATTTTTGGAAATTGACTTAAATTTATTTTATTTCTATATTTTTATAGAAACATTTTTAATAATCCAATATAAAGTCAGTTAATAATTTTATTAAAAAATTATTTGAAATCTTTTTTTCTGTGTTAATAGAGCTAAATTAAGCTTTAATAGCAGATCATTTTTTACCAAAATTCATTCTGAAAACGTTGGTCTTTATAATTTTATTAATTTAAGCTTTAGTCCAAAAATGTTATTAAAATCGAATTTTGTATGTTTTTTTTTTTTTTTTTGTAGACTTTAAGTTGACTATGTCAAGTTCATACTTTGAATAAATCCAATTATACTGATCGGTGAGAGAGCAAATATCTTTTTTAGAAGACCAATGAAACTTTGCCTGTGAGAACGCATAGTAGGGCAATAATATTACATATGTTCAGATGCCTCGTCTTACAATATGTAAAATCTGTAATAAACGCTTTCAATATTTCGTAGGTCATATAATATGCTGATGGTATCTAAAACCGTTTTTATCTAGCATTATATAGTATCTCCTGGGATCTTCCATAGTATAATAAAATAATGCTGATTACTCGAGTATATTTCACTATTACTTGAGAACGGTATGCACGATTTATATAAATGATATACCACGATATGCGGAATAAAATTTGCTTTAAATAGCTATCAAATCAAATATCAAATTTTTATCCGCTCAATAGTTTAGGAGATATTTCGAAAAAGGTGTCGGAAAACAATTTTTTCATGCAAAATTCTAGATTTCTTTTTTTTACTAAAACTATTTTTTTAAAGTGAAAACATCAAAAATGTTTAAGTTTTTCACCTTTATCTCAAAGCTGGCAAAACTACGAGTAAATAAAGCCACGTATTGTAAAAATTGATGAACAAATATTGATTGGATTCGCAGTTAAGTTTGGATACCCATGTATACCTATAGCTAAGTGGAAATACACTGGTGGGCAAAAAATATTTTTTTTTCGTCTTAAATAAAAAAATAGGTAGATTAGATGGAATTCAACATGCTAAATAAGAATCAGCTTTTACTTTTTTTCTATCACGCATTCACTGCCCCCTTTAGGCAGTCACACTTGTACATCTCAAGAACAGTTTGTCCAATTAAGATAAATTGAAATTTAATATATAACAACCTAAATTTTCTTTAAGCTGAATTTATATAATTTTTTTTTCTATTTAATATTTCCGTAGTTATTTGGTAATTAGTACTGAAAATTTTAAAATTTATTTTTTTGAAAATTTTGATACATAACTCTGAAATTCTTGAGCGAATTAAAAATATTGTTGACATACCTTTAAGACAATTTTCGTGTGCATCTTTTGATGTATCACTTATAAAAATCGTGTAAAGGGTTCTTGAGTTATAGCCTAAGTTTCAAAAACCATTCTCGAATTTTATAGTGTGACCGCTGAATAAGGTGATGATATTAGTCATGCAGATAAAAAAAATCTGTACCCGATGGAAAAAAGTGAATGCAGATTCTTGTTTAACTCGTCAGAATCTACCTAGTCTACCTATTTTTGTTTCAAGAAAGAATAAAAAAAAAAAAAATTTTTGTCCTTCACTGTATTTCTACTCAATTGTATGAATAAAATATAAAAAATAAAATTAGATTTCTGCATCAATTTTTAAGATACACGCCTTATTTTATTCGCAGCATTACCAGTTTTAAAATAAAGATGATAAACTGTAACATTTTAGATGCCTTAATTTATTAGAAGAAATTTTAATAGCAAAAAAATCTAAAATTTAGCAAGAAAATGATTTTTTTCGGACACTTATTTCAAAATAACTCCGAAACTATTGAGCACATAAAAAAATTAAGCTGACGAAATTTGAAGATATTTTTAGTCAGCATCTTTTGGGGTATCACTTTGATCAATCGTACACACAGTTCTTGAGTTATAAGGAAATATACTAGAGTAATGGTCTTACTATGGGCGAAATATTAGACACGCCCATAAAAAAAATCCAGACTTGATGGAAAAAAACTGAAATTCGTGTTTAGCACATCAAAATACATCAAGTCCAACTATTCGTCTATGGGGGAGGATTTTTTTGTTGACCAGTGTTATTCAAAGGCAACATCGAACATCGAATCTAGCTTTCGTTTCTTGAAAAAATATTTGGTGCATATGATATTCAGAAGTTAAAGGCCTGGGAAACTACAAAATAATTAGCGTCTAGGAATGCAGCAGTCTTGATATCATAACAAAAAATTATTCAAAATATTTTTCACTTATTTTCATCTGAATTATTTTTTCCTGAAAAAGTTTGCATTAAGCAAAAGCCAAGAATTATAAGATATTCAGTTCTAGTACATTAATAAGATCATAATATTATACAGATTCTAGACGTAGAGATATTTCTGATAATTCTAAAAAATCTAGTCCAGATCAGTTTATTCTCATGACAAAATACTAATTAAGAAATGCTGGTCAATTGCCAAAGATATTTAAAGAAGTCTACAATTGTGAAATAAAAATGTCTCCGCAAAAATAAATGGGAAGTCATTTTTGAGAAAGTACTTTTTCATTACTTCCAAAGTATCAAATAGTGTTTGTTTTTTTCTTCTTAAAATATTATTTAAACAGCATCCGCTATTCAAATCAAATTATTGTTGCAAAACATTGATGAACGCTTTATCTTATCGCAAATATTTACCCTGTTCACCATAAAAAAATTAGTCTATTTTCAATAAAAAATAATTTTAAAACGATATTTATTTCCATTCGAAGCAAATAACTCCATAGAAGCAATTTAAATTATAAGTATTCCTTGCACTCATTTAAAACAACACCATAAAAATACATTTTTTATGACATCGGGAACATGACTTCCTACCAAGTGAATAGGCGTCAAAAAAGAGAAAATCCTAGAATGACAAGCCTTTGTTAAATTCATGGCAATGATCTGAATTTGCACTACTTCTGGATCTTATTGACTTCCTTGGATGTTCTTTTTTTGCTGGGATAAAGTACTATTCATCTTTAGAGCATTATTGTATTTATTTACACTTATTTATTTAAAAATTATTAATTCTGGAACTGTTGTAATCAGAACCACTTTTGGAACTCATTGAGTAGAATATTATTATTATAATTCTAAATTAGTTTTAAGGGATATTTTTGAGAACTAGTGCTTAAGATATAATTTTATATGACTTTTACATCACTTCTTTGAACAAATTACTGGTTCCTAAATAATTTCCTTGAACTGTTTAAGAAAATTTTATAAAAAATTTTAAAAAATTCATAAATTAAAAAAAAAGAATTTAACAGAATTATATTGATTTAAAAAGTAGCCACTAGAAAATGGATCATTATAATAAAAAAAATAGTTCTAAAACCGTTCAAAAACGCTTCTATGGCTTGAGTTCTGAATGTGACAATTTCGAACAAAAATCATTTTTCTAGAACCATTCCATAAAATGGGTAACACTTCTACAGAACTTGTTCAAACTAAAATCATTGTTCGTAAAGCCAAAGTAGTACGAGTATAGGATATTTCTAAGCGAACTGTAACTAGCTGTAGAACTAAAATTAATTTTCCTTATCTAGAGCTATTTTGATAATTTGAAAAATTAAAGCGTTTCAGTTTTTATTATTTAAATGTCCTTGACTAAAATAAACGTACAATTGAAACTTTATATAAGAACCCACTCTAAGACAACTCGATTTGCCATACTTTCATAATCTGGACTAATTAAAAAATGTGACGTTGAAGATTATAGTTAAAATTTTATTAAAAATATTCCTTGTTTTCTACTTGAATCACATTAATTTCAAATTCCTATGAAAATTTGTTATGTTAAATTTTTAAAAATTACAAATCTGTTAACAAAAATTTCTAAAAACAAGAAAGTCAGGAGGCCTAACAATTGTTTAACAAGAACTGAAAAAAAGGAATTTTTGGTGAGCTATATCTCTAAAAATTACAATCGTTGAAAGACGCCGACTAGTGTAATCATCTTTTAAAATTTAACAAGTGTTTCATTAACAGTTCATGGAAATATATTTAAAGCTGTTGAAATGGGTTTGAGGACCTAAAAGACACTTGTAAAGTTATAGTTGTCATAGTGTAGGTATTTCTAACAAGAACTTGATCATCTTAACATATATTTTTAATTATTTTAGTAAATAATTTATAAACAAATTTCAAACTTTACCGCCTAAGAAAATAAACACTTTCAAGTGTTTTTAGAACTCCCTAAAGAAAATCTACCGGCATATGAAAACAAATGTTTAAAGACTAGAAAATCAAATAAATATTTTTCTTTAATATTTAATTCCTTAATAAATGTTTTTAAAAAAAAATACCAAAATGTTTTTATTATCTTAAGCAAAATGTTTATATTACCAACACTAAAGTGACCGCAACGGTATTTAAAAAATAAATATTTGTCACATATTTTTATTAGTAATGTTTGTTAAGGATCTACAAAAAGGATGCTAAAGGATTTACATTAATGCTTTAAATTATAAAAACACATTTTGAAAAAATATTTTAATATTTGTAAACAAATTAAAGTAAACAGAGATAAATAAATAAAAAATAAATTTAAAATTTGTAGGAGATGTTTTATAAAAACGGTAGTACAATTGTGGGCACAAAACATGACAGAACCCCTTTTTTAATTAAAGGATTCATCAAAGGATATAGGCGGTAGTATTTGAGTTTGAAATTTTTCAACCAAAAGTAATGAAACAAAAGATTTAAGAAACAAACATAAATTGTTTAAAACTTTATAAAATACTTCTTGAAGTACAATTAAAATTAAAATCGGAAAATAGCCAAGTAAAAAACTTGCTTACTATAAACAAAAGAATATCCTTAAAATAACTACACAGAGAAAACAGATTCATTGTTGCAACCGAATTCTTCGCCAATCGAATTTTGTCGGTTACGAGTACTATCACACAATTCGGTTGCCATTATCGTATAAATATGGTACACATAACTGTTTTCAAAAAGAATTCAATGCGATGAACTAATAAAATTATAAACTATTGTGAATGAAAACAAAATTTGGTTTTGAAATTTGCTTTATTGAAAAAATAAATTGACAAAACAATACAGAAATTATATTAAAGTATGTGGTATGTTAAATAAAGGGCAGCACTTATTTACAAAATATTTATGAAGCAACAGATAATTTACCCCCATTAGTATTACATTTCCATATGGTTAAAACAGTATTCTGTGCAATGATATGTAGCCCTCCTTAATGACTAAATGACGTGAATACTATAAGAAAAGGTGACTCAAAATTCTATTGGCGATAAATATGAAAAAACGTTCTGCATAAAGAATTCAAAAGCTAATGGAATTTTGTTTCGCATCTCCAACAAATCTGCAAAATACAATTGGCAACAAATAAATACAAATGTTCTTCATTTATAAATTATGATTTTTTTTGCAATATGTTAAATTTAAACTCGATTACCTGTATTTTATATCTTTAAAACCAGGGAACGATACAAAATTTAACTTCTAGTTGCTTGGTAGCCAGCACGGAAAAGCAAAAACCAATTTGTCCTCAGTTTTTCAAACTAAATACAATATAATATTAGTTGTATTATTTTTATGAAAAGTTTCTATTTTATGGAATACTTACATCTTCAGTAAAGGTATGTATGTATATCTACCACACCAGTGAAACTTTCTAAATAAATATGTATGTAAATCATATTTATTTAAACTTATAAATCGAATTTTTGGTGTTATTGTTGAATTTTTGTAATCTTGTTCAAAACAAAATTGTTTATTTTTGAAAATTTATTATGTGAGTATGTCAAAAAATAATTAACTAATTATCGACTGTGAGCACAGAATTTTATTTTAAATTCAAACAGAATTTTTTAATTATTACACAAAACAAACGATTAGAACAATCAATTTTTAGTAGCAAATCGTTAAAATTATATTTAAATTCGGTCGACTCTTTCAATTTATAAATAAATAAAGAAAATGATTTTCGTAATAAATTTTACTATTGTGGGAACCATTATTTCATCACAATTAAGTGCAAAGTACAAACATGGCCTGTCAAAAATTCATCAAAAACCTGTTACAATTTCATTCAAAACTATTTGCTTCTATGATGCACCTCATAATTAAAGTGTTCATGCTTATTTAGCGGTATCGTTTTATGTTCGTTTATTAGGTTAAATAGATAATTGCTGCAAAAACTGTTTGTGTATGTTAACATTCATGTTCTTCCGCCAATATCCGGTGTTAGAAATATCGATTTTCTATAAATTAATGTATTGAATATTTGTGTTACACAGGTATGTTATTTGGTTTGTAGTTTCTTTATGCTACGCTTAATGCTTAATTTGCTACTGTATTTGGCGGCAAATGAAAGAGATTTTTTTTTGTTTCCACTCAAACAGCCTTATGAAATTAGTGCAATTAAATGATTTTGTACTCGTGTAATTAGGGTAACATTTCATTCATTTATGTAGGTTTTGCTTATTTTCTAATGAATAAATTGAATCAATAGCCACCCAAGAATAAAAATATTACCTACATGAATGTAAAAGATTATTTTTTAATTAAAAAATCTGATTGTAAAATTTAAATCTATTTTTGATTTTGTATATTAAAAAATCACAATATTTTTGAAAGTTTTTTGAGAACTACTACGGGAACCATCACATCCCCCCGCTTCAATCATATCCAAACACTAATTTATGTAAATTTTTAAGAAAACTTTTTTCACCAAATGTAAAGATTTTCATTGTAAGTTATAGTTTATTAAACATGCATTAATTAATATATACTTTTTACCACTCCCCTAGGCCTACTTTTAGTACTTTTATTAAACTATATTCTAGATTAATAAAAAAATCATTGTGTAAATTGTTTTCTATCAAGCTTTATAAATTCAAAAGATATTGACGACTATTTCATCCATTTTTATTATCAAACGTAGCTAAACGAAGGTGAATATTTGAGCACCTAGTCCCTGCATATTAAGTACCCTTCTCATATAAAAAGTATCATATTTTTTCCCCAAATTTAAATACCTTTTGCTCCGGCGTTTTTGATGTGAAGAGAAAAGTAATTGAGATTAGTTTTTTTTTGATATGAATATTGACTAAAGGGCGATAAAAAGTATTTACTGGCATAAAATATCAAAAACATTTGTCAAATAAATTTTCGGTCTAACATGTGGGGGAAAAGGAACTTCATTCATGAAACTTTTAACAAAGGAGTGTACGCAAATGAGTGCCATTAGAAAAGATTTATTCCTTTCATTAGAAAACTGAAGCCTGAGATCTCCTCTTATCATTATCACTTTTGGGTATCAAAAAAAAAAAAAAAAAAAAAAAAAATGTGCCAAATGATGGCTATCCACTAAACTGCCAAGAACTCTATCTATTTTAATTGTATTGGGTCATGGTAAAAAAAATATTTAAAGATTGTTTAAAGCTGACTACAAAATAAAATAGAGTTATGCTATTAAAACAAAACGAGAAAGAAAGATATAGTCGGTCAAAACCAACCATATGATACCCTGATGAAGAGTTGTCCATGAGCATTAAAATTCAGACCCCTGTCTTATATTAGACATGTGGCCAAATGTTCTTCGATTAATTTACTTAGGGTAAGATAAAATATACAAATACAAAAATTGTGTCAAGAAATGTAATTTTTTTGGTAAAATACTTGTTATTCCGGTAAATTATACCCCAATAGAGCTTTAAAGAGCTTGAAAGTGGCAATTATGAATATGTCTGAAGGATTTTCAGCGAACATCCTAAAAATTATAGTGATATTAGTGACGAAGTCGATGCTGGTAACGTTTCTAGCAGTAGCATTTCACATTAAGTCCTTGATACATTCCTTAAAAACAAAATGTGATAGTATATCATAATGAATATAAAATAGGATCATCGAAAAGCAGAAGTTTTACGCATATAACGGCATTTGGGTTGAAATTTGTTTGTCAGCATCGGGGAAAATAGAAAGGAAGTCTTAAATAATTATAGTGTAGGACTTCAAAAGTCATTTGCTACTCTGTAAATTACATTTAGTGGATGTCCTCCAATATTCAAAGGTGGATTCCTAACACATTAAGTTTTTATGATCGTGATGAAAGTAATTTTTTAGTACCAACAGCTATAATAAATTGGGTTAAGCACAGTGTGCTTCGCTAACCTATTGTATTGGTAAACAAGCGCGAATTATATTCGGCCCGGCCGAATCTATATACCCACCATCAACTTTTCCAAATTTTACGTTATATTGGAGGGGCCGGTAAAGTGAGCGGACCACGCCCATTTTTTGTTTCCGATTTTACATTGGTCCTTGAAGTATTTGAACACAATTTCGTTGATTTTCACCTTATAAGCCCATTTTTGGTTTCCGAGTTTATATCGATCCCCGAACTATACGTACAAAATTTCGTTGTTGTACATGCTTTTGTTGAAGAAATATCAGCAGAAAAGTATAAAACGGACACCCTGTGCTTCTAGTTTTTAGCTTATAACTTTTTTATTTATTAACCGATTTTGCCCATTTTCAATACCAAACAAACCTTATTTAAGGTAAATAGTTGTGCAAAATTTCATCCCCCTACGTTTCTCCGTTCGAGCCCTATCCTGCTTTCAACAGACGGACAGACAGACGGACAGACGGACGGACATAGCTAGATCGACTCAGAATCGAACCAGGACTCACAAAATATATACTTTGTGGGGCCTTAGATGATTCCTTTGACATGTTATACACGGAATGACAAAATCAATATACCCCCCATCTTTTTGATGGTGGGTATAAAAATAAAAACAACGAATAAAAATCCAAAACACAGATACACTTTTATATAGACAGCACTTAACCCTTAAGGCTTTTAATTTAGAAAAAAAAATCAAAAGGTACCAAAAAGCACGAAAAATTCTCTTTTCTGGATTCTCATTCACTGAGGATAATATATTTTAAATTTCAATATTATAGAAAATTCCAAAAGTACCATTAGAAGATTGAAAAAGTACCAAAAAGTCCCCTGTTATGGGTTCTCATTCATTTATGTTTCATGTTTCTAGGTTCAACATTATAAAAAATTAAAAACATACCATTAGAAGAACAAAAAAGTCCCGAAAATTCCTCTCTTGTAAATTCACACTCACTTTGGACTACATGTCATGTTTCATGGTTTAATATAATAAAAAATGCATTATTTAATTTGAATGAGTTTTTATTCTCCCTGAATGTAACAAAGATTGTATTTCAATGATTTACTAAATTGTACTAGGATCTAGTGTAAAAATATTCAAATGTATTTGTGAGTATAAAGAAAAAATTATTTTGTGAAAATAGTACCAAAATCAGGTACGATATTAACCCCTTAAACGTTTGAATTTCAAAAAGGTACCAAACTTGTATTCGAAAATTTTCGATAATATACTAACTTTATGCAGATTTTATTTCTATGCTTACTGGATTAAAGATAGATGGGGTTCCAAAAAGGAACCAAATTACAGTTTGAGACGTTTTTTCCCTAAAAAAGCCGAATTTTAAAAAAGTAGCAAACACCTATTCGATTTTTTTTTTTTATTGAATTACGATATTTATTCAACTTTTTTTTTTTTTTTTTTTTTGTATCTCTTTTAGTTTAGGAGATATATGGATTTTACAGATTTTACCCGTTTTTACCCATTTGTTATCTCATAAACATTCGAATTTCCAAAAATTTCGTCATAATGGATCTATTAAGTAGGAGGCCAACCTATCTTCAAGCGTTTGATCTCTGCGATGATGAATCACCAAGTAAGTCAGTCAGTCAATGACTCAGTAACGTTATTTTGAACGTTATATTTGTGCCAAATTTCTAAAAATTTAAAAATTTCGACCTCCACTTTTTGCACAGGTTTATATGGACAGCCAGATGGACGGGCATCGTTAAATCATCGCAGAAAGTGATTCTAAGTCTATTGGTATACATTTTTTGGTATTACAAACGTCAATAAATCACCTGCTTTCCAGTACAAATTTCGATTTTAATCCATGCGAATAGAGAGATCTATTTAAACTAAGACTACAAACATTATGAGTTATACCAAATCAATAAGATTATCAGAAAAAATTTAATGATACCAAAAACAGAGTTTCCAAATCTGGCTGAATTTGTAATTTCCTAGAATCTACTAAAATAAATTATTATTTTAGCTTTATAAATATAGTAGCAATTTAATTTAAAATTAGTTTAAGAATCTAGAATAATCGTAATATAATTTAATAATTTACAGACTTACAAAATTATTTATAATATAATAACTTTAAATGAAGTATTCGACAACATACATATGTTTCATTGTACTACAGGGGATGTTTTTAACTCTGGGTGGCCTTCAGTTTTCGTACTTAAAGTTGCAAATTTCGGCAAAATTTAATCAATGGACTAAATAAAAAATACTTCCATTTTTCAAAGGCGTTTTTATACAAATTACTTCCATTAATTATAGAAACAGTTTACCTTTGCTTTATAGAAGCGTCTTTATCTTTAACATGATAATTATAACACGAATGCTTAGAACAAACATCTAATTTAACATAAACACAACTATAATTTTAGAGCAAAGGCTAAAAAACAAATATTTCAAATGAGTAAAGGAAAAAAAGGAAAAACCGCTTAAAAGGAAAGAAAATATATGCACTAGATGATAACAGATTTGTGAAATAATTTTGACAGTTCATTGAAGAAAAGGTGAAAATTTTATTTTTAATTTAATAGATTAAGAATGAAATGATTTTGTTAAAAAAATAGGTGGTATTTCAAGTCATTTGTAAAAAATATTGACTGTAATGGATTTAAAGACTTCTAAGAATAGTTTTAAAATTAAAAAAAATTGTCATACACAGCTGTTGGAGATTTTATTGTCTAAGTATTTACACAATTAAGGACAATTTAAAAAACAATTTCATAGCTAAATTTTTACAAATGATGTTAAACTATTGTAAATATATTTAAAAAAAAAATAAAAAATAAAAATCATTTATATTTTTACCATTTTGGAAAGAATAAAAAACAAAAGAACAGTTTTTCTTTAGGCCAATTGATGCTAATAAATGCCATTTAGTTACTAATAAAATATAATAAATTTTCAATTTTCCAAACAATAAAGTAACATTTTTCCACATAAAGAGCACCAAATCAATATAAAGGACTAAACGAAAAAAATTAAAAACTTGTAAAAGAACAAAAAACTAATATTAAATTTCAACACTACAATAATCAAAAAACAATTTCAACATTTTAACCACTTTTGTTAACACTATAACTAAACAAAAGATTTTGAGTACAAAAACTTGAAATCCTTTTATGTTTTGAAGAGACAAGAGTAGAGAATGTGAACAACGTATGGCTGCAGTCAAACAATAAATGACTTTTATAATAAACATTAAAACAATTGAAGAGAAAAAGGACAATTTTTGTTCTTTTTCATGAAATCTATACTAGAGTTCTTAACATGATTTAAAAGTGTAGCTAAATACAAAGTCATTATCCTTTTACGCTTACAACTATAAATGTCCTTTTTATTGTGTGTTATTAGAGACAAATGATTTTACAAATATTCTAGAAACATTTTCATATTATGTGAGAGCAAAGAACTAATTTTCAACAATAGCTCAGCTTGACAAATCTAAAATTGATTTCCAGCTAAAAGCATGAATTTATTTTTTATATTTTTTGTAACACTTGAATGCATTTAGAGATTTGTTGAATATATTTTCAATTGTTTTATATATTTAAGTATAATTAATGTGTTGTCCTTAACTAAATGTTTTTTATTGTTCGACTATTGGAGGATCAATTGTCTTTTTCTGGTTGTAAAAATTATCCAATTCATGGCATCCATTCATTGATCATAAAAGTTGTATTATATTTTTAAAATTGTTTTTTAATTTTTTTTATTATGAAATTTAATTCTTTGTAACAAATTGTTTAGGATATTTTTTGAGACAATTGTTAGAAATTTTAATAAAGAATTAGTGAAATTGCATGGTTTAAGGTGTTTTAAGAGGCAGATGTCCAAAAATCATTTTTCAGACTGTACTTTTAAAAAAATGTTAACAAAACGATTTTCAAAAAATGTTAAAAGGTGTTTTTTTTTTCTAAAATCCTGCCCTTAATATTTTCTAAAAAATAGGATCATTGATTCAAGTTTCCTAAATTACAAACAAACATTTTTGTTGAACTTAATCGTAATTCATAATTTATAATTTATAAAGTAGAACATTATTTCTATAGATCATTTCAAGCACAACCTGGCAACAAGAACTATGTTTCGAATTAGTTCCAATTCTTGTTACAAAACTTGAAAACATTTTCATACTATTTATTTTCAATATTAAAACATATTAGGTATTTCCCACTTCTAAAGTTAGTACCTCTCACTATTCTCACACACAAGTAATATGTCCTCAAATTAAAGTACCTAACACTCATGCTCTAGTACCTTGATACTTCAGCATGAGATTTTTATGATCTTTTTGCAAAATTCTTCTCAACAAAAAATAAAACAGCTGCTTAAAGCATTTACTTAAAATGCCTAAGTTGTTTTTCTTAGAAGATCCTTTTATGTCCGTTAGACTATTGTTTTAAAGCGCGTAAAATTGTCACAATTGTGTATTCATTCAAATCTAGTATTCATTCAATATTGTTTTAAAGTTGTAGTTTAGTTTTGCGTTTAAGTCTTTGTTTGTGAAATTTGTGTTTTGTTTTTCATTGATAGTTAAGAGTTTTTGAATGGTCGTTGTTTTCAATGACCAAGTGGGCTGTTGTTATAACAATAGTAAGTTGTTCACGCTTTTTTGCTAGTCTAGCTATTGTAATGTAATTTCAAGTGAATTTAGAAATTAGTTATGAACACCTGTGTTTGGAAGTATTTTAGAAAGTATTCCTAAGTTAGTATAATTGTTGCTAAAATTTTCCCGCCAAAAATTTAGTACAAGCTAACAATTTTTTTCAGCAATACTGAAGTATAAAGCTATGCTCACATTTGTCAAATATTTGGCCAGCTTTGCGTGAGCACCAGTTCTACAAAAAAATGGTTTTCCATTGTATGATCTTGCAAATAATATGTTAGAAAAGGCGGCTTTAAAGAAGATTCGGTAAAATATCCGCCATAATTAATGATAAGTGAAAAATATTTTCTCATTAAAATCGAGGAGATAAGAAAAGTTATATATAGTCATTTTGGTCAAATAGTTTAAACATACGACTTTTAAACTTCAAAGAATTTTATAAAAAATTATTTTTGAAAATTTGTTTACGACAACAGTTTAACCCTACATACCCAAAAAAATTAACGTTAGTCAATACCCGGGTACCATAGTGTAATTTTCGTTGATTTTATTCAAAAAATATATAAATTTTATACAAATTATTTATTACGACCATTTAATCGGCCCCAGATCTTAAAGCAAATCGATAAAAACGTGTAGAAAGACTTGTTTGAGTATTAAAGCGATATTAAAGCGATTATTGCAGTTTTTGAAATAATTTGAAATAATTGTAGTCTATATAGCTCCCATATGTGGCCCATTTCCGAAAATCATCATAAAGTGCATAAATTAGTATGGGTGTGGTTACACTTTTTCTCACTTTTTTTTTAACAAAAGATTGTAAAAAGTATAAATTTAAATTTTAAACTTTACAACAAGACTGGAACTAAAATAAAACACACGTTCCATATAAACTCTCTGAGAAAATCGGTCAAGAAAGACTATAAAGTTCTTACAGTCCTAAGGAATGTTGTCGGTGTTTTCGTAGCGTTGGAACTACAATGTAGAAAACTTAAATTGCTTAGCACGAATATAGGAAACGAGCTGTAGACCCGCAACTTCGTTAGCGGAAATTTTTTATAAAAACCATATTATATAATAAATTTAAACTAAGATTCTTTACTCCCTTGGGAACATTTTTAATGATAATGTTATGTCATCCATAAATAACAATTTCACTTTAATTTCAGGTTACTAATCTTAGAATAACGAAAAATAAATATCAGAATTACGAAAAAGTATATTAGAATAAAAAAAAAAAAAAATGACCACAAAAACCATTTTAAGGTTTCTGATTCACTTAGGACCTTACATCTACAATTTTATGTTTCTAAGGATGAAAATTGCAGAACATTCAAGAAGTACCATTAGAAAAACAAAAAGAGATACCACAGTCCCTTCTTGTGAATTCTCGCTCATTTAGGACTACATATATTTAATTTCGTGTTTCTAGATTCATAATTATATAAAATTTAAAAAGTACCATTAGAAGAACAAAATAAGTACCACGAAGTCCATCCTCATGAATTCTTACCTACATCTCTCATCACTCTTGTGAATTCTTATCCACATTTTCTTAATTTCATGTTTCTATATTTAATGTAATTGAGAATTCATTACTAAGTTTGAATAAAATGTAATTTCCCGCCTTTACCCCTTTTATGGTACTTTTTTTTACTCATCGAGGTATCAGAAATTGTATTCCAATAAATTTCTAAATTGTAGTGGTATCCCATATTAAAATACTCATATGAATATTTCAATAATTTGAGAACATGTTTTATGAAAAAAGTACCAAAAATAGGTACGATTTTTACCCCTTGAACGTTTGAATTTCTAAAAAGTACCAAAGTTGTATTTCTCATTTTTTGATAAGTTATGAATACGATATAAATTTTATCTGTATGTTGATTGGTTTCAAAGATACATATGGTGCCAAAAAAGTACCAAAATACAGTTTTTACCCGTTTTCTCCCTAAAACGGCCGATTTTCAAAAAAGTACCAGACATCTGTCCAATTATTTTTTAAGTGAATAACGATAGCTATTCAACTTTTTTTGTATCATTATTAGTTTGCGAGTTATAAGGTTACCGATTTTACCCGTCAGTCAGTAACGTTACTCTTTTATATATATATATATATAGATAATTTCAATATCTTGAGCACTTGCATGATGTTTTGGATTACTAAAAAGTGGTGGATATTACTACATGATATTGAGAAACTGAAAGGAATTCATAAAAACCAAAGTCAATGCAGTGAAAGATGTAAAAACGGCTAAAATGTGCGCTATCATTTTTGTACTCATAAATACTGGCTCAAAACAGCGATAATTCGCGAAAATTTTTTAACTTATTATCCTATATTTCTTTTTCTGAAGCTCCTAAATAACTTAGAAATATTAAAAAAGCTTATTTCTGAAACTAGTTATCCTTCAAATCCTAATGGAGTCACTACTTATAATTTGGTAATTTTGACTGTCATGAACATGCTTATTCCCGAGTTTAAACAAAAAATTAGTAAAATTTTAACTTTATATAAATCAAAGGACAATTAAAATAAGATTTTTCAATGCAAAATACAGAAATTATAGGGAGGTACCCGGGTACCATGGGTATTGACTCCCGTAGGTATCAACTTTAAAACTATTTTACATATAGACCAAGTTAACAAAATTTAGGTCTTTTCAGTTTTTATGCTGTATAAACACCTTAATCACGACGATCTGAAGTTTCTTTATTAATAAAGAAATGCGAGCACTTTAAAGTTAAAAATAGTACCTGGGTACCCGGGTATGTACCGTAGGTTTAAACCAGTTTTTTGTTCATTAATATTTACTTTGACTTTAGCGCCCTCTCGTAGCCACAAAAAATATTATTCCAATAAAATTCTTTGAAAATTATATGAGATATATTGCTTCATAATTTGAAAAGTGATTTAATTTTTATCTATGAAGCAAAGAACTGTGCCAATTAGGGCCTTTTCTAAAATAAATGCTAATAAATCTGGATCTATTAAGCTGTTCAAGCGATCTGAATGTAACTTCAGATATCGATAAAGAAGAAGTGAGGCTTATAGAACATTTTTAGCTATAGGATGTTACAAAATAAAGATTGCGCTACAGTGAGCAAAATTTGACTACTTCGAAAGTGGAAAGCAAAGCGGGCCCTGCAACTTTTACAAATCTATTTCAAATATGTTTAAATAATATAAGAGTTTTAAGATTATGATCTATAATTGTTTTTTAAATATAATAATATTTTCCATAATTTTCTAAATTGTGATAAGGAAAACAATTTTGAATTATTGTTGCAGTGTATATAACCGTAAATAAGACTTTTTATATAATATCATTACACTTTACAACACTAATTTCGGAATGTCAACTTAAGTAATTTTATTTTTCAAAATTTTTTTACGAAGCAAAATGTTTTTTTTTTTAATAAATTGACATCTGTTAATAAAATATAAAGAAAATGAAAAATTTGCCTATAAAAATATATAAATAAAATAAATTTAAGTCAATTTGTAAAAATTTTCAAATCATTATATCTATTTAAGTAATAACAACATCAATTATTCTGGTTATTAATATTATTTTGATGATTGGAGCAAAATTAATTACTATAAGAAATTTCGTAATTGTGGTAAATTTTTCCTTTTTTCTGTGTGTAAATAATTTGATTATTGATTTTGGTATCTGCTCAAATTAAATTAAATAAATAAAACAATATAAGGACCATTAGACGTTCATACATATCTGAAGATTATAGTTACTATTAAGTTTAAAAATGAATTTCTTGACAGAGTGGTAATGTCAATTCATGAAAAGGTGATATCATCACTTTAATGATCACATTATTATTAATTGGTAAGTAAGGCATTTTAAGAATTATAGTTTTTTTACAGAATGGTAATGTTCGTCCGTCTGTCCACACAATGGTGTTGAATTGATAAAAAATGGCTTTTACTTCAGGATAAGGTGATGTCAGTATTTTATTGAACACTTTTTAATTTTCTTTTATTAGTAAGTAAAACGAGAAAAGAACCGACTATATATTACCCTACATCATTGTATATGAAAATAAAAATTCGGGAAGGGGATTTATATTAGACCTGTGGCCAATTGTAGACCAGCACTTTTACTAAATGTCTAAGACCCCACAAAGTATATATTTTCTGGGTTCTGGTTCGATACTGAGTCGATCTATCTATGTCCGTCCGTCTGTCCGTCTGTTGAAAGCAGGATAGGAATCGAACGGGATAACGCAGGGGGACGTAATTTGGCACAAATATTTGCCTTATATAAGGTTTGTTTGGGATTGAAAATGGGCAAAATCGGTTATGGGCTAAAAACTAGAAGCACAGGGTGTCCGTTTTATAGTTTTCTGCTCATATTTCTTCAATAAAAGCATATACGACAACGAAATTTTGTACGTATAGTTCGGGGATCAATATAAACTCGAAAACCAAACTTTACCGCCCACCTCCCATATAAGGTGAAAATCAACGAAATTGTGTTCAAATAGCTCAAGGACCAACGTAAACTCGGAAACAAAAAATGGGCGTGGTCCGCCCACTTTACTGCCCACTTTACCGCCCCCTCCCATATAACGTAAAATTTTAAAAAGTTGATGGTGGGTATATAGATTCGGCCGGGCCGAATATAATTCGCGCTTGTTTATGATTACAATAGAAAAAAAATCTGAGACCGGTTTTGTATTTGTGTTATTTTTAATTCAATCGAGAGAAATTGAATTTTTGGTGAAATTTCGGATTTTTGATGGAACTTTAAATTATTGGGGAAATTTTTGGTGAAATTTTGAACTTATTTTAACATGTAACACATTTTTTAAATTAAAAGGCAACACTATTAGAAAAGAATATCCAACCCATTTAAAGTATTATACTTTTTTAGAATAGAACACAAAAGAGGGCATAGAGCAGAATGAAGGCAACATTTTAGCCAGAAAAGAAAACGCTATAACATTCGTATGTGATTTATCTACATTAAAGTGATTTTCAGAATAGGGGTTTATATCGTCAACCGTGAACCGATCTTCATAGAATTTGGCACAAAGATTAATACTTTAACAAAACTTCCTTGCACCGAATTTTATTAAAATATTCTTATTTTTAAGGTAGTTTTCAGTGATGAAACTCTATTCCGGAGAGACATTTGTATGGAGGCTAGGTGAAATAATGGACTGATCACAATCAAATTAAAATTCGTCCTTATATCATAAAAGTCCTTCGTGCCAAATTTCATTGAATTATCTTCAAAATTGATGCCTGTACTTTGCGCACAGGGTTTACATGGACAGCAGTACAGCCAGCCAGACGGACGGACATCGTCAGAACGATTTAAAAAGTGATTGGTGTACTTTATGGTGGGTTTTGGATCAATTTTTCTATGCGTTACATAGCACAAATAATAATAACGCAATCACCAATGCATTTTTAAAATTATTAAAATCTTTTTTTTTTTTTTTTTTTTTTTTGTAAAAGAATAGTAATGATTTTTAGTCTGTTTTTACATTGAGGTTAAATGGAGGGAATATGGTGCTTAATTCAGGGAAAGGTGATATCCATATTTTAATATTAACATTAACTTTTTATGTTTATTGAAAAGTAAAAAAGGAGTTTATAGAAGTAAACAATTGTTTTCTTGGGGGATTTCTGTTGTCTGTCCTTCTGTCCGTCTGTTTGTTAATTTTTGCAAGTTTTCCAATTCAAAATCGTTTTTACTCAACAAAGATGCTGACTTTAAGTTTCTTTTTTCGTTATAAAATTTTCACTTTATATAGAAAAAACTTAACTAAAAACTTATAAAATTGAAGTGAACAAATACATAATATAAACAGTACATGCTAGCATGCTATACAAAGCATTTATCAAGAGAAAAAATTCTCTATGTCATTAGAACCCTACATTAAATACCAATTGTACCTCCTTCCAAATTTATAATTTTACTTTACTCTGCTACGCTTATGTGAAATTTAATGTAAAACCAATCAGCCAAAAATTTTTATCTTAAGGCAATTTTGAAAAAAATAACAAAAATATTTAGACAAAATATAATCGACAAATTCTTGAAGAAAAGTACGCATAAATACCTGCAGTTAATGGTTGCATTTTAAAACTTTACTTTAAAAGAGCTTTTATTTAAGGAAAACAGCACAACATAGCTTTATATTTTAATTGATATTGATACATAACTTTGTATATTTTTATTAGGTGTCCAAATTTATTAAATTTTATAAATCAATTAAACGCCACTTTCGACACATTTTACCCCAACGTGTGACTGTTGTATTCAATATATTACACTGAAAAATTTTTTAATAAAGGGGTCTTGTGTCTTTAAAGTTTTTGCAGAAAATTATAACAATTTACCGGCATACTTAGTGACATGAGCTAATTTGTCAGAGTTTTGCATTTGTGCAGTCTTCAATTATATCTCGGTCAAATCGATCCAATTGAGAAAAGGGCCTTGATTTGTGATTAATTCAATCAATTTTCAATCAAAAATCGATTTTTTATATGGACAAATCTAACAAATTTGAAATCTTTAATATCTCCATGAATAAGCCTCTAATTGAAAAAAGGGCCTTTATTTGTGATAAATTTTTTTCTACTACTAATAATTTTTTCAATTTGAAAATATAAAATATCATGTTCATATCTCGGTAAATAAGCATGCAATTTCTTTTATTCCAAAGTACAGTCTACCTTAAATGCAACATTTATTTTGGCGGGAAATTTGAAAACTATCAAGCATTTTAACTAAAAACCACTTAAAGGCTCACTAAAAATTTAGTATGCACAGGTGTTCAAACTTAAGACACTTTTGGCCCAATTCGTAAGAAATTACATGACAATAGAAATAAAAGCGTGATCTAAGGACATCCTACAAACACAACAGCCCACTTGGTCAGAGAGATAACAAATAACATTCAAAAACTCTTAACTGACAATAGCACAATAAAGCCAACTTAACTACATTACAATTTTAAAACAAAATTGAATGAATACTAGATTTAAATGAATGAAAATAGACACAAAATTTTACGCGTTCTAAACAATAAACAACCATAAAAGTTTTTCTTAACAAAAAACAAAAGATAGTTGAGGTGAAGAAAAAAAGCGTGATTTAAAAGTGACAAATTTTAAATGTTTTAAACAGCTGCACAATTTTGCACACTTCATAAAAATCTTACACTCAAGCACCAAAGGTACTAGAGTATAAGTGATTGGTACTTCTAACTGAAGCACACAACACTTGTATTAAGAAAAAGAATTGATCCCTAAGGACTAAAAGAACACACACAAATACAAAAAACTGCTGGCTTGCTGTGTTAGTTAAAAGAAAACTAAAATTTAATGAATAGAAAGTAATTTCATTCAAATTTCTAAAATGAATTAAACAATGAATTTTGTAAGAGAAATAAATGAATGAAAGAGTCTAGAAATAGAAAGCAATTCGTTACACTAAAACAAAAGAACTCTTCTCATATACAACAAAATTTCGCATTGTTAGCTAAATGATAAAACACTACAATTGTAAAATTCAACAAACTAAAGTACCTACTCAAATCTATTTAAATCTCTAGAGTTTATAAAAAAACGAAATTCTTTAAAAATAAAATGTATTAAAAATTGCATTGAAAAGCGTTGAAGCGAATCTCCCACAGCAGGATTTTTATGAAAAATAAATATAACAATAGTTTTTCAATACTCATTTTAAATCATTTTAAAACTCTTGTATATAAATTACTGCATTGAATAACATTATAGAAGGATATTTTATTGCTAAACAGGAAATGACTTGAATGGACTTTAAATAACAAAGAAACAAAAAATATAAAAAAGAAGGCCTCATAGCAAAACTATTGCGGCATGTTTAACACTAAACTATCCTCTGTATTATATTAAAGATCCTTTTTTTTAAACAACAAGTTTAATTTCTTTAGAATTGTTTTGTTTTATAGAACCAGCATTCCTGGTAATCAAAGTTTAATAGAAAAATTGTTCTTTTTTCTACCAAATTGTTTCTATAAACAATAGAGATGGTTCTTTTTAAGCCAGCATAACAGAATTTAAAATTATTTTAAAATTTATAAAGGATTTTGAAATTTATTTTCCTTAGGTCAATTCATTTAGTTTTATTGATATTGTATAATAAACAGGAAATGCTATTGAAGAACATTTTATATATAATTTTGTGTTATTTTTTCAAGTGACACTTGTATTGAAGTGCTACGTGTAATAAAATGTTTGCTAACAAGGACAAGCCTTTGTCTTGTTTAAAGAATTCCTAAGATTTTAACAAAAACCCGGATATATGAAATTGATTTTAAAAAATTTTAAGGAAATTTGATGAAAAATAGTTTTCCTTTAATTTACAAGTAACACTTATACTGAAGTACATCGTGAAAAAAAAGTTTTTTTAACAAGTAAAGTTATTGTTTGCAGATTTAAACAAAAGCCAGGATATATGAATTTGATTTATAGAAATTTTTAACGTTAAAAATCAATTTATCTTAAAAAACAACTGAAAATTCTTTTATTAAACAATAATTAATAAAATACAAAGTGTTTGCCGTTTTTTGGTAAAAAAAAATATAGATTTTGTTAGTAGGTTAGGTTGTAAGGATGACACCGACTAATTCAAAGTCGGTGACCGTAGAAACCAAAGTGATCCATTATGATTCCTTAAAAATTTACTCTTCTTCTTCGTGTTGTAGACTTGACCATTCAGTTATCGATTTTTGCTTCATTTTTTGAATGACCGAGGATAGGGGTAGAATAACTTCCTGTGGTAGGTGCGCTTCCTTTTTGCCAATTCGTCCGCTTTCTCATTGCCTAGAATATTCTTATGGCCTGGCACCCAGCAAAGATTAATGTTATGCTGACAGCTGCTAACTACCCTAGACCTGATATTTAATGCCTTTATAGCAGTTTGACTGTTAATAAAAAAGCTAATATTTCACTTGGATCTTCGTAACATTAATATTTGTCGTGCTGTTATGGCTATAGCGTATATTTTTCGGCTTGGAAGATGCTATAATCAGTTTTGAAACTATAAAAAATTGTGCAATTTCAGTTAATTGTAAAAAAACTCCACAAGCGGTTTCATCAGTGATCTTAGAACCATCAGTGCAAAAATTTAATTCTGAAGACTTGAAATTTACTTTTAACCAATCATTCAGTGATGGAAAAGTGGTATTTAATTCCTCTTCCATTACATTGTAGAGTGTTAAATAGTCTGTTATACAGCCACCAGTCACATCTTTTATTATAACCAAGTGATACTTAACAGAGCTAACATATTAAGTTTGTTCAGTGCATCAGCATATACCTTTTTGTTAATAGTACACAGAAAAAAGTAAAAATGGACTTCAATTACGAAATTTGTAATATTAATTAATTTTTAATTGATTTTGCTCCAATCATCAAAATGATAATATTAATAACTAGAATAATTGATATTATTATTACTTCTTTTCCTTAAATAGATGCAATGAGCTGAACATTTTTGAAAATTTACTTAACTTTATTTTATTTCTGTACTTTTATAGACAAATATTTAATTTTTCTTTATATTTTATTAACAGCTGTCAATTTATTAAAAAACAAAACTGAAAACCAATTAAAAAATTAATTATATTAATAAATCATATAATTAAATTCCAATATAAAGTTAATTAATAAAATTATTAAAAAATTATTTAAAATATTTTTTTCTGTGTAGGCCTCCGCACATGCCAGGCATATGTGGCTACATGCCGTATTACCGCAGTATAATGCCAACAGAATAATTTTGGTTTTATCCTTCCTTTCCTGCCAATAAGTTTTTAATATGAATAAAGTGCAGCATAAGCTTTCTTAATTCGTACTTTCAGGTTGTCCTACCAATTTAATTTACTCTTTACATATATCACCAGAAATTTAGCAGAACTAGACAACGAAAGGGTGACTCCATTCTATTTAGGAAGATTAAATCTGGGTATTTTCTTTTTTAGCAAAAACTATTATAAATATTTTTTTTTTTAAAGCTATAAAGTTCACATTTACAGGCTATTACCAATACACAATAATTTAAAATTTATTGAATTCAATATTAATAATATTTTTGCTTTTGACAACTTGTCAAAGTCTTGCTACAGCATATTTTGGGTTTAGTAGCATATTTTAGGTTCATTATTTTGCATATTCTACACTTGCATACTATAGAATTTGTACATAATATGTATATATGCCATTAGCGAAATTATAATGGTTGGATATTACTGATCTCATCGTTCACACTAGCAAAATTGAGAAATTGTTTGTCCAATTTATACTATAACACAAAAGTGTTTGTGTTACTACCTGTGACTATCTAAAGACGGATTTATAGTCATCCCCATTAAAAAATCAATAAGTGATAATAAATAGGTGAATGCAGATTCCTGTTTAGCACGTTAACTTCCATCTCCTTTTTTTTTTTTTTAAGGGGAAAAATATTTTTTTATATTAATTAAATATATTCATGGGTATTTTCACTTAAATTTGAATAAAATCAATATTTGTGCATAAATTTTGAAGATACGTAGCTTACTTTACCATTATCATTATCAGCTTTGAGACTTAACAGAAACGTTTTTGATATTTTCAAATTCTATAAAAAATCTTAAAATTTTCATGAAAAAAATTTTTCGGACACTTCTTTCAAAATAACCACGAAACTATCGAGCGGATAAAAATTTTGTATTAAAAAAGGAAATTTTATTCCGCATATTATGCTATATCATTTATATAAATAATGCACACCGTTCTCACGATATACTCGAGTAATAAACTTATTTAGGGCGATATATTAGACGCGTCCCTTAAAAAAATCTACACCTGATAAAAAAAAAAAAAAAACTGAAAGCAGATTCGTTTTTAGCATGTCAAATTCTATATAGTACACATGTTTTTTATATTTTGTCTATTAAATGACCCTGAACCTCGTTCTTGTTACGACATTTATTTATTGGACAAGTGCATTACTTTCCATCGTTTTTTACTCAGAAGAAAGCAAAAAAAAAAAAAAAAAACAATCATCAATTATGTAAATAATTCATCCAATTAAAAACTTTTTTAAATTTGCACCTCTCACCAATATGATTATATCAATTACTAAAAACTGTAAAAATTAAAAAAATAATTAAATCAATTAAGTGCCTGATTGAATGAATTAAAAATTTATATGAGAAAAAAAACATTATTAAAATTTTATTCTTATTTTAATCTGTGTTAATCGAAAAATATATGGTAATAATTCTTTCTGTATAATGGAAAAATTAATGTTTATTACAAGATTTTAAAAAGTATTTTATTAAAAATATTGTACATCTGAAGATAAAACATTTTCCCATCTTTCAGGTAATTTAGGAATTTAATTCCAAAATAGCTTCTTTGATATATTGTACTAAAGTAAAGAGTATTTCAACTGGGATATTTTGAATCGAACAAAGCAAATCACAGTTAATGCTTTCAAGGTTTCCATGCACTTTGTTCCAAATAGTTTTAATTCAATACGCAATATTAGGTTAACCATTGAACAGGAATATAAATTCAATCTGTTCGAAAATGTTCCCACATTGCTTGACCTAGTATTAGCAGCCCTTAGTAAACACTTTTCTGATCCCATAAAACATAGAGCTTTTTTCTGATGTTAATTTTTTAATTTCTCGGTCTTTACTTACGACTTTTAGCACTTTGGATTATTACAATGAATCTATTTTTCTTATCACGTTAAGTTAGAGTGACACCAAATTTCCTTCCTTCAAAATCCAAGTACTTTTATACATCTTGTTGTCCAGTGACTCTTCAAGCTTTTCTTGTGCTTGGCACCAGTCTTGATTGACCATAATCTGCAATTGTTTATCTTCAAAGTTCTTAAACTGTAAACTAGAATGACATTAAATCCTTTTGATAACTACCACCTACACATTTCATTATTATTATTTTTTTTTTTTTAATTTCTAAAGTGACCAACAATGACAAAATTTGCCAAATGATTCGAAACAAACCACATATGATTTTTCCAATTTGGTCCACTTAAATGTCAATAATATATTTAACAAGATCTAATAATTAAATTCTTGTTAACACAGTACGGAAAGAATTTTAAATTGATCACCTCAACGTTGAATTACCGTAAAATTTTACACAAGTTTGAAACATATTTTTCAAGAGCGGAGCTTTTGGGGCTCAAAATAAGATACCTTTCACAATTTTGGAATTATCTGATGTTTACCCAGTTGGTTAAAGAACAAAAATATCTACCGCATAAAAAGACCTGAAGTCGTTGCCTCTTCTGAATCCAAAAGTAAACGTTAGCAAAAATTATACTTTCCTTTTTTATCCCAAAAAGGTGTCTTCATTTGCTTGTCCTTAAACTAAAATTTTTTTTGAAAAACATTTAGTTTACACTTTTTAAAGGGTGTCCTTAAACATATAATAGAATGATGTAAAAACCCTTTAACTGTTTTAAAATTTTAACATTTGACTATATATTTTAAAATTCTAAACGCCAGTTCTACAATGCGAATATAGTTTTGAAAACTCTAATATGTTCCAAAGAGCTTTCCAATGTCTTTCTCTAGACTTAGTGCAGGTCTGTGTACTTTTGTTTCAAAAATTATAATATTTTTAAAATTTGGCCACTTGAAAGTGGAAAAACGTTTTAAGCCAATATATTATGAATGAAGTTAGAATTAATTACACTGGAAAATACAGATTCAGTGGCACGAGGTTTCTCAATAAATTCGGATACACGGTGTTAATAAGTACTCAGCCTCTAATCCCCTTTTTTGAATTTACTCTAGTTCTCGCGATTTGTAAAATTAAGGAGGTAAGGACAAGTCTTTTACGAGATATATGGTGCAACCTCCTTAATTTTAAAAAGTGGTCAAAATAATTTTTGGAAGAGCACCTCTATAGGTGTACCATATAAATAGTTGGCACCACTATATTGTACCTCCATCTTGGTTACAATATTTTAATATTTGAATGAAATAGTTACTTTCTTGATAGACAGCACCCAATCTTGGCATTTCAGCTATTAATATTGTTAAAGTCTATTTTATTTTCTGTTTTGAAAGTTCTGTGGATGATTATTTACATAGAATTTTTGTTGTAATTAAAAACTTGATAAAAACCTGTTGAATTTTTTTATGAAGAAAGGAAGATACAAATCTTTTAATTACATTTAATAAGGCGTCATTATTTAATTTACTAAAACCACAAAATTCAACACAAGTCTTTATGACTTAATGATATCAAATTTCAACATAAAACTAAAATAAAAAACTATCCTTCTTCATTTGTCATTCAAATTATATCGAAACGCTTATAATTCCACGAAGTTCTTTACAGCAAATGTAAAAAAAATTTCATAACTTAGTCATAAAATATAAAACCAACAATTAAAAGACGCGCCTTAATCACTTATCCCTAAAAGAAAAACATTATTCCTCACCTAGCCATGGACAATCAAATTCATTGATCAATTTTAACTTATTTTTTTTCGACAAAATTGATCAATGAATTTGATAGTCAATGTCTACAAGAAGAATAATGTTTTGTATCTTAGGTACTATTTATGAGTAAGCATGTCTTTAAAAAAAATCTATAATTACTGAATTAGCCTTTAAATTTATGTGGGCCTCCCTTAGCTTAAGTGGCTGCTAGAATTTTCACTACAAATTTTATCAAGATTGTCTATGATTCATGAATTATTTCAAAGATTGTCTATTTAAGATTAGTTGGATTTCACAAGGATACCTAAGATTTTTGTTTATGTTTTTTTCTTACAGAGTTTTGATATTTCAAGTGCGAATGTTTATAGAAGATCTAACAGCTAGACAGGTAGGAGTGGTTTAATTTTTTTTCCTTGGGAGACATTTAATGTTAAGATTGTTAGGAATATGTATTGTATTTCATTTATCAGGCATCAGTAATGATTATTTCATGAGGCTTTAAATGATAGCAAGTGTTTTATGTTTTTCTTAGGATTTTTTGAAAATCTTTGTTGATAAAATATTGACAATTAAGGTGAATTTATCATGGTGTTATTTTTGCTTTTATTTTAGGCCATAGCAAAGTGATAGGTGTTGTAGGAATCAGATAAATTCTTAACCAGACAGACAGCTTAAGTCTTTTTAAAACATTAAACTAAAGACGTTTCAAGACACGCTTCAATTTTTATATTGCATCTCCTATAGTAGAGTGAAAATCTAAAACATATTTCTTAATTTCAAAAGTATATTTATTCCTCAAAGAATCACTAATCCAACTCCACGATGAAATCATTTGAAATATATTCATATTTTTAAAAAATGATGCCACAGATACAATAATAATTTCAGTTAATCAGAGGCTTTGTTATGTAAAATCTTTTTTCCTTAAAATGTCCCAAAAAAACATTATCATTCCTCATCGTCTTTTTTTTTAAGATTCCTTTTCAAAAACATTCTCCATAATTTATGTCAAATTACCTTTCACTATCTTTTAACAACTATTGACAGTTATGCGGGTTATTGTCAACCGCACTGCAGGAGTAGTTTCATATCCTTACAGTGAATAAACAAAAATCCTTAAATTAAAAGTAAATCAATTCTAGTGAAAGATGTAACACGATAAAAATTAAATCTTAAAACATATATAAACAAGTGTCACCCTTAACTATAAACACAAACAGACAAGAACCAAAACTAAATGATAAAAAATGTAATAAAATACAGGACGAACAATAAAAAGATTAAGGACGAAATATTCTTCAATATTTATCTTAAAAACACGTACAAAAATAATAAAAAACTAAATTGTAGTTCCAGAGAAATAGTGCTTCTTATTTGAACAGGAAAATTATCAGTTATACTAGTGAAATTAAAGTGTTTATCGTTTTATACAAGATTTTACTTTTTTCCTTAAAGATAAACAAGGAAAACGTACTTATTTCAGGAATACCTTTTACGATTCTAATGTAGCAGAATCACCCAAAATAAGCGTTTTTTATATGAAAAAATACTAAAACAAAAAATGTTTAAAATGATTTTCACTTTCGTGCAAACCACAAAGGATAGACATCCCAGCTAAAAAAAAAAATACTACTTACCTAGAAGAAATTTTATAACAGAGACTTTATAAGCATTACTGAAGCGCATTTATAATTTTTATTAGAGATGAGCAGAGAAACTAATTTCCTGAGATTAGTTGTAGTATTTTTATGACAAAAATATTATGTTTTCTGAAATGGACAGAAACTTATTATATTAAGTTTCAATTATAGTACCTATATTTTAATTTGCTATATTATGTTAACCTCAAATATATATTTAAATATAGTTGAGTAAAATACATTTTATATTTAACAAAAACAAATTATGATAGTCGTCCAAAAATGTTATTATATCTATAACTATAAAATGTTAAAAATAACGTATAAACTTTAGCAAATAGACATTTTATGATTAAAAATAAAATATAATTTATTCAATCTTTAAACATATTTTGTTTTCCACAAAAACGAATCATTTGTTTTTCAATTATATTATATGTACCCAACTATTTTATGCTAAATATTTTGCTTTTATTAAAAAAAAAAAAAAAAATACATCAAGCCAATAATTGATGAAAAATAATTAATTAATGAAAAAATAAAGGTTGATCAAAAAAGGATACATTTGAAATTATGATAAGATAATTTAATAAAATCCAATCATAATATAAAAATATCTTATCATAATATAACAAAACCAGAGAATATAATATGATACAAATTTTAAATGCAAAAAGGAAAAAATTCTTATCATAATATAATAAATTTAAATCATTTTGTAAATAATATGATCATGTTTAAAATTAAAAAAAATTATTATGACAATAATCATTTTTACAGTCATATGTCATATGTTTCTCTCAGATTATGGTTACCAAAACCATATTTTTTCTGCCTGTGTGATCCATTAAATATAAATAATCCCAGTAAAAAAAAAAAAAAAAAATGCGCTTATATTTTATTTTGTGGTATTTAGGCCGAAACAAAATTGTCTAGCTTTGGTGGCCTCGTGTTTTAAATTTGGATCCTACAGTTTTTCAAGATTCCTTATACAACTTTATGTTAATAAAAAATTGATAATTAAAAAAAAATAAAAAAAATGTTTCTAACCATAAAATAAATATTTTACTATTCTGTTTTATAGTCTTATAATTTTCAATAGTCATCTTAATGAAAGTGCGAATTAAAACTTGTGATATATTTATCGAACTCCATATGTTAGTTGAACAAACAAATGGACGGCTTTTTCAATGACACTGTTACGATTTCTATCAAAAAAAGTAAAATTTGTAAACACTTTATTCGGACTTGAGACAAGTGCTCACTTATACATAAATTAGAAAATAGAAAGCATTAACTTGATTCTCTGAAATCCAGAACATGTTTTTTTCTATTCTTTTAAAATAAAAATGGCTAATTGTTGTATTAAAACTTAAGAAAAATTTACCTTTACTAAGATTTATATTAAACTAAAACAAAATATGAAAATGTTATTAGTCTTCTGTTGTGCTGTATTATTTCTCAAATTTTCATTCATAACTTTGCACTCATTTTAAATCCTAGCCGTTTTAATTTAAATCCCTATAGTTTAGTTTAAATCCTACTTTATAAAAAATTTGGAAAAATAATAATAATTTAGTATTAGGCTTAAACTAATTGTTAATTTAAATATATGTATGTACAATACATGAATATAGTCTTTAAAAATACAGCTGATTTTATATGACCTACTTTAAAATTTAAGTATCAGTACTTTAAAATACTCTACATTTTAAGTACAGGTATTTGTAAAAAAAATCTAAGCTCTGAACTAAGTGTCACAAATAAAAGGCTTTAAAATGAGTTCATTATTTGTTATGTTAAACTAATTCGTTTTGGGTTTAAAACAATTAATTGTAATTAACAATATGAGGGTTTAAGTTAAAACAAAATTAGGCTTAAGTGACAAGAAACAAAAAAGGCTTTTTTTTCTATTCGAGATAAAAAGTGTAATAGAAAATGTGAAATTTCACAAAAAATTTAAAAGCAAAACAATTGATCTTTTTTTAAGTAGATGCCTGGAATATATTTTAAGTAGATTCCTAGAGTATAATTTGTAAAATTCCTTGAATTATATTAGCTTAGTAATACCGAAAAAATAAAATGAATTATAAAATATATTTTAAATAATGAACCTACTAACTACTTTAAAACATATGAATTACTCTAGATTCGAGTGCTTATGACATGTCAGATGTCACATGTCAGCTTTAATACCTTTTTTTTTTTTTTTTGTTTTGAGTTCCTTTACTTCCTTGGGGGCGTTGTTGTCTGATGTTATAAATTAACTTTGTTTAATTTGACTCAGCACTTGCTCTTAAGAGCCTTTTCCTTAAGATTTTTTCTAGGAAAATGTAATGAAATCTTTAAACAATCATCGCGGAAAACATTTTAGGCAAATCAAGTATTTCTTAAGAAATGTTTGAGTGTATTTTAGAGCGAACTAATTGGGTGGTAACTGAAACGAATTATGAATATACAAATTAAACAAAAGCAAAGAATTACTTTCAATAATACAATTTAAAAAGAACATGAAATCTCTTCCAATAGTTCTCTCATAGTTTTTAAAATGAAATTATGCAATCATATTACTTTTTTTTTTAGTACAATTTTACCTTTAATAGTGGGATATACCCCATTAAAAAATAAAAATTCTGGGTCATAGTAAGATTCTGAGTCGACTTAGACATGTTCGTCTGTTAAAAGCAAGATACAAAAATTTGCACATAGTGAATATAACATATTTGACCAAGCCTAATATAACATTCTGACTTATTTTTTTAAGAAGGAAAAGACACTCAGTGTTGTCACAGAATCCAATTGTTGTCGGAATTGGATTTGGAAATGATAAACAAAATCATTTAGGTGTCATGAGTTCCAATCTTATCGGGTTTATGTTCGAACTAGAATTAGTGCCAGTTTAAGGTGTCACAGAATCCAATTTTATCAGTTTTTCTATTTGGAACAAACCAAGCAGCTGACAGATTTCATTTGCACTCTTTTACATACAGTGTAAAAGTTTACATATTTTGATACCTTTAAATTCAATAAAAATATGAATTATAATTTTAAGCTTTTTAACAGCGATCTAAGTGCATTAAAGGGTTATGGAAAATGTTATATTTTATATAGCTTATTTGGAATATGGTCTATAAATTTCAACGAGTTATCGCCTCATGAAAAATTAAAGGTTAACAAAAAGCATTTGTTTGCGGAAAAATTTGTCCTGATAGGACATGAGGCAACATTTTCATATACTTATATTATTTCGTGAGTAATTGAGGAGTTATATGCTAAAAATTTATTGCTGAAAGTAGCCGCTTTAACTCTATAAAAGACTTAAAAAATGCAATGTTGACGTAGTTTATGGAAACATATTGCGGGTTCGACAAAGCGTGATAAGCCATCTGTAGATTCTAGGGTGATCGACACGGTTTTCCAACCGGGTTTTAAACCGGTTTTTTCAGTCAATGTGCCTTCGGTTTTTTGAAAATGTTCATTTTTCGAATGTCGAATAGACCGGTTTTTTTAAACACAAAAAACCGGTTTTAAAAATAGCTTTTTATTTCACAAAACATGCACTAAATACTGATATTTGAATATAAATTTATGAATATTTTTTTAAATATTCATAAAGTATTACTTCTAATGTTTTAAAAATATAGTTTAAGGTTAAATTTAAATGTTTTAGTCTTTCTTTTTCATTCAATATTTTCTTAATTTTTCAAAGATTTAGTTTAAAAAAGTTTCAACGGCAGAATCGTTTCAATAAAATTGATTCTGACTTTTTACATATTAATCCATGGTTTCTGTTTATGCTAAGTAAAAGTTAATAATATTTTTTATGATTATTTTCTTATATTTTTTATACCCTACACCACCATAGGTAGCGAGGGTATTATGCGTTTGTGCTGATGTTTGTAACACCCAAAAATATTGGTCTAAGACCCACCTTAATACAGGTCGCAATTTTGAACATAAATTAATTAAATTTGGCACACAGGTTTCTTATAGTCCAAGGACGAAGCTTGTTGAATTGGTTATGATCGGTTCTTATTTCACCTAACCCCTGTACAAATAACCTCCCAGAAAAGGGGTTTAACGATCATAAATCCTTCAAATGTAGCAAGAATTTTTGCACATGTAAGTTTCATATAAGTTTAAATCTGTGTGCCGAATTTCGAAATTGGTCTACAATTCCAAAAAGACCCCTCCCCGAATAGTTTAGGTTATTTTGGGTTAATAGTTATTTCCAAAAATTATTATTTTTAATAAATTTTAACTTGAACATTATAAGATTTATTGATTTTTCTTTAAGAAATGTAGTCTTTTGATAGAAATATTAACTTCTGAAAAAAAAACCGGTTAACCGGTTTTTTCTGAATTTTAAAAAGTGCAACCGGTTTTTTCAAAATACCAACTATTCGAACTATTCGAAAACCGGTTTCTCCAAAAAGTCGAATAATCGATCACCCTAGTAGATTGCCTTTGGCAACAATTGACTGAAGAACTAAACAGTGCAGGTCCACCACAGAAGGATGAAAATGGATGAAAAAAGGTGGTGTTAGTGATGAATAAATGCCGTCAACATCGTCAAAACGGCCAAACCTGTATTAGTTACCAGTACTCCAAATAGGCCAAAATTGATAATACTGTTGAACGTTCGAATTGAATGAAAAGTTAAACGAATTAATAAAAATTTAAAAGGACATATTTATAGAGCAATAAAAAGGGTAATGAAACAATTGCGAGCGCAATTGTTCAGCAATCAAAAAACTGAAGTTGTGCGTGTCAGTAATAAAAATTTACAAACAATGCAAGAAAAAAATGAGCTGGAAAAGATCTCGAATAACTTAAGTTCGAGTTCCAATAATACTGCGGAGAGTGATTTAAAAAAAATTAAAATAAAGCATTTGTGTTTCTTATTATAAGTACATAAAGTTTCCATCATTTAAGTATTATAATTTTAAACAAGTTAAAATTAAGTTTTTGTGATATTAGAACAAATACTGTAAATTTTGTATTCATTTGAATTGTAAGCCTAATCTCTATACGGAGATATCAAAAAGGTCTCAATGCCATATCCACAATCTCCTAGTAGTTTTGATGTTCGGTCTCGTCAATGCAACAAATTATTGAACGAATTTTATATTTTTTGTAGAAATAGTCCCTTGATCAATGTTTTTCATTTCAAAATACACCCACTGATGGCAAATGAAACACTCCATAGCCTTTGGAATATCACTTAAAATTTTTGACACTGTGCTTCTTAAAACTTATGTTAGAGTCGCCGCCACAGATTTCTGATAAGATCCTTCAGTGAAAAACCGAAGTTAACATTGCAACCTTAAAGGTAGTAACTATCATATGAAAAGCATCTTCGTTTGTTCGAAAATATGCTATAAGTCTTCAAAGGAAGTTAAAATAAGAGACTCATTATAAAAATGTAGATACCCTGTTTCTCTTTAAACTAACTTTCTCTTTATAAAGTAAAATTTTATTTTAATTATTATTTTTTTATGTTTAACTTAAAATACATATCGTTGAAAAAGACCAATTGTTTTGCTCTAAATATTCTTGTGAAATTTCACATTTTGTTTTACACTTTAAAATTTTTTAAAGAAATTGTTCTAAATAGCTCCTTTTATTGTCTCTTAAGCCTAATTTTGTTTTAAGTTAAGCCCTCATTTTGTAAATTACAATTAAATGTTTTAAACCCAAAAGGAATTAGTCTACAATACTTTAAAATTAATTCATTTTAAAGCCTTTTATTTGTGACACTCTCTTTTTAAGAAACATTTTTTCAAAAGCCTGTTCGAAAAATCTATTTTAAAATAAAGTACGCATACTCAAATTTTTAAATAGGTCATTCAAAAACTCAGCTGCAGTTATTAGAATATAGTCTAAGTTATTCAAATTAACAATTAGTTTAAGCCTAATTGTTGATTTTTAAAAAGGCCATAAAGAAGGATTTGAACGAAAGGGGCTTAAACTAAAACATGGGATTTAAATGAATTTAGATTTATGAATGAATTTAAAAAACTAGTCATATATATTATTGGGATTTATTTTCAAAAACACGTTTTTATTACTAAAAATTAGATCTAGTTTAATTTAAATCCTAAAGCAAAGTATGAAATTTTACAAAAATTTACAAAATAAAACAATTGGCCACTTTTCTTCTAAAACAATATGAGGACCAAGTAGTGAGAAACATTATGGATGGCCTAGTTAAGCTTAAAAAAATATAAATAGTATTTTTAACTAAATTAGTGTAGTATTAAGAAACTTTACTGCTGAATATACAATTTTTAACTTAATATATTTTATATAGATTTTTTTGTACATAATTCGTATACAAAATAGTTTTTTTTTTGTTTGTTTAATTCTTGGAAATAATTTGAAATTTACTCCAATAAAACCATTTCCTAAAAATCCTTATTTCATTTATATTCTACTTTTATATCCTGTCCTTTCTAGCCATAACTAATTTAAACCTTATGTTATTTTGTTTGTCTTTTTAAAAACTCCTTGAAAACCACACACATTTTAAAGTTGTCATTTCTATTTAATTTCTTTAATGTAACAACCGCTTAACCTTAATGTCATTTTAAAATTACTTTCTTGTTGTTACTTAGTTCCGTTTTCCTATTTCAAATGTCAAGAGGACAAAATTAACCTTGTTTAAATTTCATTTAGCAAGCGTTTTTATTTTTAAGTGTTTATTGGCTGTTGTCGTACTTAAACATTTCTTAAGAATTTGTAATAAAATCTTAAAGAAAGTAAAACGGAAGAATGTTAAAAAACAAAGTGAGAGTTTCTTAAGAAATATGTTGTTGAGTTGATGGTTCGAGGAAATTAATTGGGTGGCATAGATTTTTAAAATAAGAAAAAGATTTATACTTAAAAATTAAGTAAGAAGTATAATATAAAAAAAGTTAAACAAACAAAAGTAAAGGTTGAAAATAACAACATAGAGCTACTCGTATATGCCCAGCATAAAAACGATAAAGAGCTTCCAAAAAAGAAAATTTTCACCACTTCAAAAGTAGAACAAAGTGATAATTTTAAACCTTTTTGGAAGTTCTTAATAATTACTTCCAAAAAGGTGGAACAAATTTTAGCTAGAAAAAAGGTTAATCATTTCAAACAAAATTAAAATTTTATAAATTTTAATATATTTTTATTATCTTTTAAAACTAAAGGCTAAAACAGAATTTTTGTAACAAAATTTTCATAAACATAGTTTTAAAGGAAGTACTTCAAAAGAAATGAATAGTAAGTATAAAAGAAGAACATCCTACCAATGACAACCATGGGTTAAAAAATAACTTCTATAGCTCTTTTGCACCAGTAATGCCAACACAATGTAAAATTCATGACATTTTCAGCTCTTTTTCAGTACCTTTTTTGCTGGGTGTATATGTTTTTATATTACCTTCATTATTTTTTTATATTCAATTTCAAAAGTTTGTGTCTTAAGTCATTTGTTTTTATATAAAAAATTTTATGTAAATTATAGTTTATTTTATGTAAGAAAAAAAAATAATAATAACAATGAAATATAAAAAATAAAGTATATTTGCATTTAGCGATTATTTTGAAATTGAGAATAAATTTACTTCAGTGTCCGAAACACTGTAAGACAACAAGACGAAAATAGGAATAAAATAAACTCAACTTAAAAAAATTATAAAAAATTTGCAAAAATTATATCAATCCAATATGGATGTCAAATGAAAGCTACAAATTCCTGCAATATAACAAAAGTTTTTATATAATTAAATGTTGCACAGCAAAATATTAATATTACGGGATTGAATTTTTGAAAAGATATTTTATTAAATTTTTATACAGGCACATTTAAATCAAAAAATTATTATTATATTGCAGATGTTCGTAGTTCTTATTTAACATCTATATTGAGTCGATACAATCTTCGTAAATATGTTACCCTTTACACAGTTTTGTCTTAGATGGTTTCTAGTTTTATCTATATGACGATTTTTTCACATATGAGAATGATTTTTCCAGGCTGGTATATACTTGAAAATAAATTGTAAAAGATAACATTTTCAATAGGATATTCTATAAGTATTTCTGCTGCAACATTTAAATTAAAATATTATTAAATTGCAGAGATCTCTAGCTGTCATTTGATACCTATTTTGGGTTGACGTTTTTTTTTTAATCTTTGAAATCTTCTTTATTAGGAAATTTGACGTTATTGCGAAAAGTTGAATACGTAGTTTTACTAAAATAACTGTCACACGGTGTTATATGTAATATCCTAAAAAATTTGTAAGAAAACCCCTCAAACGATGCGTAAAAATTTGCTTAATATGGGAAAGATATTTAAACAAGTTTTCAATAGCAGCTACACACTTCATCAGCATTCGTGGCGTCTTTTCCATTTCAGTTTCGTTGAAACCTAGACATGGTGTCCACCTTGCACTGGGTGCAAGTAAAAAAAAGGTTGAAACTTACGTCGTAAACGCTGTTAAAGATGTGGTTACACAGTGTCGTAAGTCGACATGCGGTTCGAAGGACCATAAACAAGTTTTCAATCGTAAATTGCCTTATTGTCTCTGTTTGGTGGTACCAAAGCAGAGTTTGTGGACTATAATTAGACACCAGCAGAATGGAATATGTAATTGCTGTACCGAAACACACTTCATTAGCATTCGTGGTGTCTTACACATTTCGGTTTCGTTGAAACTTAAACAGAATTAATAAAATTGTTGAAATTGATCTTCAGTTCCCTACCTGTGTCACGGTTGTAGAATATTTCCTTCAAAAATTAGTATTGAGTTTTTTCTTGAAATGGGTATCAAAAAATTTATTTATAATTTATTTATTGTCAATTGTAAACAAAATATTTTAGAAAATTTTCGCAAAAATGTTGGTCATGAAAAAAAAAAAAAAATAAAATAAAAATTTATAAAAATGATATTTTTTATTAAATATTTATAAGAATTTTATAATTTTATTGGCTTTATGGCTAAAATATTTAAAAATTTATTGTAGCAAGTTTTGTGTCAAAATTTTCCAAACATTTGTTTATCACAATGCATTAAAAAAGTCTTCTAGTGAAACAAAATCTCATGGGAATAATTTTTAAATATTTTTTCCATAACCAGCATGAATTACGAATATTTTGATACCCATTTTGAAAAATGGGAAAATCAAAACATTTTTATCAAAATATATGGGACCCATGATTTTTCAATCACTAGTAGAAAACTGAAGACCAATTTTAAAAATCTTTTAAATCATTTTTTTTTTTCGTATTAACCAAATTTTTACGCACCGTTTGAGAGGTCATTTTACATCGAAATCTCGAAAATAGATGAATAATTTTGTCTAAATTAAATTTTCTATCATAAGCTTAAAAAAAACAGATATTTTGGATGAAAAATTAACTCTATCGGACATAGGAGTATATTTTTTTGGCGCACAATTTTTTAAATACAAAAGCAGGAAATATAAGATATGATTACGGTAGATAATTTTGAAATTAAGAGAAGAAAAGTCTGTGTAACATCATTTTATGTAACTTTTCAATATCGAGCTTTCTTTTTAGAATCTTTAAAGTTTCGGGAGTTTATTAATGAAGTGGGATTTATGCAAAGTAAATTTTATTTTTCAAAGAAACTAAGTACTGACTAACCACAAAACGAAGTCTAATCTGAAATCACATTTAATAATATAGGATCAAAAGTAATGACTCCATACTTTATTTTAACCGTGTGTGTGATATTTTCATAATTGGAACAAACTAGTTAACCGTTAGTATTAGATGGAAAGGATTGAAGGATATTTTCTATGAAAATATAATAAATTTTTCCGTTTTAATTAATAATAAAATTGTTTACTGAACACTTATTTCAAATCTATCAAATCAACAGTGCAATTAAATCAATCGTTTGTTTCCCTAATAAAAATATCGTTACTAGTTATTCACATACTTTACTCTACGAATGATTTTATCTTCAATAAAAACCAATAATAAAACAAATGATCTCTAAAAAACACACATGATTATTTTTAACAAAAATATATTTTATCATAAAAATCTTTATAAAACAAATTTTTTAAACATGCTTCCTTAAGTGAGCACTCATATAAAGATTTTTAAACTGATACAAATTATTTATTTTCAATTAGCCCACAAAAAAGTTCACATTAGGCCACAAAGGCTAAAGTTATAAAGTTATCATATGGGAGATATCTTTTAACATATGATGATGGTTAACCTTATTTTAAAGATCTTTATTATCTTAATGAACATATTTAGCATATAAAATATTTCATTTAAAAGATTTAATCATGGCAGATGCAAATCTAGAGCACAAAAATTGGCTACTATTTCATTTTTAAATAAAAGTAATAGAACTCATATGAATATGCCAAAATGATATTTTGTCTTTTTGTTATTTATTTTTACAAGTTGCTGAGATGACAATCTAAATCCTTTTCTAAACTATTCCTTATCATATGCTATTAATCTGTAGGTATGTGTGTTGGCTATTGTTCATATGATTAAAAACAATATAAACACCTACATATTCTCATGCCTTCATATACATATAATATAGGGATATATTTAAGAATATATGCTTAAACAATTGCTTAAGGATTTACTTTTAGTAAAGATTTAGATGGAGGCGAAATGATAAGTTTTTTCTGAAAAAAAAAATAATAATAATAATAAAAAATTTAGCGGTCAAGGAATAGGTGCAGTAAGATTTTAAGTTGAATTCTGATACTTATATAAAAGGATCTCACTAGAAATAAAATAATAAAATTTATTGAAAAATATTGTTACTAAAACTTACGAAGCATAATTTCAATTCGAATGTAATTCCACTAAAAATTTTTCAGATTGAAAAACATTTATTTTTTTCTTATAAAAATATTTGATAATCACAAATATTTTTTGTTGCATTTTTAAAACCTTTTCATTAATCCATTCATTTTCCATTCGTCACACTCTTTATTTATTTTTCCTAAAATTTTTTGTAATCCTAGTATTGAATAAACAAAACCTTAAATAAATCAGACATTTTGCAAACAAAATTCTGTTATCATCAAAGATTAATCTAGACTTTAGACACAATAATTGCAGCATTTGAAATAAATATAGACCAAAAGAAAATATTTAAAAGAAAACTAAACTAAACTAAATTTTAACCAAATTTTTTATCACTTCAACCTGATCTAAAAAAAACAATGAAATTCCTCAAACAGTTATGTTAAGAAGATGAAAAATATATGTATGTGTTTTACCTTAAAACTCTTACATATTTATATCCTACAAGGATGAGTTACTTCTTTATGAGTAAACAAAAGGACTTTGCATTTTAAAGGCATATATATGTTTCACTTATGTGTATTTTTACATACATTTAGATTAATCCTGTATGATAAGGTAGAAGATTTTAAAGGATTTAGATTGAAATCAGTGCAATTGAGAGCAAAAAACAAAGCAGAGATCAATATGTGAACATGTATAAAGGAAATAAATCCTTATATGCATATGTACCTTTACTTGTGTATTCATATATTGTGATGTACGTTAAAATTTCTGTCATATGAGTTGTTTATGATTACAATCTTACTATTTTGTTTTTTTAATTTCTATTTTTACATTTAAGAAATAGTAGTCAATTTCTTTTAGTTTTAAAAGATTTCCATCTGCTGTGATTAAATCTTGAACTTGAGGCAGTACATTTGTTTTAAATTTTAAAGGTTTATTTAGAACTCTTAATCATATATGTTTATCTTAATAGCTGGAGAATATGTTTAAAATTTAAACATTAAGATACAGTTAGTCATTTTGTTTAGACATCGATATTATCCTTATGATATGGTTTTGAAATTTGTGGCCTAATGTGAACTTTTTTGTGGCCTAATTGCAAATAAATTATATCGTTTAAAGATCAAATCAAGTGTGTTTTAATTGGGCAAGGAAATGGGTATGAAGATTTAATTATGATATGTTTGTGAGCCTAAAATAATTGAGCACATATGCCCAAAAGATTTGCAAGATAAACCATTATGTGTGTTTATTTGAAATAATTGAAGGTAATTGGTGACTTTATTAGTTTTTATTATAGCTATGATCAGACAAATTCGATTACTTTTTAGATTAAAAAATAAATAATGGCTATAGAGATGTTAGGATTGTTTACAAATTGTTTAGGGATTTCAAAAACAAAAGACTTGAGAAGCGAACTTGGTGGGAACATTGTTAGTTTGTCGAATTACATACATATGTATAATAAATTTATTTGATAAATGATTTTAAACTATCTATTAAATTTTTAAGAAACTCTATTGAGTTCACAACTTCCAATGTTGTTTGAGACGTTATTTTTATTAGTTCATTAAATTAAAATTTTTGGAATTGACAATTGAATTAAAAATTTAATTTTAATAACCAAACAAAAATTTTGGGAATTTTGGTAATAATAAAAGTAAAGAGTGGTATTCATGAATGAAAACACAAAATAACTACTAGCTGATAGTAACACAAAAATTTAGCCTTTGATATCATTTTAAAAGAATCAAATAATGGCATCCTTGTAATGAGTGTAATTTAGGAAGACTTATAGTTTAGTTTGTAACTAGTAATTTACTTGATGCTAATATGAACCAATGTATTTCTAGACATTGATATAAAGAGACAGTGAGTTTTTAATCCGAATTATAAGTAGTTGCTTTTAAAAATGTAATTTACTGGTTTAGCAGATAAGTAAAATTTTTGCAGAATAAGAAATTATCTGTAATAGTTTAACAATAAATAAAAAATCTATGGGAATTTCATTTAATTCGAGTTAGTAATATGAATGAGAAAATATTTGAAACAGCTAAACGGAGGGACCCATATAGTTAAATCTTCTCAGAATTTTATCTGGACCAAGAATAAGTGGCATGTTTTCAGTATTTTATTTGAGATAATTTCACTTAATTGTAAAGAAAGAAAACCTATGCTTTGACTTCAGTGAAATATTTTTAATTTTGTTTGCAATACAACAGGCTGATCATAGAGTGAATTAATGGAAACATTTAAATTGTTAAAACAACAAAATTGTTTAATTTGTTCATATTTTTTTCCAATCATTGTGACTAGAAAACAATGTAGTTGAATTTAAATTTAAGTTATTAATTAGACGCAAGATGGACAAACCATCATAAGGAGGATCCTATCACAAAGATGTTACTAACTTAAAAATCTGTTACACTTTCTTACGGTGATCCAAAGTACCTTTTTGCGAGCTACATTTAAACGTGTCTAAAATTATGAAAAAAAAAAACTTTGTCAAATTTAAATTTTTTACGATGATTAGATTTAAATTTTTTACGATGATTAGAACAGGATGCTACAGGCCATTTACATGATGATGATCTTAGAACAAATCATAAAATTTATTTCTCACTAATATAATTGATTTATACATCAAACGGTAGCCCATATTTTTTAATTTTTTTAAAGATGACTAACTTAGACCTGTGGCCAAAACTATTCATGCCAAATTTCATCAAGATATCTTCAAAATTGCTACTTGTGCTTTGTTCACAAGGTTTGTATGGACAGATAGCCAGCCGATCAGATGGATGCACGTACGGACATCGTTAAATTGACTCCGTGATTCTAAGTCGAATGGTATACTTTAAAGTGGCGGTAGACCCCCAGTTTTTCTGTCTGTTTCAAACATAACCAGAAAAGCATAGTACCCCAAACACCTATGCTGCTGTAGGGTATAAATACGTAGATATAAGAAATAAAACTTTTCGTACAAATTTTAAATAAAGTGTCCATTTTTCATGTATAAATCATTAATTTTTGGATAGAATTATTATTATTTTTTTTTTGTTTTTTAATTTGTTCTGGAATCATCAATTTAAATGGCGTGTAGCATCATGATCCAAACATCGTAGGAAATTTAAATTTGGTAAATATATTATACATGGTGTGCCCTTTTGTAATTTTAGGCACGTTTAAGCATGCGATACCATTTGATATCTTCAAACAATATTGGACCACCCTAGTGTTCACACTTTTGTCTCTCAAATATAATTTTCTTGAACAACGTATAATAATTTTATAAATTTCTGAAAAGTACATTCACAAAGATGATTTGAAAATAAAAAACAAGCCCAAAAACCCAAGTAGGGAAAGTATATATCCACCAGAATTTGACCTATTTTATATGAAAGTTTTGACTTTGGTTTATATGGCTTTAAGAAAATGTAAAACTCGGATAAGAGACACAAACTTAGCAAACGTTTAATTTTTTTTTGTTATAGGTTCTCTACTTTGTGCCTTCTTAGCTCCGCTCCTGATGGGTGTGTGGGATGCCCCTTCTAAACTTTAAGTTATACATTCCTCTGCTACACATGTGTGAATTTTATGTAAATAAAACTAGCCGATTAGAATTTTATTAGATTAGATTAGAATTTTTAAAAATATTCGATTCTACCTCACTGTGAGCTGCAGGTTTAAAAACAGTTTTCTTTGTAAATAAGAATCCTTCACTTAATTGTGAAGAAAGATTAAGCTTGTGTATCGATTTTAATGACTTAGACCATGTTTTATTTGCGACATAACTGGCTATGAAGAAGAATAATTTATAAATATATTTTTATGATTCTTTGGATTCTGGATTTTATCGATAACTTAAAAGTAGTGGCTTAAAACAGTTGGTTAAATAACTTTTGTCATAAATGTTGATAGATTTTGATAGACCATAAATGATAAGTTGTTCTTTTTTGCAAATTTAATTTGTATTTTTTTAAGTATAACAAAAATTATCAATTTCCTAAAACAAATTTTAATCATTTACAAAAAGGTTCGTTTCCAAAGTCTTTTGTTTTTAAACTATAACATTACCTTTTCTTACAAACTTACAACTTATGTATTCTTCTATATCTGATCATAAATATAATAAAGCCAATAAAGCCACCAATTACGTTTAATTATTTCAAACCAAAACACACATGAAGAGAATTTTTATCAAGATCTTTGTGGGCATATGTGTTCAGATATTTCTATACCAAAAATCATATATCTTAAATACATCTTCAAAAATACTTCCTTAAATAAATGAACACACTTGAACTAATCTTCAAACGATATAATTTATTTTCAATTAGGCCACAAAAAAGTTCACATTAGGCCACAAAGGCTACAAACATAAAGTTATCATATGAAAAATATCTTTAAGAAATCTAACAGTATCTTAATGTTTCAATTTAGCATATATTCTACAACTATTAAGATAAATCATACATGATTTAAAAGACTAAATGTTGCTCAAATATAAGACAAATGTAGATCAATTTCAGCAAGATTTAATAACAGCAGATGTGAATTATTTTAAAAACTAAACGAAATTTGCTACTTCACCAGTAAAAAAAATATTTAAAAAATCTTCTCGTTTTACCAAAACCTACACATATAATACATACATTCATATGTTCCTATATGCTTGTAATGATGATTTCTTTTGTTTGCTACCAATATGCACTGATTTTGATCTAAATCCTTTTGGATTCTTATACTTTATCATATAGGATCAATCTAAATGTATGTTAAAATACCTATGAATTAGAAATACATGTGCATATAAACTAGCAAAACGCCTTATTTTCTCATGTGTTAACATATGAATATATATTTTGTTTTTCAGCTTCTTAACATGTCCTTTTTAAAGGATATTTTGTTTGAATAGATTTAGATTAGAATGTAGTGATAAAAAATAGTTTTGTAAGAAAAATAGTTTGGTTTTTTGTTTTCTTGATTCCTTTTGTTATTTGTATAACATTTTAGTTAGTAATTTTTATGTTTGATTAGGTTTTCTTTTAAATATAGCAATTATTGTGTCTAAAATTTAGATTAATCTTTGATGATAAGAGAGTTTTGTTTGCTAAATTTTTACATTATTTAAGATTTTGTTTATTCAATAGTAGGATTATAAAAGTTGTTGTTTAGAAAGTGGAAACAATACTGTGACGAATTGAAAGTTAGAGGCTTATTGGAATGGAAACATTCAAATTTATTTAATAAAACTGTAGATTGTTTTTAACTATTTAAGTTTAAGTTTGAATAAGAATATTATAAACTATTTTTTTTTTTTTTATTCCTTTCAATATTTTAGTAATTTTCACACACATCTTTTCTGCGGAAAAAAAATTATCATTTATTCTACATCTAAATATTTCCCAAAAAAAAAAAGTTCTCTAAACGACTGTACAAAGGAAGTTAAAAACAATTGTTTTGCCATAAACATCCTTAAATATTTTCACATCATATACATACACACATGCAAAATATGTAGGCGTATGTATTGTTTTTTTCCTCATATGTATGAAAAATAGAAAATATACACACCTACCGATTAATAACATACGATAAGGAGTAGTTAGAAAAGGCTTTAGATTGCCATCAAAACAGTTGTAAAAACAATCTTCAAACAGGGAATATTTGCCATCTTCATATGAGCAAAAATATATGAATATATAAAATAGTAGCCAATTTTTCTATGTTAGATTTACATCTGCTATGATTAAATCTTTTAAATGAAATAATTTATATGCTAAATGGCATCATTAAGATAGTAAGGATCTCTAAACTAAGGTTAACCATCATCATATGTTAAAAGATATCTCCCATATGATAACTTTATAATTTTAGTCTTTGTGGCCTAATGTGAACTTTTTTGTGGCCTAATTGAAAATAATTTATATCAATTTTTGAGATCAGTAATGAGTGATAATTTGTTAAGGAAAATTGTATCAAAGATGTTAATTTTGATATGATATTAGGGCTACAAATAATAACACACATATGCCTAAAAGACTTAACTGACAAAAAAAAAACAAACACATTCTCCCGAGGGATTTGCTATGAAGAATAGACATTTTTAGTTACTAACAGTTTCAATTCATTTGTAAATCCTCCGCGGTTTTTTATATCACCATACCATGAAACCATCTCAAAATTATTAATTTATTTGTTGAAATTAATATACAATGGGTCGATATATTTCAAACAACTTGGTTTCTCATTATAAATAGACGATCTTAGTGGGGTCATTTACAAAATAAGTGGTAATAAGCCCGGATCATTTTAACCGTTGAACCGATTTTGATGAAACTAGAATCGTAGGTAGAAGATGAGTTAAGATTTTGGAATATTGTTTACTGGAGTGTGTAGCTGAAGCACGGATGGCGCTACAGAGGGCAAAAGCTAACCACTTTGAGTGTAAAAAAGTAAATCAGAGCTTGTAACTTTTAAAAATATGAACTAATTTGAAATATTTTAACAGCCAGACAAAGGGGGAAAAAAACATGCTTACTTAATTACCTCTTATGCATAGCGGTTACAAAACGTTTTTTTTTTTAATAATTCTGTGACATGTAAACCGCTAGAGATATCTCAATAAAATTTTACATGGTCAGAGGTGAGATGTTTTCGAGTTAATTTGAAATGCAACATATTCCTAGGGACCATCTCAAGAATGTATTTTTTTTTTTTTTTTTTTTTTTAATCTCCAAAAATTCATTTATGATATGACAAAAAAGATATTTTATTATAGATAGTTCTTTTAAATTTCTCCAAAAATACGCTAACATATATAGATTATCTCTTTTACTTTAAGAGATATTTATGTCGAAATATTTGTTTCTTTCTTTTTATCCTCGTTTTTTTTTTTTTTTTTTTTTTTTTTTTTTTTTTGTTAATTTGGCAGACTTAATATTACCCTAAAAATATTGATCAGATTTCTTACAAATTTCAAAATATTATTTCTGCAAGAATCAGTATATGAATCCGATAAAAAGTTATATTAAATTGAAGTAAGAACCTTGAAAAAATTTAATATTTTTTGTGTTTTTTTCAAAAAGGTGGTAGTATTTATTTACTTACAAAATTTGTTTTTTATTACGGGCTATGAAATTTTTTTAATGTTTCCGAAAGAAATCTTAACTCAAATGTCTGGAGGTAAAGGTCCTCCAATCAGCCCTATCCAAACTTTGTTAATTTTGAAATTTTTTGTAAATATTTTTAATTTTCAAATCGCAATGCTGGTATCAATATAAATTTATTTTAATTAAATATCTCCGTATGTAAGACAAACACCTAAAAGGTATTTTCTGGCGGACAGAGTGACGATTTCATTGAATGAATTAATTTTTGTAAGATGATTTTCTTGGATTGAGTTTTTGGATATTTTGGTACAAAAAAGGGAGATATATACTGTGTCAAAATTTCAATATATATATATTAGGCTGCATCAAAATTTACCAACTTTCGAATTTTGACCGTAACTCCCTCTAGAATTGTTCTTTGGGTTGCAAACCCCTGCCGCATTTGACCTGAAAAAATGGTATTTTTTAAATTTTTAGAAAAATTTTGCTATTAAATACTTTGTTTTGTACCTAAATATTAAAAAATTATAATCTACATATAATTCTCTGTCAAATAATATATAAAAAGAGAAAATAGTTAAAAAAATTTCAAATTATTACAAATTCTTTAGACCATTAATGTGCTTTAGAACACTTGTGTAAGGAGTGTGCAATGAAATCTTAAATTTTTTGATAAATGTTTAAATAAAAAACTATTTTCAATTCAGTTTGAACTATAATTACAGAAAAATACGTTCTTATTTCTGCTGAATAATCCAAACACCTTTCTATGCTCGATTAAAAATTGTTTACATTTTTTAAAGCCGCTTCAAAACTCCTTTTTTAAACTTTTAAAAGGTTTGTTAAACAAATTTCAAAAAAGTAAAAAAAAAAACAACACTATAAATAATAAAACTAAAAAAAATTAGGTCAATACCTTGTATGACAAAGCCGTACCTGCAATTGAATTCTGCGGATTTCGGAAAGAAGCATTTTTTGCAGTTTTTAAATATGAACAAAACTTTTTTGAACTGATGTTCAAATTAAACAAAATGGTTATAAAATAATGTTAAATATATGTCGATAAATAAATTCTAAAGTTTTTAAAAACTATTGGACTAAGATAACCCTTAAAATACCGAGGTCAAAGGTAAAAAATAGAAGAAATTAAATTTTTTAAAGAAAACATAACAAAAAGTTAATTATTTTTGCATGGATTTCTATGAAATTTAATGAAAATATAACTAAAGGTTATATAATATTCAAATACATATTTAATCCCCAACTGAGCCTGGAGTCTGTTTTTTTTAAACGACCTTATTCAAAAATATATTAAAAGAAAATTACTTGATTCTTTCAAGAAAAACCGTGAAAAACTATTAGATTAAACATAGAAATCATTGCATATAAAAATGGCTATAGAAATGGGTATATAATTTATTTGTTAAACATGAGGTGAGAATTTTGAAAACTTAAGTTGATAAAATGGTTTACGACGAAGCCAGCCTACTATAGTCGTATTCCATAAATAATGTTTTTTTTTTTTTTTTTTTTTTTATTTCAGATGAATATTCTGTTATCGATTTGTTCAAAATAAATCTTTTGATGAACCAACTTAAGCTCGTGCTTAAATCAAAAGACTTAGGAAACAAACTAGCTTCTGAAGCAAAAATTCCCAGCAAAAAATCGAACAAGAGCTTTCAAAAAGTACATTTTCACCACTCCAAACGTAGAACAAAGTGCATATTTTAAACATTTTTGGAAGTCCTTAATAATTACTTCAAAAAAAGTGAAATTAAATGAATTTTTAGCGGGAAAAAAGGTCAATAATTTCTAAGAAAATTGAAAATTTAAAACATTTTAAAGCATTTTTATTATATTTTAATAAGACTAAAACAGAATTTTTAATAAAAACTCTTATAAACATAGTTTTAAGGGAAATACCTCAAAAGAAATGAACATGAAGTATAAAAGAAGAACATCCTACCAATGACAACCATGTGTTAAAAAAAGAACTTCTGCAGCTCTTTTTCACCACTAAATACTTCCTTCCAATGACAACACAATGTTAAATTCATGACTTTTTCAGCTCTTTTTCAGTTCCTTTTTTGCTGGGTTATAATAAAAATATTAAAAAATATAATTCCTATCAAATTATTCAACAAAATAAATCTTCCATTTCTTCTTCTTTCTTTAATCGAATATTTAAATGTTTAAGACTGAATATTATATATCCCATTAAATTATAATACATTTTATAACCCTAAAATTAATAAATCGATTTTTTTCTTTTCCATTTAAATGTCTTTTGTTACGAACTAAATATTCACATCTACAATGAGTTTTGAAATTTAATTAAATTTGTATTTTTACTAAAAGGTTCTGTATAAAATTACTATGAATAAATTGTTATCTTTTCTTTAGATTAATGAAAATCGTTTAATCCTTTGCCATAAAAATACAATTATATATAATTTTCATTTACTATAGCAACAACCAAAGACCTATAATCTCCTTATTTTATTTAAATACATTTAAATCCATACAAATTTATAATTGAAAAAATTTTTTTTACACAAAAACTAGAGCTAAACAATAAAGTCAAGAATAAAAGAAATATTTTGCTAAACTATTTCTATACAAAATATTTTTCGGCTATAAAAACATTATTAATAAATTATGTTTTTACAGTCACTGAAAATTTTATTTTTCTAAGGATTCAAACAATTGATTTGTAATGAATATTTCAAAAAAACCTTTAACATATTTATTTTAATATAGTAAAATATGTTTATTAAGAAAATATGTTAACTATAACAATAAATTGATGAAATTATGAGTCGAAAAAGAAAAAAAAATATTTTTCTATTATAACAAAATAACAAATAGAGAATTTTTAAAAAAACATTTAAAAATCATTGAGGCATTAAAGCAGCATAAATAGTTTTGCTTAAAAAAACAAAACTTTGTTATTTTAGGCTGGCAGAGGAAAAATAGTAACAAGAGAATAATACAAAATATTTGCTGCCACACGCACACATATGGTGGCATATGTGTGTAAAAGATTTACACATGTGTGTAGCCAACCTTAACGCCCTTAAGAAACCTCCTTGTTAACACACACAAACATTATACTAAAACACAAACATCTACCACCGAACAAATTATTTTTTGGTTGACCATAAAAACCCTGAAGAAAAGATTCTTAAGGATTTATGCTTCAATTATGTTTGATAATTTGTATATATTTCTTTTGAAAATGTTTCTATTTTTCTTAAATCCTTAAAAAAACAACTTCTTTTTCCTGTCACTTTTTCTTTTTATTTTATTGTTTAGCAAAGTATATGCAACATTTTGATTATATGCCTTTAAGTAACAACTACATTTTAAGGTGATCTTGTTGTTATTTTAGGCTAACAATAACAATCCTTAAAATAACAACAGTTAAAGGCAGCTTATTAATTTTACTGAGTTGTCAAATTTGTCTTTGTCATATTCTACGGAAGTCGAGTTTCATTCTTAGGAAAAAAATGATCAAGATCAATTGATAAGCATTTTACTAAAGATTTATTCTTCCTATTGCATTTAGTATTGGATATATTTTATGAAAAGTCCTTTTTTAGGATTATTATATTTGTTAGTAGACAAAATAATACCTCTAGTTTGATGACTATCTGGGAGTATTAAGTAATAGAAATGCATACTTTTTGTTTGCAAAATATTTTAAAACAAATTGTCTAGACTGCTTTTTTTATTGTAAACATTTTTAAAGAAAATGTTGCTGAAATTTAAGGATAAAGATCTTCTTCTCCTTGAATTCAGTTTTTATTTCATAAAACTTATTTGCATTATTTCTGTATCCCTACTGTAAGAGTCTTTATACTTAAGTCATCTGTAAAGTAGGCAACATATTTTGTTGGAATAAAATGTTCATAACCCAGCGAATAATATTGGTTTAAGTGACATTGTACATAATTACATTTTTTTTTTTGTAAATAAAATTAACCTTAAACATACGATTAGTATTAAAATTAATTAATACAGATCTGAAGAAAGAACACCAATTACTTAAACTTGTAAAAGTATTATTTATAGTCTAAATAGTCTTTGGTTATACGATAATTTTATTGATATTTTTCAAATAACTTTCTTAATGGTTAATAATAAATTACTTAAACTTAGGGAAGATTATTTTCTTAAAAAAAACTTAATTCGTTTCGGAGTGAAAAATTAAAAAAAAAAAAAAAAAAAAATTTTTTATTTTCTTACACTTCCTTTCACAAATTGATAGCTTTCGGAAAAATATCATTAAAAACTCTTTTATGATTTTTCCAATTAAAGTCTGTTTTTGTTTATACAAAATATTTTAAAATTAAAAATAAGGTTTTTTGAACTGCTTTAAAATCTCATGCGTAAGAGATACTAATGAAATACATTTTTTCTGAGCACCTTATAATTTAGAAATATATTTTATGTGTCGATATACATATGTCCTATGAATTTTTCTATAACAAGTTGTCTACCAAATTTATAGTTTTGAGAGCATCAATAACTAAGAAAATATTTGTTTAAATCATAATTTTTGGGGAACTTTTTAGATATACTTTAAGCCCTAATTTAAGCAACTGATTTTGTTGAAGTTTTCAAAATATTTACGCGATGAATAAAAAAAAAAAAAAAAAACAGCCGAATAATGTAAAAAATGTCCTTAAATTTACTTATTAAAAAAAGGGTTAAATTTTTAATAGTGTCAAAAGGTAGCTATTTTTAAAATGGTATCCTTTTAAATTTTACATTAAAAAATAAAAGCGTATCATTCGCCAACGTGAATTAACCACTTTTGTGGCATTAGTGTTCCTTTTTCTATAATATCTCATACTTTAAACCTACACATTTTTAATTTATAGACAATTTTTCAGAAAATCATAAATAAATGATAAAAACAGGAGATGGTCAAGGCCAAAAGAACTTCAATTAAAGCCAACATATATAAAACATTTGGACAATAGAAATGTTTCATTTTCGTTTATGTTCTGAAAAAAGAACACATTAAAAAATTGCGTAGGACACCCATTCTAATATAATAATTTAAAAAAAGACATAATTTCTCAAAAAGTAGAAAAAGAAAATAAATAATAAAAATAACTTTAAATAAAAGTACCATTTTCTTAAAGCATTAAAATGGAAGCCCCGGTAGGCTAGTTGGTAGCGAACTAGTCTATTAATTAGGGGATCGTGGTTTTGAGACTCTGATCTGTTTTGCTACAACGGCCTGATATATTACTAGCCAGCAAAAACGTAGTGCAAATTCGGATCATTTCCAATGAATTTAACATAGGCTTGTTATTGGAGGATATTATTTTTTTTACACCTATTCACTTAATAGGAAGTCACGTTTTCGATGTCATGAAAACAATTTTTAAAGTGCTTTAAAACAATGCAAGGAATGAAATTTAAATTTCTTCTATGGAGTTATTGCATTCGAAAAGAAACAAATGTCTTTTTTAAAGTAAATTTTATTGAAAATATCAATATATTTAATGGTCAACATGGTAAAAATTTGCGATAACAGAAACCGTTCATCAATGTTTTGCAACATCTGAAAAAGTACTTTCTCAAAAATAACTTTAATTTGTTTTTGCATGGTATACTCTTTTAAAATAAGATAAGAAAAACATTTGTAATTGTAATGTAATGAAACATAAATAAATAAAAATTAATAAAATTAAAATTAATAAATAAAATATATATTTTTTTGTTAAGATGGCCTACAGTTCTAAAACGGGCCTCTATTTAAGAAAGTACTGACTAAAAATAATAAAATACCATAATTTCCAAAATAGGTAAACATTTTTTTATAAAAGTACTTAATTTTATTAAAATTGATCGTTGGGTTATTTGCCATATTTGTACAGCGTGCGCATGCGTAACTAAAAAAATCTTAGAACTGTTAATGCAAATAGTGTTGCATATTCTAAGGCTAATAAAAAAATAAAAATTATACGTATTATACTGAACTGAAAGAAAAGTTTAGTAAAGCCATCTAAAATATAAAAAAGGAACGAATTGCAACAATTAGATCAAGCAGTAATAGACAATAAGGTAAAAGTTATGGCAAAATTCCTGAACAGAAAAATATAAAATTCCTACAGTGTTTTCTTCCTACGGATCCACAAACCTTAAGTAATAAGACGTTTGATTTACTCTTTCTGGGTGTTAAAATAATTATATTCTTTATTGAATATTTATTGATTTCAAATACAAAACATTTAGTACTAGAGAATAAATACGATAATCCTTAATCGGATTCTATCGGCTTTAATAGCTTTTTCTTCAACTAGGCTTATTAAGGTTCTTCCTTTTCGATATACTCGACTGTTAAACAGGTTCGGGATTATGGCGGGATCAGCTTCTATTTCAGGTGGCAGTTTCGGGGGTCGATGATCGTATATTTTTCTATAATACGTATAATAATTTCTTAAAGCTAATGTCTAGCTACTTTTCAAACTACTGCTACCATGCACTTCTACGGGTTAATATTCTACTTGAATAAGCGACACGAATAACTTGTGGGAACAGCCAAACAAAGTTAACTGTGAGAACGAGCAGCACGAGGTCAATCGTGAGAACAGCTAACCGAAGTTTTCTGTGAAGTGTACTAAATACGACTTTATTTTATTTTCGCAAAATATATAGTCGGCTCTTCAATTATATATCAAAATAAATACTTATATCCTAATTTATATTTTTACATTCCTCAGCAGTTCCTGATAATAATAATAAAAAATAGCTTTTCCGATAGGCTTAAGTCATAACTATGTGTCCATGTATTCAGTCCTAAATTGGTTCGACTGGGATTCGAAAGACTGGAGTTGAGTAAACACCTCCAACAAAAATACAGAAGTTAAATTTTATGTTAACTATTTTTGTGAATAAATATTTATTTTTGTAATGATAAAAATTGTTGTAAAAATATTCTAAATAATTTTGTTATTAATAAAACCAAATTTAGTAGTTTTTTTAAACTAACATTTTTTTGTTACTAAATATACACATTTTTTAAGTCCCCTGTTTTGGACACTTTTTAAAAATTCAAAACGGTAACGTTGCTTATGAGTTTAAATAGCTGGAAATATTTTTACATAGGGCTTAATTCACATACATTCAGTTGTTTTAATTGAGCACAATAAATTTAAGCAATATAAAATGTACTAATAACTGTTTTTTTTTATAATATTGTTCTTCGAAATTAAAAAAAGAAAAATATATATTATAAAGAATACCTTCTTAACCCTTGTGAAATCTACATTTGATATTTAATATTTTTAATTAAACTTCTTTTATATAACTCTTGTTGTCTAAATATTTTTGGCTAACCTAAATAACCTCTTTTAAAAGGATATAATTAATTTAAACATATAACAAAGAACTCTATAATGAGTCATAAGATAGTTTTATAAAACTATGCTTTTATCCTTTTTTTATTACAAAAAATAATGACTCATATTTCCTATAGAAATAAAACACAAATTGAAACCTTTTATTATCCTTAATTATTGGGAATTTATAAAATTTATAGACAGGTAATTCAACAACTATTGTATTCTCAACCAAATATATTTGGTTTTATTGGGTATGACAACTCAAACACATGTTACACGCATAAATATTTGATATTATTGATGTCTCAAAATTTTTCTTAAACAATTCCCTCATTGACAGGAAGATAAGTAATAATATAGTCAATTTTACAATTATATGTAATTTTAGCATTACAAATGTAATTTTATTTTATGTTCTAGCTAGAAATGCAATTTTCTTTTAAATTTAGGTTTGTATAACATCAATTGTTTGCTGATATATGGTATTCATTTTAAGATTGTAGTTAATTGTTTTTTGTGTATTTAATATCCCGCTGTTTACAATTTCCTTTTAATTCTTTTTTTGGCTTGTTTATAAATATTTTTGTTTTATTTTGCTGAAATGTTTTCCAACATATAAATATTTCATTTGAAATTTAGAAAATTCTTATATTACAATTAATTTTCTTTCGTTTTTTGCTTTTGTACGATTTATGTCTTTTTATTATTTGATTTAGAGATATAAAGTCTTTTGTGTGTTTTTCTAAAGGGGATTTTTCCAATTTCTTTGGTTGAATATGATTGATGATGTTTATTGTTTTGTATGAATCATTCTTTCGATAGAGTTGAATTATGTGCGTTTGTCTACGACTACTTCCTTTTCAAGTGTAAAAACTCAATTTTATTAATTTGTATCAATTAAGTTGAAAAAAGAGTACAGTTGTGTTGGAAATTGTTAGGTGATATTTTGTTTAGAAAAGTATTAGAAATTTATTTGGTTTACTTATTGTATTTCTAAACCATTCTTCGGGGACACTTGGCACCTTTAAAACTACTTATCTGTTCTTAAGATGTATACTGATGGATCGAAGAGGTTGGGCAGGGATTATGTTATTAAGGTACCTTTAAGACTGCCGGACAGATGCAGTATTATTCATAGATCTCTGCCATTAAACGGGCTACTAATTAGGTGGGGTATCACAAGATATCGGGAGATATTTGTATTTTTATTGAATAGACATTCGATTTTTAGCAGGTGTCTATACGACTTTAAGGTTAACTTCTTGCTTCTCTTAACGAGATAGCAAGACATTCTAGTGCTATACTAGTTTGTTTCAGGGACGCAGAAGCTGTCCCGGAAGTCATATTGTTGATGAGATTGCCAAGCTGAAGGCAATTCTCGGCTAGGAGATAATTGATCATCTTGTTGGCGTTCCTTTAGTGCAGTGTAAACTGCTACTACTGCGAGAGACTTTTGGTATTGCATAGCGCAGGTGGGAGCGCCCAAGTATTCTCTATTTGTGCTATTTCGGTATTAAATGAAACTTATTGTTTCTATTGTTGCGGTACACGATACATTGGGTACTCATGTTAGTAGACTGGGAGGTAAGGTTCTGTTACTGCCCTGCTATGTTGAAGCTTAGATCTAACTTGCTGCGCTCTAGTACCCTGAATTTCTGTGAATCAACACAACAAGGAAATCAACTTGACTTTATTGCTCAATCTTCAACAGACGTATGGCATATAGCTGGCAAAATAATGTTGTAACCTGTGCTTTTTCTATTGAATTTTGAATTTGTTCTTCTCACAATTGTCATAAAGGCAATCAAGTTTATTGTGAAATGTCTACTGGAGTAACACGACCATATATTACACAAGAGTTTAGAGAGATTACATTTAATAATATTCATACCCTTTCCCACCCTGTTATATGAGAATTTGGTGATGAATTTGGATCAATCTGTTTTGTATTTGGTGAAAAACATAATTATTTCTCCTCCTGCATCTATGTAGTAAATATGATGCACTTAAAGATCGCACAGCTCCAACGTTTGTTAAGTGCAATGAACATGGGTGACCAGAAACCATCCCAGTACCTTCAACTCATGAAATCCCTATCCAGCGGTAAGGTTAGTAGTAATATTTTAAAAACTCTTTTTTTGGAACGTTCGCCAGGTAATGTCAGAGTATTTTGGCTGTGTGTGAAACCTATGACATTGATAAACTTGCTTTCCAAGCTAATAAAATCGTTGAAGCCTTTTCCAATACTACATCAATGTTCATTTCGGAAGTATCTCCAGCTTTTAACGAAGAAAACTTATAAAAAATGTTGGATAAAATAATTGCTCGAATTGATGCCCTAGAATCACTCTCAAGATCAGCACAATGCATAAACTCATGGACTTCAAAAGCTCGATCTCATTCAAAAGAAACTTCTTCAAGTAGAAAACAGTCTGGTTTATGTTGTCATCATTGTTGTTTTGGCAAAAAGCACTTAAATGCATACAACTTTGCAAATACCAAACTGCAAAAAACTAAATATCTCTCATACAAGTTCTTTGAACGCTTGTATTGATGAATTTAACAGTGGTCGTTTATTTGTAACTGAAAAACACTCCAAAGTACAATTTCTTGTCAACACAAAGGCTGAAATTTCAGTATATCCTTGTAAAAATCGTAATTCTCCTCAAAAGCAAATGGTACAGAAATCAGAACTTATGGCACCATTGTTCTCAATTTAGACTTAGGTATCCCGAAATCTTTACTTCATCTGTTACTTTTAATTCTAACTACGTCACATTTCATCACATTGAAACGCTTAGATCCAGCTAAGTAAAAAGCAGCCAAATATAATTTCCAGTATATGTTGGGCAAGCAAATCATAAGACCATGCAGCAGTAGTTGGGAAAATCTGCTTCATATGGTAGCAAAACCTAACGGTGAATGGCGTCCTTGTGGTGATTATAGGGCTCTAAATAATATCACTGTAGCGGACAAATACCTCGTACCATACTTAACTGATTTCCAAATGAACCTACATGGAGCGGTAATTTTTTTTAAATTAGATTTAATTAAAGCCTTTTATCAAATGGATCCGGAGGATATTCCGAAGACCGCTGTAACCATACCTTTTGGGTTATTCGATTTCTTAAGAGTGTCCTTTGGGTTGTGCAACGCTGCATAAACTTTTCAACGCTTTATTGATGGCGTTTGCAGAGGACTCAATTTCGTCTTCGTATACATGGACGACGTTTGTATTTTTAAAAAGTCTGAAGAAGAACATCTAAGCCATTTACAAATTCTTTTCGAGGAATTCAAGAAATTTGGAATTAAGATTAATCCCGCAAAATGAGTTTTGGTGTTTCTGAAATTGATTTTCTTAAACAAGTTAAAAAAAGTTATAAACAAATTTGAAATCGTAAATAGCCTTGTTGTATCTGTTTGGCGGTACCAAAGCAGAGTTTATGGACTATAATTAGACACAAGCAGAATGGAATATGTATTTTCTGTGCCGCTACACACTTCATCAGCATTCGTGGTGTCTTATCCATTTCATTTTATATAGAGACTGAGTCCAATGACTTGTAATATGATTTTCATATAATTCTGAAAGGTATATATTTCACATATGAAAAGACTGGACCAGGACCCTATCTAGTGTAAACCAATTTGCCCAGAATCACTAACTAAGTTAATTTACTGATATCTGTCCTTCTGTCTGACAGTCCGGCCATTTAAAACGTTTAGTTTTTAAGATAATTTTTGCTTAAATTTATTTACGCACACTCTATAAGGGTTTCATTATTTTAAAAGAATATTATTTTTTAAAAAAGATATTAATAAAAAAAGGTTACTTAATACAAATTATAACGTTCTGTTCTGTTTTAGAAAGAACTTCCTACAACCCACAATTTTAAAAATATTTCTCCAATTTCCCGCCAAAAATCTTGGCTTCTATATTTTAACACTTCATCTATAATAGTTTATTATCTACAATATATCTCTCAACACAATAACCCTCAGCTTCTAGACAGTATTTTGTGCTAATTTGTTCATTTTATTATCATTTTACAAGACAGTCCCACTATCTTGCTTATTATTCCTATTAAGCACTCCATGATGCTTAAATTTCACACAAAATATGCCGTAAGAATATTTTATAATTCTTAAAAAAGAAAAATCACTGCTGCTCTTCTTTCTTCTATTCTTCATAGATTTTCTTTTAAACATTGTCTGCAATTATTGTTTCGCCTCCTTCGGTGTTTAGTGTCAACATTTAACATGCCGTGCCAGCACTGTTGTGTAATTATTTTGTTAGATTTACTCAAAATATTTAAGCCGATCTTTTTCAAGAAATACATAATATTTGCCTTTTGTTTTGGTATAATTCCTTAAAAATATTTACACCAAGGTTGTCTTTTGTTAATCATACCACTCACTGGTGGCGTAGTGGTATGCCAAATGGCATTTTTTTAAAATCTTTTTCTTGTCTTTTTTTGTTCTCTATTTATGTAATATGATCGATTTGCTATTAAATCATGTGAAATGTGATTAGTTATCGCTTGTAAGAAGTATTTGTTGTTAGAAATTGTTATCCTGTTGTGTAATTATTTAATAAATCTATGTGATGTCGGCAGTTGTTAGCAAAGAATTAAGGATTATTGTTGGCATTATGTAGGAGGTTTTTATTGGCAGCAAACAAGCTAGGTTTTGGCGCCAAAATAGGTTTGGCGTAAAATGCTTAGCACAACTGTTTTGTTATTTGAAATGTTCAAAAAATTATGTACATAAGTTGAATATTTTATTTGCAATTTGTACAATCTGGGTTTTTATTTATCGACGCGAAATAACGATATCAGTCTGTCTGTCCGGCTGTCTTTAGCAATAAATCTATCGGGTATGAAATATTAGGTCTTCTATTAGGTGTGCTATATTTTTCTTTAGAAAATTTTACTTTTTAAAGAACCCAGATAAGCTACAAACTTCTTTTTTGCAATCTATAAATTGCTGAGTTATAAGTGAAAAATAGATTTCATTATAGATTCTTTCATATACATACGTATATGTCAACAAAAAAGAAGAACAAACAGAAAGAAAAACAACTATTTTTCATAAATTAAAAATCGACTTTACCACAAACTTGAATATTTACCATACAAAACAAAATTAAATTTTGTACAAGAATTTTTTAAACCATAGAACTGGGTATTACCATACTGTATGTCGCACTAAAAAATCGTTGTGCAGATTTTATCTTTTTTTATTATCTATATCATTATCTATACCTATTATCTATATGTCAGAAAAGCATGAACCAGAGTAACAAAAGACTCTGATTTCTTCTGAATTCAAAAAAAAAAAAAAAATTTGCGAAAAAAAGTCATTCCAAAAGACAAATAGATTTTTTATAAAATATATATATATGGGCAATTCTTCAAACTCGTTCACTTTTGATGTTCAAAAAAAATTTTTTAATGGCACATCAACGATATTAAGTACCATTATTCCTTGGCTCTAGTGAAACATAAATCTGTTCGCGTGAATGACTTTTACCGAATGGCATCAATTTTATGGCGGTTTAAGATAATTTTTTTTTTTTTAAAATTGCCAAAATTCTATTTATAGTCCTAAATCAAAAATTATTGCATTTATGTACTTTACAATGGTGTATCTAAAATACAAATTAAAAATATCGCGATATATCGGGGATATATTAGCGATTTAATAATTATTAAACCTTCTTATAAAATTTGCAAAATTTAGTTTTTGGTGATGTACTCTTGTTCATATTCATCCATTTATTACAAAATTCATTATTTTTTTAAATAAGTCATAAAACAATGTCATTTATACGCATTTTTTAATTGCACTTACTCGAATCTCTAAAGTTGCATTAAATGCAAAATCGTAAAATGCACCTCTTGGAGCCATTCACGTTTTTTCTCTCCAAGTTTGGGTACCTCCTACAGCATTTCTGTTGAGGGCACATTAACGAGATATATGTCAAATGATGCACAAATTCAAGAGCTATTGGGCTCTTCTTTGAATTTTGAAATATCCGAAACGGCGTAAAATCCCCAGTGAAAAAACTGCAAAATTTTGAATTTTCTTAAAATTTGGTTTCACGACTTTTGCACAACACAATTTGACACTGGTTAATTGCACGCTAATTAAGTCCATGCTGGTCCTTTCCTACAAGTGTTTAGAGTCTACATTAGAAGAATTGAACTCTTATGTTTAAATCCGCGACTACAGCAATAAAAAGTAATAAAAAAAACTTGTTAGTTTCAAACACTTTTTTTGGAATTTTTGACTTTGGGTGCTTGTCGGCACCACATGGAACCGTATCAGGTCTTGAATTTTTTTTCTGGTACAGAAAAATGTGTTGTTAATATAATTGCATCAAAAGTTTTTTAAAAAGGTCTGAATTTAAAAAAATATTTGAGATTACAGGTAGGTTTCATAAAGGCAAACGTAAAAAGAGAATTGCCCATATATATATATATAAAAAAAAACTCAAAAAATTTAACCAAAAATAATGTTTCTAATCAAATAATAAAAAATTGAGAATTACATATAAATTAAAAAAAGAAAAAACTATAGAATTTTTATTTTTTACAGAAGCAAAATTTTAAATTAAAAAAATGCGATATAATTTCTCTAGACCATGACCCGAAAAACTTAAAATTTAGATTTGAAGCATATTTTTGAGAAATGTTAATATTTGAACATAAAGAAAGTTTAAACGAGTAAAGGTATTCCAATGAAATTTTAGCACCATATAGATAAACATGTTTTAGAATCAGG